>OU744319.1:62678697-63094751 GCA_916610145.1 Eristalis arbustorum | reverse complement strand
AATGTTGTCGGATGCACTCCAAACTCTCAGGATCGATTAATACACACACCAGGACATGCAAAAAGGTGTGCGCAAGTCATTGGTGGGCCTAATAGGGCCGCTGTGGCAGTTAGAAGATGAGGCAGGAAATCCATCAGAAATACCTTACCAACCACTGCTTGGATTTTGGGGTCAAAATCTCAATGTTGTCGGATGCACTCCAAACTCTCAGGATCAATCAATACACACACCAGGACATGCAAAAAGGTGTGCGCAAGTTATTGGTGGGTCTAATAGGGCCGCTGTGGCAGTTGGAAGATGAGGCGGGAAATCCATCAGAAATGCCTTACTAACCACTGCTTGGATTTTGGGGTCAAAATCTCAATGTTGTCGGATGCACTCCAAACTCTCAGGATCGATTAATACACACACCAGGACATGCAAAACGGTGTGCGCAAGTCCTTGGTAGGCCTAATAGGGCCGCTGTGGCAGTTGGAAGACGAGGCAAGGAATCCAGCAGAAATGCCTTACTAACCACTGCTTGGATTTTGGGGTCAAAATCTCAATGTTGTCGGATGCACTCCAAACTCTCAGGATCGATTAATACACACACCAGGACATGCAGAACGGTGTGCGCAAGTCCTTGGTAGGCCTAATACGGCCGCTGTGGCAGTTGGAAGACGAGGCAGGGAATCCAGCAGAAATGCCTTTCTAACCACTGCTTGGACTTTGGGGTCAAAATCTCAATGTTGTCGGATGCACTCCAAACTCTCAGGATCGATTAATACACACACCAGGGACATGCAAAACGGTGTGCGCAAGTCCTTGGTAGGCCTAATAGGGCCGCTGTGGCAGTTGGAAGATGAGGCAGGGGAATCCATCAGAAATGCCCTTTCTAACCACTGCTTGGGACTTTGGGGTCAAAAATCTCAATGTTGTCGGATGCACTCCAAACTCTCAGGATCGATTAATACACACACCAGGACATGCAAAACGGTGTGCGCAGGTCCTTGGTAGGCCTAATAGGGCGGCTGTGGCGGTTGGAAGATGAGGCAGGGAATCCATCAGAAATGCCTTACTAACCACTGCTTGGACTTTGGGGTCAAAATCTCAATGTTGTCGGATGCACTCCAAACTCTCAGGATCGATTAATACACACACCAGGACATGCAAAACGGTGTGCGCAAGTCCTTGGTAGGCCTAATAGGGCCGCTGTGGCAGTTGGAAGATGAGGCAGGGAATCCATCAGAAATGCCTTTCTAACCACTGCTTGGACTTTGGGGTCAAAATCTCAATGTTGTCGGATGCACTCCAAACTCTCAGGATCGATTAATACACACACCAGGACATGCAAAACGGTGTGCGCAGGTCCTTGGTAGGCCTAATAGGGCGGCTGTGGCGGTTTGGAAGATGAGGCAGGGAATCCATCAGAAATGCCTTACTAACCACTGCTTGGATTTTGGGGTCAAAAATCTCAATGTTGTCGGATGCACTCCAAACTCTCAGGATCGAATAATACACACACCAGGACATGCAAAACGGTGTGCGCAGGTCCTTGGTAGGCCTAATAGGGCCGCTGTGGCAGTTAGAAGATGAGGCAGGAAATCCATCAGAAATACCTTACCAACCACTGCTTGGATTTTGGGGTCAAAATCTCAATGTTGTCGGATGCACTCTAAACTCTCAGGATCGATTAATACACACACCAGGACATGCAAAAAGGTGTGCGCAAGTCATTGCTCGGCCTAATAGGGCCGCTGTGGCAGTTGGAAGATGAGGCAGGGAATCCATCAGAAATGCCTTACTAACCACTGCTTGGATTTTGGGGTCAAAATCTCAATGTTGTCGGATGCACTCCAAACTCTCAGGATCGATTAATACACACACCAGGACATGCAAAAAGGTGTGCGCAAGTCATTGGTGGGCCTAATAGGGCCGCTGTGGCAGTTAGAAGATGAGGCAGGAAATCCATCAGAAATACCTTACCAACCACTGCTTGGATTTTGGGGTCAAAATCTCAATGTTGTCGGATGCACTCCAAACTCTCAGGATCAATCAATACACACACCAGGACATGCAAAAAGGTGTGCGCAAGTTATTGGTGGGTCTAATAGGGCCGCTGTGGCAGTTGGAAGATGAGGCGGGAAAATCCATCAGAAATGCCTTACTAACCACTGCTTGGATTTTGGGGGTCAAAAATCTCAATGTTGTCGGATGCACTCCAAACTCTCAGGATCGATTAATACACACACCAGGACATGCAAAACGGTGTGCGCAAGTCCTTGGTAGGCCTAATAGGGGCCGCTGTGGCAGTTGGAAGATGAGGCAGGGAAACCCATCAGAAAATGCCTTACTAACCACTGCTTGGATTTTTGGGGTCAAAATCTCAATGTTGTCGGATGCACTCCAAACTCTCAGGATCGATTAATACACACACCAGGACATGCAAAACGGTGTGCGCAAGTCCTTGGTAGGCCTAATAGGGGCCGCTGTGGCAGTTTGGAAGATGAGGCAGGGGAACCCATCAGAAATGCCTTACTAACCACTGCTTGGATTTTGGGGTCAAAATCTCAATGTTGTCGGATGCACTCCAAACTCTCAGGATCGATTAATACACACACCAGGACATGCAAAACGGTGTGCGCAAGTCCTTGGTAGGCCTAATAGGGCCGCTGTGGCAGTTGGAAGATGAGGCAGGGAACCCATCAGAAATGCCTTTCTAACCACTGCTTGGATCAGGATCGATTAATACACACACCAGGACATGCAAAACGGTGTGCGCAAGTCCTTGGTAGGCCTAATAGGGCGGCTGTGGCGGTTGGAAGATGAGGCAGGGAATCCATCAGAAATGCCTTACTAACCACTGCTTGGATTTTGGGGTCAAAATCTCAATGTTGTCGGATGCACTCCAAACTCTCAGGATCGATTAATACACACACCAGGACATGCAAAACGGTGTGCGCAAGTCCTTGGTAGGACTAATAGGGGCCGCTGTGGCAGTTGGAAGACGAGGCAGGGAATCCAGCAGAAATGCCTTACTAACCACTGCTTGGATTTTGGGGTCAAAATCTCAATGTTGTCGGATGCACTCCAAACTCTCAGGATCGATTAATACACACACCAGGACATGCAAAACGGTGTGCGCAAGTCCTAGGTAGCCCTAATAGGGCCGCTGTGGCATTTGAAAGATGGGCCGTGAAATCCATCAGAAATGCCTTACTAACCACTGCTTGGATTTTGGGGTCAAAATCTCAATGTTGTCGGATGCACTCCAAACTCTCAGGATCGATTAATACACACACCAGGACATGCAAAACGGTGTGCGCAAGTCCTTGGTAGGCCTAATACGGCCGCTGTGGCAGTTGGAAGACGAGGCAGGGAATCCAGCAGAAATGCCTTTCTAACCACTGCTTGGATTTTGGGGTCAAAATCTCAATGTTGTCGGATGCACTCCAAACTCTCAGGATCGATTAATACACACACCAGGACATGCAAAACGGTGTGCGCAAGTCCTTGGTAGGCCTAATAGGGCCGCTGTGGCAGTTGGAAGATGAGGCAGGGAATCCAGCAGAAATGCCTTACTAACCACTGCTTGGATTTTGGGGTCAAAATCTCAATGTTGTCGGATGCACTCCAAACTCTCAGGATCGATTAATACACACACCAGGACATGCAAAACGGTGTGCGCAAGTCCTTGGTAGGCCTAATACGGCCGCTGTGGCAGTTGGAAGACGAGGCAGGGAATCCATCAGAAATGCCTTACTAACCACTGCTTGGATTTTGGGGTCAAAATCTCAATGTTGTCGGATGCACTCCAAACTCTCAGGATCGATTAATACACACACCAGGACATGCAAAACGGTGTGCGCAGGTCCTTGGTAGGCCTAATAGGGCGGCTGTGGCGGTTGGAAGATGAGGCAGGGAATCCATCAGAAATGCCTTACTAACCACTGCTTGGATTTTGGGGTCAAAATCTCAATGTTGTCGGATGCACTCCAAACTCTCAGGATCGATTAATACACACACCAGGACATGCAAAACGGTGTGCGCAAGTCCTTGGTAGGCCTAATACGGCCGCTGTGGCAGTTGGAAGACGAGGCAGGGAATCCAGCAGAAATGCCTTACTAACCACTGCTTGGATTTTGGGGTCAAAATCTCAATGTTGTCGGATGCACTCCAAACTCTCAGGATCGATTAATACACACACCAGGACATGCAAAACGGTGTGCGCAAGTCCTTGCTAGGCCTAATAGGGCCGCTGTGGCAGTTGGAAGACGAGGCACGGAATCCAGCAGAAATGCCTTACTAACCACTGCTTGGATTTTGGGGTCAAAATCTCAATGTTGTCGGATGCACTCCAAACTCTCAGGATCGATTAATACACACACCAGGACATGCAAAACGGTGTGCGCAAGTCCTTGGTAGGCCTAATAGGGCCGCTGTGGCAGTTGGAAGATGAGGCAGGGAATCCATCAGAAATGCCTTACTAACCACTGCTTGGATTTTGGGGTCAAAATCTCAATGTTGTCGGATGCACTCCAAACTCTCAGGATCGATTAATACACACACCAGGACATGCAAAACGGTGTGCGCAAGTCCTTGGTAGGCCTAATAGGGCGGCTGTGGCGGTTGGAAGATGAGGCAGGGAATCCATCAGAAATGCCTTACTAACCACTGCTTGGATTTTGGGGTCAAAATCTCAATGTTGTCGGATGCACTCCAAACTCTCAGGATCGATTAATACACACACCAGGACAAGCAAAACGGTGTGCGCAAGTCCTTGGTAGGCCTAATACGGCCGCTGTGGCAGTTGGAAGACGAGGCAGGGAATCCAGCAGAAATGCCTTACTAACCACTGCTTGGATTTTGGGGTCAAAATCTCAATGTTGTCGGATGCACTCCAAACTCTCAGGATCGATTAATACACACACCAGGACATGCAAAACGGTGTGCGCAAGTCCTTGGTAGGCCTAATAGGGCCGCTGTGGCAGTTGGAAGACGAGGCAGGGAATCCAGCAGAAATGCCTTACTAACCACTGCTTGGATTTTGGGGTCAAAATCTCAATGTTGTCGGATGCACTCCAAACTCTCAGGATCGATTAATACACACACCAGGACATGCAAAACGGTGTGCGCAAGTCCTTGGTAGGCCTAATAGGGCCGCTGTGGCAGTTGGAAGACGAGGCAGGGAATCCAGCAGAAATGCCTTACTAACCACTGCTTGGATTTTTGGGTCAAAATCTCAATGTTGTCGGATGCACTCCAAAACTCTCAGGATCGATTAATACACACACCAGGACATGCAAAACGGTGTGCGCAAGTCCTTGGTAGGCCTAATAGGGCCGCTGTGGCAGTTGGAAGACGAGGCATGGAATCCAGCAGAAATGCCTTACTAACCACTGCTTGGATTTTGGGGTCAAAATCTCAATGTTGTCGGATGCACTCCAAACTCTCAGGATCGATTAATACACACACCAGGACATGCAAAACGGTGTGCGCAAGTCCTTGGTAGGCCTAATAGGGCCGCTGTGGCAGTTGGAAGATGAGGCATTGAACCCATCAGAAATGCCTTACTAACCACTGCTTGGATTTTGGGGTCAAAATCTCAATGTTGTCGGATGCACTCCAAACTCTCAGGATCGATTAATACACACACCAGGACATGCAAAACGGTGTGCGCAAGTCCTTGGTAGGCCTAATAGGGCCGCTGTGGCAGTTGGAAGACGAGGCAGGGAATCCAGCAGAAATGCCTTACTAACCACTGCTTGGATTTTGGGGTCAAAATCTCAATGTTGTCGGATGCACTCCAAACTCTCAGGATCGATTAATACACACACCAGGACATGCAAAACGGTGTGCGCAAGTCCTTGGTAGGACTAATAGGGCCGCTGTGGCAGTTGGAAGACGAGGCAGGGAATCCAGCAGAAATGCCTTACTAACCACTGCTTGGATTTTGGGGTCAAAATCTCAATGTTGTCGGATGCACTCCAAACTCTCAGGATCGATTAATACACACACCAGGACATGCAAAACGGTGTGCGCAAGTCCTTGGTAGGCCTAATAGGGCGGCTGTGGCGGTTGGAAGATGAGGCAGGGAATCCATCAGAAATGCCTTACTAACCACTGCTTGGATTTTGGGGTCAAAATCTCAATGTTGTCGGATGCACTCCAAACTCTCAGGATCGATTAATACACACACCAGGACATGCAAAACAGTGTGCGCAAGTCCTTGGTAGGCCTAATACGGCCGCTGTGGCAGTTGGAAGACGAGGCAGGGAATCCAGCAGAAATGCCTTACTAACCACTGCTTGGATTTTGGGGTCAAAATCTCAATGTTGTCGGATGCACTCCAAACTCTCAGGATCGATTAATACACACACCAGGACAAGCAAAACGGTGTGCGCAAGTCCTTGGTAGGCCTAATACGGCCGCTGTGGCAGTTGGAAGACGAGGCAGGGAATCCAGCAGAAATGCCTTACTAACCACTGCTTGGATTTTTGGGTCAAAATCTCAATGTTGTCGGATGCACTCCAAACTCTCAGGATCGATTAATACACACACCAGGACATGCAAAACGGTGTGCGCAAGTCCTTGGTAGGCCTAATAGGGCGGCTGTGGCGGTTGGAAGATGAGGCAGGGAATCCATCAGAAATGCCTTACTAACCACTGCTTGGATTTTGGGGTCAAAATCTCAATGTTGTCGGTTGCACTCCAAACTCTCAGGATCGATTAATACACACACCAGGACATGCAAAACGGTGTGCGCAAGTCCTTGGTAGGCCTAATAGGGCCGCTGTGGCAGTTGGAAGATGAGGCAGGGAATCCATCAGAAATGCCTTTCTAACCACTGCTTGGACTTTGGGGTCAAAATCTCAATGTTGTCGGATGCACTCCAAACTCTCAGGATCGATTAATACACACACCAGGACATGCAAAACGGTGTGCGCAGGTCCTTGGTAGGCCTAATAGGGCGGCTGTGGCGGTTGGAAGATGAGGCAGGGAATCCATCAGAAATGCCTTTCTAACCACTGCTTGGACTTTGGGGTCAAAATCTCAATGTTGTCGGATGCACTCCAAACTCTCAGGATCGATTAATACAAACACCAGGACAAGCAAAACGGTGTGCGCAAGTCCTTGGTAGGCCTAATACGGCCGCTGTGGCAGTTGGAAGACGAGGCAGGGAATCCAGCAGAAATGCCTTACTAACCACTGCTTGGATTTTGGGGTCAAAAACTCAATGTTGTCGGATGCACTCCAAACTCTCAGGAACGATTAATACACACACCAGGACATGCAAAACGGTGTGCGCAAGTCCTTGGTAGGCCTAATAGGGCCGCTGTGGCAGTTGGAAGATGAGGCAGGGAATCCATCAGAAATGCCTTACTAACCACTGCTTGGATTTTTGGGTCAAAATCTCAATGTTGTCGGATGCACTCCAAACTCTCAGGATCGATTAATACACACACCAGGACATGCAAAACGGTGTGCGCAAGTCCTTGGTAGGCCTAATAGGGCCGCTGTGGCAGTTGGAAGATGGGGCAGGAAATCCATCAGAAATGCCTTACTAAGTACTGTTTGGATTTTGGGGTCAAAATCTCAATGTTGTCGGTTGCACTCCAAACTCTCAGGATCGATTAATACACACACCAGGATATGCAAAACGGTGTGCGCAAGTCCTTGGTAGGCCTAATAGGGCCGCTGTGGCAGTTGGAAGATGAGGCAGGGAATCCATCAGAAATGCCTTACTAACCACTGCTTGGATTTTGGGGTCAAAATCTCAATGTTGTCGGATGCACTCCAAACTCTCAGGATCGATTAATACACACACCAGGACATGCAAAACGGTGTGCGCAAGTCCTAGGTAGCCCTAATAGGCCCGCTGTGGCAGTTGGAAGAAGTGCCGTGAAATCCATCAGAAATGCCTTACTAACCACTGCTTGGATTTTGGGGTCAAAATCTCAATGTTGTCGGATGCACTCCAAACTCTCAGGATCGATTAATACACACACCAGGACATGCAAAACGGTGTGCGCAAGTCCTAGGTAGCCCTAATAGGCCCGCTGTGGCAGTTGGAAGAAGTGCCGTGAAATCCATCAGAAATGCCTTACTAACCACTGCTTGGATTTTGGGGTCAAAATCTCAATGTTGTCGGATGCACTCCAAACTCTCAGGATCGATTAATACACACACCAGGACATGCAAAACGGTGTGCGCAAGTCCTTGGTAGGCCTAATAGGGCCGCTGTGGCAGTTGGAAGATGGGGCAGGAAATCCATCAGAAATGCCTTACTAAGTACTGTTTGGATTTTGGGGTCAAAATCTCAATGTTGTCGGATGCACTCCAAACTCTCAGGATCGATTAATACACACACCAGGACATGCAAAACGGTGTGCGCAAGTCCTTGGTAGGCCTAATAGGGCCGCTGTGGCAGTTGGAAGACGAGGCACGGAATCCAGCAGAAATGCCTTACTAACCACTGCTTGGATTTTGGGGTCAAAATCTCAATGTTGTCGGATGCACTCCAAACTCTCAGGATCGATTAATACACACACCAGGACATGCAAAACGGTGTGCGCAAGTCCTTGGTAGGCCTAATAGGGCCGCTGTGGCAGTTGGAAGATGAGGCATTGAACCCATCAGAAATGCCTTACTAACCACTGCTTGGATTTTGGGGTCAAAATCTCAATGTTGTCGGATGCACTCCAAACTCTCAGGATCGATTAATACACACACCAGGACATGCAAAACGGTGTGCGCAAGTCCTTGGTAGGCCTAATAGGGCCGCTGTGGCAGTTGGAAGACGAGGCAGGGAATCCAGCAGAAATGCCTTACTAACCACTGCTTGGATTTTGGGGTCAAAATCTCAATGTTGTCGGATGCACTCCAAACTCTCAGGATCGATTAATACACACACCAGGACATGCAAAACGGTGTGCGCAAGTCCTTGGTAGGCCTAATAGGGCCGCTGTGGCAGTTGGAAGATGAGGCATTGAACCCATCAGAAATGCCTTACTAACCACTGCTTGGATTTTGGGGTCAAAATCTCAATGTTGTCGGATGCACTCCAAACTCTCAGGATCGATTAATACACACACCAGGACATGCAAAACGGTGTGCGCAAGTCCTTGGTAGGCCTAATAGGGCCGCTGTGGCAGTTGGAAGACGAGGCAGGGAATCCAGCAGAAATGCCTTACTAACCACTGCTTGGATTTTGGGGTCAAAATCTCAATGTTGTCGGATGCACTCCAAACTCTCAGGATCGATTAATACACACACCAGGACATGCAAAACGGTGTGCGCAAGTCCTTGGTAGGCCTAATAGGGCCGCTGTGGCAGTTGGAAGATGAGGCAGGGAATCCATCAGAAATGCCTTACTAACCACTGCTTGGATTTTGGGGTCAAAATCTCAATGTTGTCGGATGCACTCCAAACTCTCAGGATCGATTAATACACACACCAGGACATGCAAAACGGTGTGCGCAAGTCCTTGGTAGGCCTAATAGGGCCGCTGTGGCAGTTGGAAGATGAGGCAGGGAACCCATCAGAAATGCCTTACTAACCACTGCTTGGATTTTGGGGTCAAGATCTCAATGTTGTCGGATGCACTCCAAACTCTCAGGATCGATTAATACACACACCAGGACATGCAAAACGGTGTGCGCAAGTCCTTGGTAGGCCTAATAGGGCCGCTGTGGCAGTTGGAAGATGAGGCAGGGAATCCATCAGAAATGCCTTACTAACCACTGCTTGGATTTTGGGGTCAAGATCTCAATGTTGTCGGATGCACTCCAAACTCTCAGGATCGATTAATACACACACCAGGACATGCAAAACGGTGTGCGCAAGTCCTTGGTAGGCCTAATACGGCCGCTGTGGCAGTTGGAAGACGAGGCAGGGAATCCAGCAGAAATGCCTTACTAACCACTGCTTGGATTTTGGGGTCAAAATCTCAATGTTGTCGGATGCACTCCAAACTCTCAGGATCGATTAATACACACACCAGGACATGCAAAACGGTGTGCGCAGGTCCTTGGTAGGCCTAATAGGGCCGCTGTGGCAGTTGGAAGATGAGGCATTGAACCCATCAGAAATGCCTTACTAACCACTGCTTGGATTTTGGGGTCAAAATCTCAATGTTGTCGGATGCACTCCAAACTCTCAGGATCGATTAATACACACACCAGGACATGCAAAACGGTGTGCGCAAGTCCTTGGTAGGCCTAATAGGGCCGCTGTGGCAGTTGGAAGATGAGGCATTGAACCCATCAGAAATGCCTTACTAACCACTGCTTGGATTTTGGGGTCAAAATCTCAATGTTGTCGGATGCACTCCAAACTCTCAGGATCGATTAATACACACACCAGGACATGCAAAACGGTGTGCGCAAGTCCTTGGTAGGCCTAATAGGGCCGCTGTGGCAGTTGGAAGATGAGGCAGGGAATCCATCAGAAATGCCTTACTAACCACTGCTTGGATTTTGGGGTCAAAATCTCAATGTTGTCGGATGCACTCCAAACTCTCAGGATCGATTAATACACACACCAGGACATGCAAAACGGTGTGCGCAAGTCCTAGGTAGCCCTAATAGGCCCGCTGTGGCAGTTGGAAGAAGGGCCGTGAAATCCATCAGAAATGCCTTACTAACCACTGCTTGGATTTTGGGGTCAAAATCTCAATGTTGTCGGATGCACTCCAAACTCTCAGGATCGATTAATACACACACCAGGACATGCAAAAAGGTGTGCGCAAGTCATTGGTAGGCCTAATAGGGCCGCTGTGGCAGTTGGAAGACGAGGCAGGGAATCCATCAGAAATGCCTTACTAACCACTGCTTGGATTTTGTGGTCAAAATCTCAATGTTGTCGGATGCACTCCAAACTCTCAGGATCGATTAATACACACACCAGGACACGCAAAACGGTGTGCGCAAGTCCTTGGTAGGCCTAATAGGGCCGCTGTGGCAGTTGGAAGATGAGGCAGGAAATCCATCAGAAATGCCTTACTAACCACTGCTTGGATTTTGTGGTCAAAATCTCAATGTTGTCGGATGCACTCCAAACTCTCAGGATCGATTAATACACACACCAGGACATGAGGCATTGAACCCATCAGAAATGCCTTACTAACCACTGCTTGGATTTTGGGGTCAAAATCTCAATGTTGTCGGATGCACTCCAAACTCTCAGGATCGATTAATACACACACCAGGACATGCAAAACGGTGTGCGCAAGTCCTAGGTAGCCCTAATAGGCCCGCTGTGGCAGTTGGAAGAAGGGCCGTGAAATCCATCAGAAATGCCTTACTAACCACTGCTTGGATTTTGGGGTCAAAATCTCAATGTTGTCGGATGCACTCCAAACTCTCAGGATCGATTAATACACACACCAGGACATGCAAAACGGTGTGCGCAAGTCCTTGGTAGGCCTAATAGGGCCGCTGTGGCAGTTGGAAGACGAGGCAGGGAATCCATCAGAAATGCCTTACTAACCACTGCTTGGATTTTGGGGTCAAAATCTCAATGTTGTCGGATGCACTCCAAACTCTCAGGATCGATTAATACACACACCAGGACATGCAAAACGGTGTGCGCAAGTCCTTGGTAGGCCTAATAGGGCGGCTGTGGCGGTTGGAAGATGAGGCAGGGAATCCATCAGAAATGCCTTACTAACCACTGCTTGGATTTTGGGGTCAAAATCTCAATGTTGTCGGTTGCACTCCAAACTCTCAGGATCGATTAATACACACACCAGGACATGCAAAACGGTGTGCGCAAGTCCTTGGTAGGCCTAATAGGGCCGCTGTGGCAGTTGGAAGATGAGGCAGGGAATCCATCAGAAATGCCTTTCTAACCACTGCTTGGACTTTGGGGTCAAAATCTCAATGTTGTCGGATGCACTCCAAACTCTCAGGATCGATTAATACACACACCAGGACATGCAAAACGGTGTGCGCAGGTCCTTGGTAGGCCTAATAGGGCGGCTGTGGCGGTTGGAAGATGAGGCAGGGAATCCATCAGAAATGCCTTTCTAACCACTGCTTGGACTTTGGGGTCAAAATCTCAATGTTGTCGGATGCACTCCAAACTCTCAGGATCGATTAATACAAACACCAGGACAAGCAAAACGGTGTGCGCAAGTCCTTGGTAGGCCTAATACGGCCGCTGTGGCAGTTGGAAGACGAGGCAGGGAATCCAGCAGAAATGCCTTACTAACCACTGCTTGGATTTTGGGGTCAAAAACTCAATGTTGTCGGATGCACTCCAAACTCTCAGGATCGATTAATACACACACCAGGACATGCAAAACGGTGTGCGCAAGTCCTTGGTAGGCCTAATAGGGCCGCTGTGGCAGTTGGAAGATGAGGCAGGGAATCCATCAGAAATGCCTTACTAACCACTGCTTGGATTTTGGGGTCAAAATCTCAATGTTGTCGGATGCACTCCAAACTCTCAGGATCGATTAATACACACACCAGGACATGCAAAACGGTGTGCGCAAGTCCTTGGTAGGCCTAATAGGGCCGCTGTGGCAGTTGGAAGACGAGGCAGGGAATCCAGCAGAAATGCCTTACTAACCACTGCTTGGATTTTTGGGTCAAAATCTCAATGTTGTCGGATGCACTCCAAACTCTCAGGATCGATTAATACACACACCAGGACATGCAAAACGGTGTGCGCAAGTCCTTGGTAGGCCTAATAGGGCGGCTGTGGCGGTTGGAAGATGAGGCAGGGAATCCATCAGAAATGCCTTACTAACCACTGCTTGGATTTTGGGGTCAAAATCTCAATGTTGTCGGATGCACTCCAAACTCTCAGGATCGATTAATACACACACCAGGACATGCAAAACGGTGTGCGCAAGTCCCTGATACGCCTAATAGGGCCGCTGTGGCAGTTGGAAGACGAGGCAGGAAATCCCTCAGAAATGCCTTACTAACCACTGCTTGGATTTTTGGGTCAAAATCTCAATGTTGTCGGATGCACTCCAAACTCTCAGGATCGATTAATACACACACCAGGACATGCAAAACGGTGTGCGCAAGTCCTTGGTAGGCCTAATAGGGCCGCTGTGGCAGTTGGAAGATGGGGCAGGAAATCCATCAGAAATGCCTTACTAAGTACTGTTTGGATTTTGGGGTCAAAATCTCAATGTTGTCGGTTGCACTCCAAACTCTCAGGATCGATTAATACACACACCAGGACATGCAAAACGGTGTGCGCAAGTCCTTGGTAGGCCTAATAGGGCCGCTGTGGCAGTTGGAAGATGAGGCATTGAACCCATCAGAAATGCCTTACTAACCACTGCTTGGATTTTGGGGTCAAAATCTCAATGTTGTCGGATGCACTCCAAACTCTCAGGATCGATTAATACACACACCAGGACATGCAAAACGGTGTGCGCAAGTCCCTGATACGCCTAATAGGGCCGCTGTGGCAGTTGGAAGATGAGGCAGGGAATCCATCAGAAATGCCTTACTAACCACTGCTTGGATTTTGGGGTCAAAATCCAAGCAGTGGTTAGTAAGGCATTTCTGATGGATTCCCTGCCTCATCTTCCAACTGCCACAGCGGCCCTATTAGGCCTACCAAGGACTTGCGCACACCGTTTTGCATGTCCTGGTGTGTGTATTAATCGATCCTGAGAGTTTGGAGTGCATCCGACAACATTGAGATTTTGACCCCAAAATCCAAGCAGTGGTTAGTAAGGCATTTCTGATGGATTCCCTGCCTCATCTTCCAACTGCCACAGCGGCCCTATTAGGCCTACCAAGGACTTGCGCACACCGTTTTGCATGTCCTGGTGTGTGTATTAATCGATCCTGAGAGTTTGGAGTGCATCCGACAACATTGAGATTTTGACCCCAAAATCCAAGCAGTGGTTAGTAAGGCATTTCTGATGGATTTCACGGCCCATCTTTCAAATGCCACAGCGGCCCTATTAGGGCTACCTAGGACTTGCGCACACCGTTTTGCATGTCCTGGGGTGTGTATTCACAGATCCTGAGAGTTTGGGGGGCGTCCGGCAACATTGAGATTTTGACCCCAAAATCCAAGCAGTGGTTAGTAAGGCATTTCTGATGGATTTCACGGCCCATCTTTCAAATGCCACAGCGGCCCTATTAGGGCTACCTAGGACTTGCGCACACCATTTCGCATGTTCTGGTGCGTGTATTAACAGATCCTGAGAGTTTGGGGGGCGTCCGGCAACATTGAGATTTTGACCCCAAAATCCAAGCAGTGGTTAGTAAGGCATTTCTGATGGATTCCCTGCCTCGTCTTCCAACTGCCACAGCGGCCCTATTAGGCCTACCAAGGACTTGCGCACACCGTTTTGCATGTCCTGGTGTGTGTATTAATCGATCCTGAGAGTTTGGAGTGCATCCGACAACATTGAGATTTTGACCCCAAAATCCAAGCAGTGGTTAGTAAGGCATTTCTGATGGATTTCACGGCCCTTCTTCCAACTGCCACAGCGGGCCTATTAGGGCTACCTAGGACTTGCGCACACCGTTTTGCATGTCCTGGTGTGTGTATTAATCGATCCTGAGAGTTTGGAGTGCATCCGACAACATTGAGATTTTGACCCCAAAATCCAAGCAGTGGTTAGTAAGGCATTTCTGCTGGATTCCCTGCCTCATCTTCCAACTGCCACAGCGGCCCTATTAGGCCTACCAAGGACTTGCGCACACCGTTTTGCATGTCCTGGTGTGTGTATTAATCGATCCTGAGAGTTTGGAATGCATCCGACAACATTGAGATTTTGACCCCAAAATCCAAGCAGTGGTTAGTAAGGCATTTCTGCTGGATTCCCTGCCTCATCTTCCAACTGCCACAGCGGCCGTATTAGGCCTACCAAGGACTTGCGCACACTGTTTTGCATGTCCTGGTGTGTGTATTAATCGATCCTGAGAGTTTGGAGTGCATCCGACAACATTGAGATTTTGACCCCAAAATCCAAGCAGTGGTTAGTAAGGCATTTCTGATGGATTCCCTGCCTCATCTTCCAACTGCCACAGCGGCCCTATTAGGCCTACCAAGGACTTGCGCACACCGTTTTGCATGTCCTGGTGTGTGTATTAATCGATCCTGAGAGTTTGGAGTGCATCCGACAACATTGAGATTTTGACCCCAAAATCCAAGCAGTGGTTAGTAAGGCATTTCTGCTGGATTCCCTGCCTCGTCTTCCAACTGCCACAGCGGCCGTATTAGGCTTACCAAGGACTTGCGCACACCTTTTCGCATGTCCTGGTGTGTGTATTAGTCGATCCTGAGAGTTTGGAGTGCATCCGAGAACATTGTGATTTTGACACCAAAATCCAAGCAGTGGTTAGTAAGGCATTTCTGATGGTTTTCCTGCCCCATCTTCCAACTGCCACAGCGGCCCTATTAGGCCTACCAAGGACTTGCGCACACCGTTTTGCATGTCCTGGTGTGTGTATTAATCGATCCTGAGAGTTTGGAGTGCATCCGACAACATTGAGATTTTGACCCCAAAGTCCAAGCAGTGGTTAGAAAGGCATTTCTGATGGATTCCCTGCCTCATCTTCCAACTGCCACAGCGGCCCTATTAGGCCTACCAAGGACTTGCGCACACCGTTTTGCATGTCCTGGTGTGTGTATTAATCGATCCTGAGAGTTTGGAGTGCATCCGACAACATTGAGATTTTGACCCCAAAATCCAAGCAGTGGTTAGTAAGGCATTTCTGATGGATTCCCTGCCCCATCTTCCAACTGCCACAGCGGCCCTATTAGGCCTACCAAGGACTTGCGCACACCGTTTTGCATGTCCTGGTGTGTGTATTAATCGATCCTGAGAGTTTGGAGTGCATCCGACAACATTGAGATTTTGACCCCAAAATCCAAGCAGTGGTTAGTAAGGCATTTCTGCTGGATTCCCTGCCTCGTCTTCCAACTGCCACAGCGGCCCTATTAGTCCTACCAAGGACTTGCGCACACCGTTTTGCATGTCCTGGTGTGTGTATTAATCGATCCTGAGAGTTTGGAGTGCATCCGACAACATTGAGATTTTGACCCCAAAATCCAAGCAGTGGTTAGTAAGGCATTTCTGATGGATTCCCTGCCTCATCTTCCAACCGCCACAGCCGCCCTATTAGAACTACCAAGGACTTGCGCACACCGTTTTGCATGTCCTGGTGTGTGTATTAATCGATCCTGAGAGTTTGGAGTGCATCCGACAACATTGAGATTTTGACCCAAAAATCCAAGCAGTGGTTAGTAAGGCATTTCTGATGGGTTCAATGCCTCATCTTCCAACTGCCACAGCGGCCCTATTAGGCCTACCAAGGACTTGCGCACACCGTTTTGCATGTCCTGGTGTGTGTATTAATCGATCCTGAGAGTTTGGAGTGCATCCGACAACATTGAGATTTTGACCCCAAAATCCAAGCAGTGGTTAGTAAGGCATTTCTGATGGATTTCACGGCCCATCTTTCAAATGCCACAGCGGCCCTATTAGGGCTACCTAGGACTTGCGCACACCGTTTTGCATGTTCTGGGGTGTGTATTAACAGATCCTGAGAGTTTGGGGGGCGTCCGGCAACATTGAGATTTTGACCCCAAAATCCAAGCAGTGGTTAGTAAGGCATTTCTGATGGATTCCCTGCCTCGTCTTCCAACTGCCACAACGGCCCTATTAGGGCTACCTAGGACTTGCGCACACCGTTTTGCATGTCCTGGGGTGTGTATTAACAGATCCTGAGAGTTTGGAGTGCATCCGACAACATTGAGATTTTGACCCCAAAATCCAAGCAGTGGCTAGTAAGGCATTTCTGATGGATTTCCTGCCCCATCTTCCAACTGCCACAGCGGCCCTATTAGGCCTACCAAGGACTTGCGCACACCGTTTTGCATGTCCTGGTGTGTGTATTAATCGATCCTGAGAGTTTGGAGTGCATCCGACAACATTGAGATTTTGACCCCAAAATCCAAGCAGTGGTTAGTAAGGCATTTCTGCTGGATTCCCTGCCTCGTCTTCCAACTGCCACAGCGGCCCTATTAGTCCTACCAAGGACTTGCGCACACCGTTTTGCATGTCCTGGTGTGTGTATTAATCGATCCTGAGAGTTTGGAGTGCATCCGACAACATTGAGATTTTGACCCCAAAATCCAAGCAGTGGTTAGTAAGGCATTTCTGATGGATTCCCTGCCTCATCTTCCAACCGCCACAGCCGCCCTATTAGACCTACCAAGGACTTGCGCACACCGTTTTGCATGTCCTGGTGTGTGTATTAATCGATCCTGAGAGTTTGGAGTGCATCCGACAACATTGAGATTTTGACCCAAAAATCCAAGCAGTGGTTAGTAAGGCATTTCTGATGGGTTCAATGCCTCATCTTCCAACTGCCACAGCGGCCCTATTAGGCCTACCAAGGACTTGCGCACACCGTTTTGCATGTCCTGGTGTGTGTATTAATCGATCCTGAGAGTTTGGAGTGCATCCGACAACATTGAGATTTTGACCCCAAAATCCAAGCAGTGGTTAGTAAGGCATTTCTGATGGATTTCACGGCCCATCTTTCAAATGCCACAGCGGCCCTATTAGGGCTACCTAGGACTTGCGCACACCGTTTTGCATGTCCTGGGGTGTGTATTAACAGATCCTGAGAGTTTGGGGGGCGTCCGGCAACATTGAGATTTTGACCCCAAAATCCAAGCAGTGGTTAGTAAGGCATTTCTGATGGATTCCCTGCCTCGTCTTCCAACTGCCACAGCGGCCCTATTAGGGCTACCTAGGACTTGCGCACACCGTTTTGCATGTCCTGGGGTGTGTATTCACAGATCCTGAGAGTTTGGAGTGCATCCGACAACATTGAGATTTTGACCCCAAAATCCAAGCAGTGGTTAGTAAGGCATTTCTGATGGATTTCCTGCCCCATCTTCCAACTGCCACAGCGGCCCTATTAGGCCTACCAAGGACTTGCGCACACCGTTTTGCATGTCCTGGTGTGTGTATTAATCGATCCTGAGAGTTTGGAGTGCATCCGACAACATTGAGATTTTGACCCCAAAATCCAAGCAGTGGTTAGTAAGGCATTTCTGCTGGATTCCCTGCCTCGTCTTCCAACTGCCACAGCCGCCCTATTAGTCCTACCAAGGACTTGCGCACACCGTTTTGCATGTCCTGGTGTGTGTATTAATCGATCCTGAGAGTTTGGAGTGCATCCGACAACATTGAGATTTTGACCCCAAAATCCAAGCAGTGGTTAGTAAGGCATTTCTGATGGATTCCCTGCCTCATCTTCCAACCGCCACAGCCGCCCTATTAGAACTACCAAGGACTTGCGCACACCGTTTTGCATGTCCTGGTGTGTGTATTAATCGATCCTGAGAGTTTGGAGTGCATCCGACAACATTGAGATTTTGACCCAAAAATCCAAGCAGTGGTTAGTAAGGCATTTCTGATGGGTTCAATGCCTCATCTTCCAACTGCCACAGCGGCCCTATTAGGCCTACCAAGGACTTGCGCACACCGTTTTGCATGTCCTGGTGTGTGTATTAATCGATCCTGAGAGTTTGGAGTGCATCCGACAACATTGAGATTTTGACCCCAAAATCCAAGCAGTGGTTAGTAAGGCATTTCTGATGGATTTCACGGCCCATCTTTCAAATGCCACAGCGGCCCTATTAGGGCTACCTAGGACTTGCGCACACCGTTTTGCATGTCCTGGGGTGTGTATTCACAGATCCTGAGAGTTTGGGGGGCGTCCGGCAACATTGAGATTTTGACCCCAAAGTCCAAGCAGTGGTTAGAAAGGCATTTCTGATGGATTCCCTGCCTCATCTTCCAACTGCCACAGCGGCCCTATTAGGCCTACCAAGGACTTGCGCACACCGTTTTGCATGTCCTGGTGTGTGTATTAATCGATCCTGAGAGTTTGGAGTGCATCCGACAACATTGAGATTTTGACCCCAAAATCCAAGCAGTGGTTAGTAAGGCATTTCTGATGGATTCCCTGCCTCGTCTTCCAACTGCCACAGCGGCCCTATTAGGCCTACCAAGGACTTGCGCACACCGTTTTGCATGTCCTGGTGTGTGTATTAATCGATCCTGAGAGTTTGGAGTGCATCCGACAACATTGAGATTTTGACCCAAAAATCCAAGCAGTGGTTAGTAAGGCATTTCTGAGGGATTTCCTGCCTCGTCTTCCAACTGCCACAGCGGCCCTATTAGGCGTATCAGGGACTTGCGCACACCGTTTTGCATGTCCTGGTGTGTGTATTAATCGATCCTGAGAGTTTGGAGTGCATCCGACAACATTGAGATTTTGACCCCAAAATCCAAGCAGTGGTTAGTAAGGCATTTCTGATGGGTTCAATGCCTCATCTTCCAACTGCCACAGCGGCCCTATTAGGCCTACCAAGGACTTGCGCACACCGTTTTGCATGTCCTGGTGTGTGTATTAATCGATCCTGAGAGTTTGGAGTGCATCCGACAACATTGAGATTTTGACCCCAAAATCCAAGCAGTGGTTAGTAAGGCATTTCTGATGGATTTCACGGCCCATCTTTCAAATGCCACAGCGGCCCTATTAGGGCTACCTAAGACTTGCGCACACCGTTTTGCATGTCCTGGGGTGTGTATTCACAGATCCTGAGAGTTTGGGGGGCGTCCGGCAACATTGAGATTTTGACCCCAAAATCCAAGCAGTGGTTAGTAAGGCATTTCTGATGGATTTCACGGCCCATCTTTCAAATGCCACAGCGGCCCTATTAGGGCTACCTAGGACTTGCGCACACCATTTCGCATGTTCTGGTGCGTGTATTAACAGATCCTGAGAGTTTGGGGGGCGTCCGGCAACATTGAGATTTTGACCCCAAAATCCAAGCAGTGGTTAGTAAGGCATTTCTGATGGATTCCCTGCCTCGTCTTCCAACTGCCACAGCGGCCCTATTAGGCCTACCAAGGACTTGCGCACACCGTTTTGCATGTCCTGGTGTGTGTATTAATCGATCCTGAGAGTTTGGAGTGCATCCGACAACATTGAGATTTTGACCCCAAAATCCAAGCAGTGGTTAGTAAGGCATTTCTGATGGATTCCCTGCCTCGTCTTCCAACTGCCACAGCGGCCCTATTAGGCCTACCAAGGACTTGCCCACACCGTTTTGCATGTCCTGGTGTGTGTATTAATCGATCCTGAGAGTTTGGAGTGCATCCGGCAACATTGAGATTTTGACCCCAAAATCCAAGCAGTGGTTAGTAAGGCATTTCTGATGGATTCCCTGCCTCGTCTTCCAACTGCCACAGCGGCCCTATTAGGCCTACCAAGGACTTGCGCACACCGTTTTGCATGTCCTGGTGTGTGTATTAATCGATCCTGAGAGTTTGGAGTGCATCCGACAACATTGAGATTTTGACCCCAAAATCCAAGCTGTGGTTAGTAAGGCATTTCTGATGGATTTCACGGCCCTTCTTCCAACTGCCACAGCGGGCCTATTAGGGCTACCTAGGACTTGCGCACACCATTTCGCATGTTCTGGTGCGTGTATTAACAGATCCTGAGAGTTTGGGGGGCGTCCGGCAACATTGAGATTTTGACCCCAAAATCCAAGCAGTGGTTAGTAAGGCATTTCTGATGGATTCCCTGCCTCGTCTTCCAACTGCCACAGCGGCCCTATTAGGCCTACCAAGGACTTGCGCACACCGTTTTGCATGTCCTGGTGTGTGTATTAATCGATCCTGAGAGTTTGGAGTGCATCCGACAACATTGAGATTTTGACCCCAAAATCCAAGCAGTGGTTAGTAAGGCATTTCTGCTGGATTCCGTGCCTCGTCTTCCAACTGCCACAGCGGCCCTATTAGGCCTACCAAGGACTTGCGCACACCGTTTTGCATGTCCTGGTGTGTGTATTAATCGATCCTGAGAGTTTGGAGTGCATCCGACAACATTGAGATTTTGACCCCAAAATCCAAGCAGTGGTTAGTAAGGCATTTCTGATGGATTCCCTGCCTCATCTTCCAACTGCCACAGCGGCCCTATTAGGCCTACCAAGGACTTGCGCACACCGTTTTGCATGTCCTGGTGTGTGTATTAATCGATCCTGAGAGTTTGGAGTGCATCCGACAACATTGAGATTTTGACCCCAAAATCCAAGCAGTGGTTAGTAAGGCATTTCTGCTGGATTCCCTGCCTCGTCTTCCAACTGCCACAGCGGCCCTATTAGGCCTACCAAGGACTTGCGCACACCGTTTTGCATGTCCTGGGGTGTGTATTCACAGATCCTGAGAGTTTGGAGTGCATCCGACAACATTGAGATTTTGACCCCAAAATCCAAGCAGTGGTTAGTAAGGCATTTCTGATGGATTCCCTGCCTCATCTTCCAACCGCCACAGCCGCCCTATTAGGCCTACCAAGGACTTGCGCACACCGTTTTGCATGTCCTGGTGTGTGTATTAATCGATCCTGAGAGTTTGGAGTGCATCCGACAACATTGAGATTTTGACCCAAAAATCCAAGCAGTGGTTAGTAAGGCATTTCTGCTGGATTCCCTGCCTCGTCTTCCAACTGCCACAGCGGCCCTATTAGGCCTACCAAGGACTTGCGCACACCGTTTTGCATGTCCTGGTGTGTGTATTAATCGATCCTGAGAGTTTGGAGTGCATCCGACAACATTGAGATTTTGACCCCAAAATCCAAGCAGTGGTTAGTAAGGCATTTCTGATGGATTTCACGGCCCATCTTTCAAATGCCACAGCGGCCCTATTAGGGCTACCTAGGACTTGCGCACACCGTTTTGCATGTCCTGGGGTGTGTATTCACAGATCCTGAGAGTTTGGGGGGCGTCCGGCAACATTGAGATTTTGACCCCAAAATCCAAGCAGTGGTTAGTAAGGCATTTCTGATGGATTTCACGGCCCATCTTTCAAATGCCACAGCGGCCCTATTAGGGCTACCTAGGACTTGCGCACACCATTTCGCATGTTCTGGTGCGTGTATTAACAGATCCTGAGAGTTTGGGGGGCGTCCGGCAACATTGAGATTTTGACCCCAAAATCCAAGCAGTGGTTAGTAAGGCATTTCTGATGGATTCCCTGCCTCGTCTTCCAACTGCCACAGCGGCCCTATTAGGCCTACCAAGGACTTGCGCACACCGTTTTGCATGTCCTGGTGTGTGTATTAATCGATCCTGAGAGTTTGGAGTGCATCCGACAACATTGAGATTTTGACCCAAAATCCAAGCAGTGGTTCGTAAGGCATTTCTGATGGATTTCACGGCCCTTCTTCCGACTGCTACAGCGGCTCTTCTAGGGCTACCTAGGACTTGCGCACACCGTTTTGCATGTCCTGGTGTGTGTATTAATCGATCCTGAGAGTTTGGAGTGCATCCGACAACATTGAGATTTTGACCCCAAAATCCAAGCAGTGGTTAGTAAGGCATTTCTGATGGGTTCAATGCCTCATCTTCCAACTGCCACAGCGGCCCTATTAGGCCTACCAAGGACTTGCGCACACCGTTTTGCATGTCCTGGTGTGTGTATTAATCGATCCTGAGAGTTTGGAGTGCATCCGACAACATTGAGATTTTGACCCCAAAATCCAAGCAGTGGTTAGTAAGGCATTTCTGATGGGTTCAATGCCTCATCTTCCAACTGCCACAGCGGCCCTATTAGGCCTACCAAGGACTTGCGCACACCGTTTTGCATGTCCTGGTGTGTGTATTAATCGATCCTGAGAGTTTGGAGTGCATCCGACAACATTGAGATTTTGACCCCAAAATCCAAGCAGTGGTTAGTAAGGCATTTCTGATGGGTCAATGCCTCATCTTCCAACTGCCACAGCGGCCCTATTAGGCCTACCAAGGACTTGCGCACACCGTTTTGCATGTCCTGGTGTGTGTATTAATCGATCCTGAGAGTTTGGAGTGCAACCGACAACATTGAGATTTTGACCCCAAAATCCAAACAGTACTTAGTAAGGCATTTCTGATGGATTTCCTGCCCCATCTTCCAACTGCCACAGCGGCCCTATTAGGCCTACCAAGGACTTGCGCACACCGTTTTGCATGTCCTGGTGTGTGTATTAATCGATCCTGAGAGTTTGGAGTGCATCCGACAACATTGAGATTTTGACCCAAAAATCCAAGCAGTGGTTAGTAAGGCATTTCTGATGGGTTCAATGCCTCATCTTCCAACTGCCACAGCGGCCCTATTAGGCCTACCAAGGACTTGCGCACACCGTTTTGCATGTCCTGGTGTGTGTATTAATCGATCCTGAGAGTTTGGAGTGCATCCGACAACATTGAGATTTTGACCCCAAAATCCAAGCAGTGGTTAGTAAGGCATTTCTGATGGGTTCAATGCCTCATCTTCCAACTGCCACAGCGGCCCTATTAGGCCTACCAAGGACTTGCGCACACCGTTTTGCATGTCCTGGTGTGTGTATTAATCGATCCTGAGAGTTTGGAGTGCATCCGACAACATTGAGATTTTGACCCCAAAATCCAAGCAGTGGTTAGTAAGGCATTTCTGATGGGTTCAATGCCTCATCTTCCAACTGCCACAGCGGCCCTATTAGGCCTACCAAGGACTTGCGCACACCGTTTTGCATGTCCTGGTGTGTGTATTAATCGATCCTGAGAGTTTGGAGTGCATCCGACAACATTGAGATTTTGACCCCAAAATCCAAGCAGTGGTTAGTAAGGCATTTCTGATGGGTTCAATGCCTCATCTTCCAACTGCCACAGCGGCCCTATTAGGCCTACCAAGGACTTGCGCACACCGTTTTGCATGTCCTGGTGTGTGTATTAATCGATCCTGAGAGTTTGGAGTGCAACCGACAACATTGAGATTTTGACCCCAAAATCCAAACAGTACTTAGTAAGGCATTTCTGATGGATTTCCTGCCCCATCTTCCAACTGCCACAGCGGCCCTATTAGGCCTACCAAGGACTTGCGCACACCGTTTTGCATGTCCTGGTGTGTGTATTAATCGATCCTGAGAGTTTGGAGTGCATCCGACAACATTGAGATTTTGACCCCAAAATCCAAGCAGTGGTTAGTAAGGCATTTCTGCTGGATTCCCTGCCTCGTCTTCCAACTGCCACAGCGGCCGTATTAGGCCTACCAAGGACTTGCGCACACCGTTTTGCATGTCCTGGTGTGTGTATTAATCGATCCTGAGAGTTTGGAGTGCATCCGACAACATTGAGATTTTGACCCCAAAATCCAAGCAGTGGTTAGTAAGGCATTTCTGATGGATTTCACGGCCCATCTTTCAAATGCCACAGCGGCCCTATTAGGGCTACCTAGGACTTGCGCACACCATTTCGCATGTTCTGGTGCGTGTATTAACAGATCCTGAGAGTTTGGGGGGCGTCCGGCAACATTGAGATTTTGACCCCAAAATCCAAGCAGTGGTTAGTAAGGCATTTCTGATGGATTCCCTGCCTCGTCTTCCAACTGCCACAGCGGCCCTATTAGGCCTACCAAGGACTTGCGCACACCGTTTTGCATGTCCTGGTGTGTGTATTAATCGATCCTGAGAGTTTGGAGTGCATCCGACAACATTGAGATTTTGACCCCAAAATCCAAGCAGTGGTTAGTAAGGCATTTCTGATGGGTTCAATGCCTCATCTTCCAACTGCCACAGCGGCCCTATTAGGCCTACCAAGGACTTGCGCACACCGTTTTGCATGTCCTGGTGTGTGTATTAATCGATCCTGAGAGTTTGGAGTGCATCCGACAACATTGAGATTTTGACCCCAAAGTCCAAGCAGTGGTTAGAAAGGCATTTCTGATGGATTCCCTGCCTCATCTTCCAACTGCCACAGCGGCCCTATTAGGCCTACCAAGGACTTGCGCACACCGTTTGCATGTCCTGGTGTGTGTATTAATCGATCCTGAGAGTTTGGAGTGCATCCGACAACATTGAGATTTTGACCCAAAAATCCAAGCAGTGGTTAGTAAGGCATTTCTGAGGGATTTCCTGCCTCGTCTTCCAACTGCCACAGCGGCCCTATTAGGCGTACCAGGGACTTGCGCACACCGTTTTGCATGTCCTGGTGTGTGTATTAATCGATCCTGAGAGTTTGGAGTGCATCCGACAACATTGAGATTTTGACCCCAAAATCCAAGCAGTGGTTAGTAAGGCATTTCTGATGGGTTCAATGCCTCATCTTCCAACTGCCACAGCGGCCCTATTAGGCCTACCAAGGACTTGCGCACACCGTTTTGCATGTCCTGGTGTGTGTATTAATCGATCCTGAGAGTTTGGAGTGCATCCGACAACATTGAGATTTTGACCCCAAAATCCAAGCAGTGGTTAGTAAGGCATTTCTGATGGGTTCAATGCCTCATCTTCCAACTGCCACAGCGGCCCTATTAGGCCTACCAAGGACTTGCGCACACCGTTTTGCATGTCCTGGTGTGTGTATTAATCGATCCTGAGAGTTTGGAGTGCATCCGACAACATTGAGATTTTGACCCCAAAGTCCAAGCAGTGGTTAGTAAGGCATTTCTGATGGATTCCCTGCCTCATCTTCCAACTGCCACAGCGGCCCTATTAGGCCGAGCAATGACTTGCGCACACCTTTTTGCATGTCCTGGTGTGTGTATTAATCGATCCCGAGAGTTTGGAGTGCATCCGACAACATTGAGATTTTGACCCCAAAATCCAAGCAGTGGTTAGTAAGGCATTTCTGCTCGATTTCACGACTCATCTTTCAACTGCCACAGCGGCCCTATTAGACCTACCAAGGACTTGCGCACACCGTTTTGCATGTCCTGGTGTGTGTATTGATTGATCCTGAGAGTTTGGAGTGCATCCGACAACATTGAGATTTTGACCCCAAAATCCAAGCAGTGGTTAGTAAGGCATTTCTGATGGATTCCCTGCCTCATCTTCCAACTGCCACAGCGGCCCTATTAGGCCTACCAAGGACTTGCGCACACCGTTTTGCATGTCCTGGTGTGTGTATTAATCGATCCTGAGAGTTTGGAGTGCATCCGACAACATTGAGATTTTGACCCCAAAATCCAAGCAGTGGTTAGTAAGGCATTTCTGATGGGTTCAATGCCTCATCTTCCAACTGCCACAGCGGCCCTATTAGGCCTACCAAGGACTTGCGCACACCGTTTTGCATGTCCTGGTGTGTGTATTAATCGATCCTGAGAGTTTGGAGTGCATCCGACAACATTGAGATTTTGACCCCAAAGTCCAAGCAGTGGTTAGTAAGGCATTTCTGATGGATTCCCTGCCTCATCTTCCAACTGCCACAGCGGCCCTATTAGGCCGAGCAATGACTTGCGCACACCTTTTTGCATGTCCTGGTGTGTGTATTATCGATCCCGAGAGTTTGGAGTGCATCCGACAACATTGAGATTTTGACCCCAAAATCCAAGCAGTGGTTAGTAAGGCATTTCTGCTCGATTTCACGACTCATCTTTCAACTGCCACAGCGGCCCTATTAGACCTACCAAGGACTTGCGCACACCTTTTCGCATGTCCTGGTGTGTGTATTGATTGATCCTGAGAGTTTGGAGTGCATCCGACAACATTGAGATTTTGACCCCAAAATCCAAGCAGTGGTTAGTAAGGCATTTCTGATGGATTCCCTGCCTCATCTTCCAACTGCCACAGCGGCCCTATTAGGCCTACCAAGGACTTGCGCACACCTTTTTGCATGTCCTGGTGTGTGTATTAATCGATCCTGAGAGTTTGGGAAGCATCCGACAACATTGAGATTTTGACCCCAAAATCCAAGCAGTGGTTAGTAAGGCATTTCTGATGGGTTCAATGCCTCATCTTCCAACTGCCACAGCGGCCCTATTAGGCCTACCAAGGACTTGCGCACACCGTTTTGCATGTCCTGGTGTGTGTATTAATCGATCCTGAGAGTTTGGAGTGCATCCGACAACATTGAGATTTTGACCCCAAAATCCAAGCAGTGGTTAGTAAGGCATTTCTGATGGATTTCACGGCCCATCTTTCAAATGCCACAGCGGCCCTATTAGGGCTACCTAGGACTTGCGCACACCATTTCGCATGTTCTGGTGCGTGTATTAACAGATCCTGAGAGTTTGGGGGGCGTCCGGCAACATTGAGATTTTGACCCCAAAATCCAAGCAGTGGTTAGTAAGGCATTTCTGATGGATTCCCTGCCTCGTCTTCCAACTGCCACAGCGGCCCTATTAGGCCTACCAAGGACTTGCGCACACCGTTTTGCATGTCCTGGTGTGTGTATTAATCGATCCTGAGAGTTTGGAGTGCATCCGACAACATTGAGATTTTGACCCCAAAATCCAAGCAGTGGTTAGTAAGGCATTTCTGATGGGTTCAATGCCTCATCTTCCAACTGCCACAGCGGCCCTATTAGGCCTACCAAGGACTTGCGCACACCGTTTTGCATGTCCTGGTGTGTGTATTAATCGATCCTGAGAGTTTGGAGTGCATCCGACAACATTGAGATTTTGACCCCAAAGTCCAAGCAGTGGTTAGAAAGGCATTTCTGATGGATTCCCTGCCTCATCTTCCAACTGCCACAGCGGCCCTATTAGGCCTACCAAGGACTTGCGCACACCGTTTTGCATGTCCTGGTGTGTGTATTAATCGATCCTGAGAGTTTGGAGTGCATCCGACAACATTGAGATTTTGACCCAAAAATCCAAGCAGTGGTTAGTAAGGCATTTCTGAGGGATTTCCTGCCTCGTCTTCCAACTGCCACAGCGGCCCTATTAGGCGTATCAGGGACTTGCGCACACCGTTTTGCATGTCCTGGTGTGTGTATTAATCGATCCTGAGAGTTTGGAGTGCATCCGACAACATTGAGATTTTGACCCCAAAATCCAAGCAGTGGTTAGTAAGGCATTTCTGATGGGTTCAATGCCTCATCTTCCAACTGCCACAGCGGCCCTATTAGGCCTACCAAGGACTTGCGCACACCGTTTTGCATGTCCTGGTGTGTGTATTAATCGATCCTGAGAGTTTGGAGTGCATCCGACAACATTGAGATTTTGACCCCAAAATCCAAGCAGTGGTTAGTAAGGCATTTCTGATGGGTTCAATGCCTCATCTTCCAACTGCCACAGCGGCCCTATTAGGCCTACCAAGGACTTGCGCACACCGTTTTGCATGTCCTGGTGTGTGTATTAATCGATCCTGAGAGTTTGGAGTGCATCCGACAACATTGAGATTTTGACCCCAAAGTCCAAGCAGTGGTTAGTAAGGCATTTCTGATGGATTCCCTGCCTCATCTTCCAACTGCCACAGCGGCCCTATTAGGCCGAGCAATGACTTGCGCACACCTTTTTGCATGTCCTGGTGTGTGTATTAATCGATCCTGAGAGTTTGGAGTGCATCCGACAACATTGAGATTTTGACCCCAAAATCCAAGCAGTGGTAGTAAGGCATTTCTGATGGATTCCCTGCCTCATCTTCCAACTGCCACAGCGGCCCTATTAGGCCTACCAAGGACTTGCGCACACCGTTTTGCATGTCCTGGTGTGTGTATTAATCGTTCCTGAGAGTTTGGAGTGCATCCGACAACATTGAGTTTTTGACCCCAAAATCCAAGCAGTGGTTAGTAAGGCATTTCTGCTGGATTCCCTGCCTCGTCTTCCAACTGCCACAGCGGCCGTATTAGGCCTACCAAGGACTTGCGCACACCGTTTTGCTTGTCCTGGTGTGTGTATTAATCGATCCTGAGAGTTTGGAGTGCATCCGACAACATTGAGATTTTGACCCCAAAATCCAAGCAGTGGTTAGTAAGGCATTTCTGCTGGATTCCCTGCCTCGTCTTCCAACTGCCACAGCGGCCCTATTAGGCCTACCAAGGACCTGCGCACACCGTTTTGCATGTCCTGGTGTGTGTATTATTCGATCCTGAGAGTTTGGAGTGCATCCGACAACATTGAGATTTTGACCCCAAAATCCAAGCAGTGGTTAGTAAGGCATTTCTGATGGATTCCCTGCCTCATCTTCCAACCGCCACAGCCGCCCTATTAGGCCTACCAAGGACTTGCGCACACCGTTTTGCATGTCCTGGTGTGTGTATTAATCGATCCTGAGAGTTTGGAGTGCATCCGACAACATTGAGATTTTGACCCCAAAATCCAAGCAGTGGTTAGTAAGGCATTTCTGCTGGATTCCCTGCCTCGTCTTCCAACTGCCACAGCGGCCCTATTAGGCCTACCAAGGACCTGCGCACACCGTTTTGCATGTCCTGGTGTGTGTATTAATCGATCCTGAGAGTTTGGAGTGCATCCGACAACATTGAGATTTTGACCCCAAAATCCAAGCAGTGGTTAGTAAGGCATTTCTGATGGATTCCCTGCCTCATCTTCCAACCGCCACAGCCGCCCTATTAGGCCTACCAAGGACTTGCGCACACCGTTTTGCATGTCCTGGTGTGTGTATTAATCGATCCTGAGAGTTTGGAGTGCATCCGACAACATTGAGATTTTGACCCCAAAATCCAAGCAGTGGTTAGTAAGGCATTTCTGCTGGATTCCCTGCCTCGTCTTTCAACTGCCACAGCGGCCCTATTAGGCCTACCAATGAAATTCCGCGAATAGGTGAGGTCAATGGCTTGCAAGCTCTCCCAAGAAAATACTACGAAGTCGGTATAGAGCTCGACTCTGGCTGACGACATGGACTTGTGCCCTGTTGATGGCGCTTAGCAATGCTAGTTAGAGAGCTGAGGCCTTGAACACACACGTTACTGTCTCCTCACCGAC
Source organism: Eristalis arbustorum (assembly GCA_916610145.1). Lineage (NCBI taxonomy): Eukaryota > Metazoa > Arthropoda > Insecta > Diptera > Syrphidae > Eristalis > Eristalis arbustorum. Next base: position 63,065,080 of record OU744319.1, on the reverse strand, counting down.
CACCATTCCATTCCTTTGCAGTCTTCCACCGACAATCTAGTTCGCTCTGAAGGAACTAGCTAAGACCTTGACCCCTGCCAGATGATGTATCGCACCTAGTTATGGAATCGCATCAGAGCGCTTCGCACACACCCCGGTCGCCGGGCCCGCTGAGAAACTCAATTAGAAACTTTTACCTCGTGGCATTTACCGAAATTAAATCCATTGAAGTTGGAATATTAGTTTCGTTCCCGCACCCAGACGCACACAGCCGCCGACAATGCCCCAGTCAGTCCTACACGGAAGGCGCTCCGCTCCGCTCGGGACGCACGGGACCGACAAAGTTGAAAGGCGCAGACAGCATCATGAAATCCGAGCACTGTCTGTATCCACTAGTGTTATATGCACTCACGATATGAATTTAGTTGAAGTGGATACGAAATCCAATTTTAATTGCACACAATGCAGTTATGTAAGTTTTTGGGATCATTTTTGGCGAAACCTTCAGCCAGCAGCGGCCAACTTCTCTCGATGAATTGCACTGAGCGCACTGCCCCGACCGCTCTGCTGCTGGTGCTTTAAAGTTGAGTTTTGTTTTCATGCGGATTCAGTCAGGAGCTGTACAAATGGAAATTGTTGCCAACGGATTTGAGGGGATGATCGGGAGGGCTTTTGAAACATATGCTCGGTCGGGGGGATGTTTTGGGTAGCGCCGCCGAGGCGATTACTTAAATGAGCACTGGGTATGGTAGCTAATTGCATTGTGGGGGATACTTGATACCAGACGGTGGTCAAGAAAGGAGACTGGTTCATTGAAGAGCTGTGGTCAAAATATGGTATTCAGTGGAAGACTCCCCTCGTTGCTGTGCGAATCCTCTTAAGAGCGCATTTCCATCGATCTCAAGCGCAAAACAATTCCATCGCGGCTTGAAAAAAAAAACTCTTTGAATCCCCAATCGGGCGCCATTCTAGAAAAGAATCGAAAGTCTAACATGATTGCCATTTAAGGCCACGTAGCCTACTCCTCCCCCTCGATGGATAAGAGATCATGTCCGTAGGCGCGTTTCTTGAACCCTGAAGAGAGCATCAAATATTCACGAGTTGCACAACACCCGCCTTCGCTGCGAAACAACAATATGTGACGAATGTCTCATCAAACGCACATGTGTGCGGCAAATCCCTCGATGTGTCTGCCATAAGCGAAAATGATTACACTCATCTTCTCCTAAAGGATAATATTCGTTGGGCACTTACCAAAGATTGACCTCCTCCCACCTGGCTCCGTCCACGGGCCGCCGCCCAGCGACAACAGTCTGAGAAAACGTTTCGTAATAAAACTCCAGTTTATGCCGCCAATATTCATGGCCGAAGGACATATTGCGATAATGGAAATAGATAAAATTCCTTTCCATGTCGCATTTTATGCCAAGGCGGTCCTGCCGTACTCGCTGTTTAATAACACGACAAGCATGCGGTGGATGGGCGAGAAACTGCATCTCGCTCGTCCTTTGTGGACGTCTGTACATACCTAGGCGGGCGTGTAAGGCGAGGGAATAGGAAACAGCAACGTCTGTAGTATCCTTAATCTCTGATGAGAAAAATATTGTTTGTCCCATCCACTCATCCCGCCCGGAGGGGCTTGAGTTCCCCTTGGTCGGGGGCTTTCGTGCGATTTTCCGCTGCGTCAGCTGCATAATTTTATTGCATGGCAAGGGAAGTAATAAAAACGATATTCTCTCCAGCATCAGCAGCAGCGGCACCATCACCAGCACGAGCGTGGTGCGAAATGTTTTGCTTGTAAGTCATGTCGGAGTGAAGCGGAAGCATGTTATTCTGTTGTGTGCATATCCGAGGACTTGCGATAAGATAATTTTATTATGCGTCATTCTTGAAGAGGAATTAGAATTGGCGACGGTCTCTCGCACGTTGTTTGTCCGGTTGGCGTCGCGACAGCGCAAGTAGATGTCTGGAGTTGGTTTGGTTTTTTCTTCAAATTGCTTAAGGGGTTTAATTTATTTTGATTCACTCAGTATTTACGGGGTTCATGCGCTTGCGTACGCGTTTCTTGTTCACGATATTCGGGGAAAGCGAACCTCACGGGCACACATAATTGTGGCTTTAGCCGGCTGATAGCACTGCTAATTATCGAATGAGCGACTAAGCCGGTGCGATCAGAAGAAGCCTAAATGTGCGAACGTCTATGTACCTTGACACCATGCCAACCAGAAAGATAGCATCCACTTCTAAAATTGTGGCATGGGCCTGTGCATCCAGAGCCAAGTTGTTAACTTGACGAGATACTACAACATATACCATCCTCGTGGCTCGCTCTGAATAGCCTCTGAAGCCACCGCAAAGAATTGTGACGAGAGTTAGCATGGCTACAACTGTCAAAGACAGACAAATACCTAGGTGCCATGCGCGATTCCAAACTCCTACGGACGGCTAACACAGAGGACCGTATTAAGTGGGCATACGTTGCAAAGGCCGGGGTCTCAAATACTGGCTATACAACATGGTTGTAAGATCTATCCTAACCTGCGGTTCTCTGATAAAGTCGAAAGCGCTGGAGAAGGTCTGTCTGTCTCCTAAGGCAGATCACAAATATACCATCTATTCTTCTTCTTCTTCTTCTTCTTCTTCTTTGTGTGGCGCTACAGTCCGGGGTGGACCTGGGGCTCAACCAACATGCCTCTCCAACTAGCGCGATCTCTGGCTAGTTGTCTCCAGTTTCGCACACCAAGTTGGTTGAGGTCCTTCTCCACTTGGGTGCGCCACCTTAAACGCGGACGTCCTCTGTTACGTTGCCCGACAGGTTCAGATTCGAAGATTCTTCGGGCCGGAGCTGTGGTGTCCATACGCTCTACATGACCTAGCCACCGTAGACGCTGGATCCGTAGACGCCTAACTAGGCTCATGTCGCTGTACAGCCCGTACAGTTCGTGATTGAATCTTCTCCTCCAGAACCCGTCAACACAAACAGGACCAGAGATCGTGCGTAGATCTTTTCTCTCAAAGAGACCAAGGACTTCTTCATTCGCTTTCGAGATTGTCCATGCCTCCGCGCCGTATAGAAGGACTGGGATGATCAAGGTCTTATATAGAGTCAACTTGGTTCTTCGAGAGAGGGCTCTATTACTCAATTGCCTCTTGAGCCCGAAGAAACAGCGGTTGGCAAGAGTTATCCTACGCTTGATCTCGGTACTGATGTTATTTGTACAATTTACTCCGGAGCCGAGGTCAGTGAAGTCCTTGACGACCTCGAAGTTATAGCTGCCCATTGTGACGCTCTGTCCAAGACGTCGATGTTGTATGTCCTTTTTTGAGGACAGCATATACTTCGTTTTGCCCTCATTCACCGCCAGACCCATTTTAGCCGCTTCCGTCTCAATGTTAGCAAAAGCCTCACTGACGGCTCGCTGAGTTCTGCCAATCACGTCAATGTCATCGGCGTATGCTAACAATTGCACGGACTTCTGGAAGATCGTGCCTCTAGTGTTGGCGTGTGAGTTTCGCACGATCTTTTCCAGGACGATGTTGAAGAAACCACATGACAGCGCGTCGCCTTGTCTAAAACCTTTTTTGACATTGAAGGTCTCGGTAAGTTCGTTACCGGCCTTGATGGAGCAGTGAGTGTTCTCCATAGTCAATCTGACGAGTTTGGCAAGAATGTCAAAGCCAGACATGTCGCTGTATAGCTCGTCTCTATGAACGATTTCATATACGGCCTTGAAACCGACAAATAGGTGGTGGGTGTCGATCTGAATCTCTTGAGTCTTTTCCAGGATCTGCCGAAGTGTGAATATTTGGTCTGTTGTGGACTTTCCTGGCCTGAAGCCACACTGATATGGACCTATCAGATTATTAATGAACGGCTTCAGGCGGGTACACAAAACGGCAGAGAAGATCTTATACGCGATGTTAAGAAGACTGATCCCTCGATAGTTGGCGGAGTTGAAGGGGTCTCCTTTCTTGTGGATCGGGCAAACGATACTGAGATTCCACTCGTCGGGCATGCTTTCCTCAGACCATATCTTGCAGATGAGCTGGTGCATGCGCCCTACCAGATTAGATTATACCATCTATCCTGCCTAGGAATAACAGGTTGTCTCAGAACAACACCGACGGCAGCACTCGAAGCCATCCTATTCCTCCACTCCCTTGACCCATTCTGCAGCAACATCGCAGCCTCATCGGCTGTGAGGCTCAGTCTTTGTTCTTTGGAGAGACAAGCCATATGGCCACGCTTCTACACTCATGTGTTGGTCAGCAGCACAGCACACTACACAGCCTCCGACACTAGTTTCGGAAAAGACCTTTCACCTCCGTTTTCTAAACCGGAAACAATGGGGAGAGCATATGGTAGCAGCAAATGGAAAACTATCCCTGTATACTGACGGCTCAAAACCGAGAACTGGTACAGGCGCAGGAGTCTGCTGTGACCAATTCGAAATATCACTGGCAGTAAGAGACGACTGCAGCGTCTTCCGAACCGAACTGGCTGCGATGGACGAAGCACTCGTGCTATAAGAACGCGGTATAACCAACAAATCGAACTCCATCCTATCCCATAGTCAAGCGGCAATAAAAGTCATAGCATCGGACGTCTTGATTCGCCGAAGCTTGTCAGGTTACGCTGACAAAGCGTTAGTGAGATGAACACGATGACCTTGTGCTGGATACCTGGCTATATTGGCAGAACGAAAAAGCAGACAGCCTCGCGAAGAAGAGATCCGAGCTTTGAGCATCCCTACGCGCTCATTTCGCTTGACTCTTTAAGAAGATCACTAGATCACTAGACCAAGCTCTAGATCGAGTAAAAAATTAGTTGGTTTAGTGTCATCAAGGTCCCAGCGCCCAATTGTCTCTCATCTCAAGAGGAGAAGGCTCAACAGTCGCTTGCAGTGGGTACCAGGGCATAAACACATTCTTGTGAATATGACCAGGTTGGCAATGTATCAAGGCGAGTTGAACTACCCACAACACATCTAAACACTGATAGAACCTAAGCTAGCTCGATATCAATCTTCACAGGTCCAGGCTCAGTGAGATCATGGGATGCATGCTTGCACACTGACGCGAAGCTCCCGAAAAGGCTCAGAACATTCACAAATGACTCCTTTTGAAAAGGAAACCGATAAAGTGCTTCATGCTTACTTCCATCGGTGGGCCATGGCTTTGAGGCCTGCTCTGGGCGACAAAAATAATTTTCTCGGCCCCAACGCTTCTCAAACTTGACTGTTCGGAGTCGGCATGGAACTGTAAGTCCCTTCCGCTCGTAAGAGAACAATAGCACGTACAACACGAATGGTTGCTGAGAAGCTGGGCCCTGGCCCTCTACGGGCTGTTGTGCCATCCCTATTATTATATTACCCCTCCATGTCCATATCCTCACTTCGTAACAGAGACAACCCAAGAACCCACTCTCGGACGCATAGATTACCTCACATGCCTCGCATCACTCCGAAGACCACCTTCTCGGAATCTACAAGATAACACATTGTGCACTAAGAGCGCATCTCCGAGCGCATATCATATCTTCAAGGTTTCCTCGAAAAAGTGCCAACCATCGCATGACCCTCATCTGTGCCGATCTTCTCCCCGCCCCAAGGCCCACTGTGACTCCTTTTATATTTCCTGCTGCGTCGATTGTTATCAAAGCACTTCGGCAAATATTCAAATACAGCGCCACCGAATTCCCCGGTCCACCGAAGGACCAGGACTCTTTGTTTCTAATTGCACTGCGTTCACTGCCAAAGAGCAATTCGACTTTCCACCTCCAGCACTTACCCCACAATAATGCTTCCCTACCCCAGCACCATGGAGAGGTGCAGCACCGTAATAACCATCAGCAGGGTCTGCTCCAAATGACTATTGCCAGCTTGAAGCGAAATCACTGCTCCACGAAGGACGGGTGCAGCCACTGAGAGCACCGCACTGGTGCTGGGGCCAGTCCAGCAGTTGTGCCGGCATCAGCACTCCCCTGTTTCAATTGCATTGAAATATGAAATGCTGTCTCATAAGAGGAGTGCCAATAATTACGATTTGCCATGTCCAAAGATCTTCCCAGCTCCTGCCTTCTTTCCACTCGCCCAGCATTTGAGGCTGTTATGAAAGACCACCAGTGCTCGGGCACTGATGACGGCACCACTCCTGACTCGAATGCGAAAGGAATTCTCAGTTGGAGCACACAGTGCGCTGCAAGGCATTCGGGCTAAATGCATGCATTAGACAAGTACGGGTTGCATTTGCTTCCGGACCTCAGCACAAGCATCGTAAACGATAAAGATGGCCGACTGTCGGTCCAGATGCCGGCGAGTGGTTAACGGGAACTCGGCACCGGGCTTCGGGGGATGTGCGTCAATCGAAATCGGAAGGGGCTGCGGAAGCTATCAATGATTGATTATGATTCCCAGTCGGGATGTCCCCTCGGTGGGCAGTCGGATTCGGATTGGAACTCGGATCCATGACGTATATCTTAAATCAGATGTAATTACCAAAAGAAGTCACTGGTCAAAGCCAGCGGCGCACACAAAGGGAGTGCCCGGAGAATTCGGACTGCTTTCGTTTGACGTTGCCTGGGAATGCTTTGATCTCGGGCGTGAAGGATGTGCCCGATGAATGTGTTTGCCTTTCGGATGATGAGACGCAGTTGGTTTTGACCGATGACTTCAATCGGAGATAAATTATTGATTTTGTGGTAGTTCACAGTAACATGGACTTGGGGAGGGCCCAATGGCCAAATGCAAACATTTGAAGCTACGACACGAAAGCAAGAAACACGTCACAGAAGAGGTGACAGTCGTCGGTCAACGAGATCTTTCGAAGCAGCAAGTGGGAGCCATCCCACAACTCTTCATGATTTGGGCTGTCACTGTAAAGATGGACGAGTAGTGGTCCCAATCCTTAAATCGAAAAAAAAAAACAGTACAGCTTGGAAGCTCACTAAGCAGAAGGGAATTTTGTGCCAGAAATGGTTAATGCGTCAGTAATCGAAGTCGGTGTCGACGGTGTACCGTAGGGAACAATTGTAGGCTCCCTTCTATTAGTTTTGTGCTAGAGAACATTTGGGGAACCGTGTATCTGCAGTGCGTATGCTGTAACAGCGATTGATAGGAGCGTTCACTGGAGCGTCACAGCTTAAAGCATTTTAATCAGAGGACAGTCAATACCTTCGCCGTAAATCTACGAAAGAAGGCGGAAGTTTCCGTTCTTTGCGATAGTAGTTTTCTGGCGTCGAAGTGTTGTGATAGTGCCACTCTGTCCTACCTGACCTACTCGGCGACTGAGTCTGCCATCGATCGCAGTATGATCAATCTGGTTGAATGTTGATTGATGAGAGCAAGTGCAGCAGCAAGTGGGAGCTATCCCACAACTCTTCATGATTTGGGCTGTCACTGTAAAGATGGACGAGTAGAGGTGGTCCCAATCCTCATATCGAAAATAGAACAATACAGCTTGGAAGCTCACTCACAGATTCGACTCGTCGTGCATGCTCTCCTCCGACCATATCTTACAGATGAGTTGGTACATGCACCCTACCAGCTCATCTTCAGTTGCCTTAAAGAGTTCTGCAGACAGTCCGTCTGCACAAGCAGCTTTGTTCGACTTCAGTCTGGATATCGCTATCTTGACTTCGTCTAAGTCGGCGGGACGGAATTATTGTTCTTCATCGTCCAAATTGAGTGAAACATTCTGCCTGACAGCGCAGTTTGTGTCGTCATCGCCGTTGACTGTTAGTCATCAGAAGTGAGTTTTTCCAAATTCTCAGCATCGACTGCGATTCTACTAGTACTTGTCCATTTCCGTCCCTGCAGGCTTTGGTCCGAGGTCCATAAAAAAACTTTCGGACTTCCTTCCTGTCGCAACACCTCGCCATCTCCACGACCGCGCGCTTTTCATACTCTTTCTTTTTCCTTTTGAGAAGCCGGCGCTCTTCCTTTCTCCTCTGTTCGTACAGCTAACGAACAGCTCTCGTTGTTCGATGCAGCGTTGCCCTGTAGGCTTGCTGTTTGACTGCATATACCTGACTGCACTCGTCGTCAAACCATGGGTTTCTTTTCAGAGGTTTCGTAAAAGCCAGCACATCAGTGGCAGCCTCTTTGATGGCTTTTTGACAACGTTTCCATTCTTCATCTATTGAATGTGAAGGCAGCGTCCAAGTTTCAGAAAGTTTCAGGGAGGCTCGGTCGGCAAAGTTCCTAGCGGTCGATTACGATTGTAGCCTTCCGACGCCAAACCGTAGTGTCCTGTTCGTCTATATCGCGAGGACGGAATTCGCTTCTATCGTCGTCCATTGCGTGGTGTGGAACATTCTAGTTGACAGCGGTTTTGGTGTCCTCTTCGCAGTCTGCAGAAGTGATCCTTCCAGATTCTCAGTAGCGACTGCAATTCTACTACGAGTTGAACCTCTTCGTTCCGAGAGGCTTTTGTTTGCTAATTGATTTAAAAATAATTTAAATAAAATTGATTCCTCTATCCAGCCCAAGTCTCGCTCAAATCTACGAACAATCCGGGCCCTGAGCACATAATTCGACTGATAGCCATGCCAGTTGCTGGAGTGGAGAACTTGCTGCAGAGTCTTCTCACCTTGTAGCTTCTAGGACAACCATGGAGTGACTCTTGTCATTCGGAAGGGTGGTTAAATCGCCCCGTGACCTGTTACGAACGTTCTCACAGTTCTGACTGTAAGGGCTTACGTGTAAGTGGCTATAAGACAAAAGTTAGCTAGAGCGTTGAATCGAGCCATGATACTCGGCAGCGCTGGCTGTGAAGATGAAGCGGACTACTGTCAAGCCCAACAAACAAACGAAAGGTGACATGAATGACCGCCCTCGTGACCCGGCCTAAGTAACGTCAATCAAGAGCCGTCCACACCCCCTCAAATCAAGGTAAGAGACTTAAAACTACACCTCCTCAGCCGTCACCCCCTTCTACCAATCCCGCATCAGTTCCTCATCAAGGCTGTCCGAAACGTCTGCAATATGTAATCACCTTTTGAAGCCCCAGCTATCTGGCCTAATTGACGTTCATTCGGGAAACAAAAGCACATCATCCCTTATCCCAACAATATGTCAAGTTCATATCGCCGACCCAATCGCTGTCCCCGCAATTTATGGCTTTAAAAACATTTAAGCCGTCCAACCCGGATCCGCAGCTGACCACAGCTGGCGGGGCTGGGAGGTGGGCAGTAAATTCATTTACACCTCTCCCATAACTGAGTGTGGCTTTGAAAAGGGTCATGCTCGGCGATCATTAATCATTTCAAAGTTTTTTTTTTTTTTCTGCTGCTCTCGCTTTTTCTGCTCCTGACACCGGGCCTGGAGTTCATTAAAAAGAATCCATACAGAAGTTGAATTTTTTTCATTTTGGCTGTTGGTGCTGCTCACTCCTTTCGCGGAAGAGTTCCGTGTGCCGTGTGCTGTGTCCTTTTGATTAAAATTTACGGCAGTTTCAACAGGTGCTGTGACCAGGAGAGTTCATTTATTAAAAGTCTAATCCCTCGGGGAATTGTGTACATTAATTTGGACCCTACGGTGCGGGTGGGAATCGTTGTGGGTGGCGGGTCCTTTTTTCGGTAAACACCATTTGTCAGCGAGTCTATGAACTCCTTGCGACTGTGACACCACGTAGTGGCTCTGTGTGTGGGTTGACGGACAAATGTTGGAGCTCAAGGTGACGCATGATGGCTTCTTCGCATGTGGACCCTTAGGTGAGTCTGTGAGACCTCGCAGTGCGGAGGCGATTAAGAGCAAAAAGACACACCTATCGACCCACCCCCAAGAAAGAAACACTCCCACGGACTTATGATTATCTCCACGAACGAAGAGCATCCTATTTTCAGGGGGGACATAATTTACGATCCAATATGCCTCACCGCAATCGTGTCAACGAAAATAATCTCCTCGAATTCCATCCAGTGCCAGTCGAGTGATTGATTCCATTCGCTATCCTCTCCAGTTTCTAGTGCTGCGTCGGCCCTGCCATCGGTTCGAGTCGAGTGGATATGATGTAGGCGCTGGGAAGCACTTTATCATATTTTTACGATTTCCTCTGCGATCTCTCTTGGCGTTTGTAATCTTCGGCAAGGCATTGACACATGTGTGCTTTCAACTCGAGAATATGCGAAAGGGATACGCGCCACACAGCCACAGCCACAGTCACCCACGTCGTTCCCCGTCACGTCAAATGTCATCCAACTGGCATTCGTGGTGGCTTCTTGGCCCAACGTGGGGGGGTGCGCCCGTGACTCGCTCTCTATCCGCTTATCGAATCGGATGTCTATATTTTCCTTGTGGATTGTGAGGCTCTGGCAAAATGTAGTCATTTCAGTCTGCCATCGTGAAATGTGTTTGAGTTTGATTTATGCCGTCAGTGGGTGGGAGACGAACAGCTTCTCTCCTATCTCACTGGATAAATATCCGTATTCTTCGGATGAAAATTGCCGAATAACTGCCGGGGAAGATGGATACGTTTCTCTCGCAGATACAAGTACATTATTTGCATATCATATTTCACTCCGTCCAACAGGCTGAGCAGAACAAAAGACTAGCGATGGTAATTTGTCTCTATGATTGAATTTTTATCTCCAAGGTGAGCCTACGCTCTGCCGATGCGGGGGCGGCGCAACGCGGCCAACTGAGGGAAGCCCTAAACGAGAAGACGGAATCTTTGTTTTATTTAAATGAAAGTCGTTAGTTGTAGATTAGGTTCTGTTATGGAGGGGGCACCAAACTCTGCACCAGCCGAGCAGATAGATCGCACGTGGAGTAAGTTATGACAGTGATGGATGAGGGGTGAGTCACGCACAAACTCAAACGGCTCGGGGTCGCCGAAGAAATATGATCTGCTGTGGGCAGCCAAATTGCCCGAGAGATACCCGTGTACCTGTGTACCTGTGTACATGACCTGACGAAGTAATTAATAGAATTCGGACTGAATTCGAATTCGAACGGAGTTGTGAGGTGATGGATGGAATTATGTTGTTGCCTTCGAGGTTGTTCGCGTTTGGATTACCTTGCCGGCCATATTGAGTCTATGGGTGTGTGGCGCATCGAATCCAGGATCGGGCGCCATTTCTTAAAGAGGGCATGTCCACACTCGTGCTGTGATTTGAAATCCCCATGACGGATGACAATTTAATAATTTCTGGCTGTCAGGGCCACGGCTGCATCCCATGTTGACTCCAGTATGGACTCACGTCTGGCCGTGATCATGGTAAAAAAATTGTTGTCCCCTACATTGCCCAGCAATCTTTAGGCATTAACCAGCGAATATCTGAAGCAAATCGAAGGCCAGTGAATACATACTGTGGGATCGAAGACAAACGAAGAGGTGAGTGTTATGGTCTAGTCGAAAGATCTCAATGTTTCCCTCTAATTGAAGCATCCTGACCACTGGCATACACTGTAGGTACTGCCCTGGCTCACAAAACAAGTACTTGGACAATCATGTGCAATATGCTCACGTCTTAATTGCAGGCTTAACGAAACGGCTAAGCATTTCAATATCCACCTCACGGGGCTGCCGCGACACTGTCACATACCGGGCAATTTCAAAGCCGGTGAACTCGTAAAAGGTGTGGTCCAAGCTCTCTTCTAGCACCAGGAGGGGATCCAGCAAATCGGCAAAGCCAACCATCTTAAGATACCCACAAAATAAAAGTGATTAGAAATCACCACTTGCCTTTAAACAAGGAAATGTGTGCTTAGACTACGCAGTCTCACACTCTAGGCACTTATCGGCGTTTTGACCGGACACTGCGCAATCGGCATACACGCCCTCTCGAAGGGTGGTAACCATAATGATCTTCGCAAAAGCTTAAGTGTTTGATCGTTCGAGAGGGGCTCGGCATCAACAGCTGCCTGCTCCTCTGCTCTTTCAATCAATTCAAAAATCCTTTCAGCAAACTCTTTCCAACTAAACCGCTTTGTCATAAGCTTGAACTGGATTAGGAGTAGTGAATACGCGTAGCATCGCAATGAGCTCACTTTGGCATAATTGTGATTGCTTTCTCTAATCAGCCAATCGTTGAGATGGTGCATTCCCAATTGGACCAGACTGGCTATGATGCATTAACCATCAGACGCGATTTGCTGTCAGGCGCATGAGCCATGACTAATTGATTGAACTCCTTAATTGTCCGGGGACTCAGATGGAAGTAGGATTGCATCTACCCTCTATCACCTTCAGTGTTTGACTTCAACGCTTTGCATTCTTTCCTGCTCAGAGTCTGGATGTAGTCCGGAAGGCATTGCCGCGGCTTCATTGAACTCATGCACAGCCCCGCTCTGCCAAAGAGAATATTCGATGGCGAGGGCCCTGGTTGAAACAAGACAGGATGCCTGAACATCCGGTATAAAGATTAAGTCACAGACGTAAGACAGCTTGTTGTGTGTGCCGTCATCGATGAAAGGCAGCTTGCTCAAGCTCAGACAGTCCATACTTCCTTACTTACTTCTTAAGTCCTTTAAGCCCTCGTGGGTGCATAGGGCGTCAACCACGCCTGCGCGCCATCTCGTTCGAATTTGTGCAACGCGTTTGAGCTCCCTCCAACTCATTTTCTGCGCCATGTTTGCCTGGGGCGTCCCGCTGTTCTGCTTGCCTGGGTAAGCGGATTCCACTGCATGGCGTACTTCGCGTCGTAGGGTGTGTCCAATCCACCCCCACTTTCTCCGTCGTATTGTGATGTTTATAGGTTCCTGGCCCGTTCTCAGGTATAATTGTTCGTTAGAGCCACGGTTCTGCCAAAATATCCTAAGACCATGGGCCACCACTCTTGGGTCTGAGAAATAAGCAGTGCTCCGAACGTTTACGCCAGCTTGGCTATGCATGTATTAGGTCTATAACTTGCTTGTGACGTTTGCTAGCAGATGGCGTAACTTGTAGTATTCCATTGGAACATGCGCTGGAAAGCAACTGTCGTTGTAAAGAAAACAGCACGAATTAAGTCATATGTCCAACATATGAGGATAGTCTTAAGAGCCAAAGATATTTCGAAAGCAGGCCTAAGCCTAACTTAACAAAACCAGCTTCCCTCTTGTCGTTAAATGTCTTCTGCCGTGATTCGAGGTTCACATATGCAGTAGAGTAATATGCTCGTATCATCATATTCGAAATCCAAGGCAACACCCTAGGTTAGCTGCTAAAGCCAGTATCACATTGTGATACCACGTGGGTTGACTTCTCCTAACATCGGAACCAGTTGGTGCTTGAAGTGGAGCTATTTAGCTGGCCTGTGCTGGCCCATAGATGTAGGAACCTACGAGTAGCCAGAGAGCTACAGGAGCAGAGTAGGTGATGAGTGTTTTCTTTCTCCTCTTCATGCACTGGGGCACCCATCCTGCGAGCATGAGTGCCAATTGCACAGTGACGGTTGTGACTCCTACGAGAGTCCTTAATGAGTGCTTGCAGAGTCTGAGTAGACTGACTGACCGTTTTAGGCTCATTGATGGCCAGATTTCTTTTGTTTTAAGGCAGGTGGTGCCTTTTTGCCATTTTTCATTGTCATTACAACTAGCTCAGGGGATGGTCGTGATTATGAACCCCATCAACATTCTCTCCCTTCGTTAGACTGGCACATCGCCGAATGCAGCGCGGTTATCATGTCTTAGACCATATACAGCAGCGATTTGCTTGCGCCCAGTCTGACCAGCTTGAGGAAGGGGCCCTCTAACCAAACAGTATCGAACGCCTTCTCCAAATCCATCAAACGGGCACCAGTGCACTGATTCTTATTTTTATTCCATTGTATCTCGAACACCAGTCTTAACGCGGCATGTATGGTATCATGCACCGCCCGGAATCCAAACTGGTTATCTTTCTGTCCTCAAGCCACAATTTCAGGACTCGAATGACTATCTTTTCAAAAGCTTTGCTAATGCAAGGAAGAAGACTTATCGACAAGAGATTTGTGGGAACACTGCTATCTTCGTATGTCATCTATCCCAGCTGACTTCTTGTTATTCTTGAGAAATCAGGGTATGGTTTCCTTCATTGGTGACGGCATTATTTGCCATGTTTCCGTCATTAAATCTGTTAAAACCACGATTCTATGATCGCCACTGACTGATCTAATTTCGGAGATAAAGGTGATTCAACCAGGCTCTGTTCTCCAGATCGTGATTTGACCTACGAAGTTCGTTGACCGTGTACACTCTCTGGAAGACAGCTCCTATCGCGTTCACTTTCTCTTCGGGGTCTTCAATCATGAAGAACTCGTCGTCTAATAGTGCTCTATCCGGATCTATACGGATGGAAGACAGTAGTTGTTCGTTGTCGGTATTTCTTGGTGTCGTTGTGATTTTTTCTCCTAAATATTTTGTTTACTTGCGGAACAAACCCGGGCTGTTTGATCGTACAGCCCGGATTTTATTGTCCCAGTGCTAATCTCTAGTTAATTTTTATTAAATGTTGGAGATTTTTGAGCTCGGCCTTCAAGAACCGCACTTCTACACTATGCGGGTCTACAAACCGGCTGTGCTGGAGTTTAAGTTTCGACAACAGTCTTCTTTTATGCACATGCAGTGTGTCTATAGCTGCATTCCTATAGACGTCGCAGTCCTCAGTTTGCGCCATTTTCGGTATTGTTCTGTTGGTATTGCACCTAGAGATTTCATCGCCAATTATGGTCCAAACTATGCTTGCAGTGGACCGGCCCACATTTTGCTGCTGAATGTTATCCTGCCAATGGGATAAGGAGTTGGTTGAAGTGCTGAGAATATGGCTGTTATTCCAGCGTACTGTCAATGTCGATGCCACACTACTCTATAATGTCAAATTATAAGTGGGCAGTGATAACTTTGAAATTCGGACTTCGGAGTCGACATAAAACTGTAGTTCCCCTCCACTCGTGCGAGTACAATAGCGAGCACAGCTAAGTCTTGGCTCTCTACGCTGTGGCGCCATACATTTTTCTATTGTATTTCAGACAAAAAAAGCTTGTATTCATGACTGGCTTTGGGAAAGAAAAAAAGAAAGAGCATGAGAGGCGCGAGATCGAGGCGATTGAGTGATGCTACTGCAGGAACGATGTTCGGAAACTCTACCAACAAGCAAAAGGAACATGTCAAGTTCACAAAAACCCCCGAACGGAAGCCAGCAAGGACAAGGATGGGATGGGTAGAACTACAGTCGGTGCTGGACATTTAGAAAGATCACTTCTGCAGACTGTATAACGGCGAGGACGACCAACAACCGTCGGTGTACCACAGGAAACTGCCCTTGGACCCCTATCCTTCTCGGTGTTCACACATCAATCTTTGCCTGTACTCAGTCAACCCCTTGCTGAAATTCGAAATCAATGGCCAACTCTTGCAATGCCACCCCGCAGCAAATTCATCGCTTAACATAGTTCGCTGTTCGACCCTGACAAGTGAGTAAACTGGAATTATCTCCAAAAGCCAGCTCGCAAATTAAGTGAAAAATGATTCGTAGAATCCCATTCATTTGCCCGCACGGCGAATGCTAATGAAAGGAGCTAACTTTTTAAATGAAATGAGAAAATTTGACTCTAGCTGGAGTCGCCGAACAATCAGACCGCATGTAGGCAACCGCTCACCTCATTGGCTTCCAAGCCCGACCACCTCAACAGAATTTCGATATATTCCCAGAGATATTCAGTTCGCGCACCGTGCAGTGTAGTTCTGCTGCAGCATCCGACGAAGTTTCTGTGTGTGCTGTCGACTCTCGCTCTCGCTCTAGACTTGTTTTTTGCGCATTCCCAAGCGTAGGGGTTTCAAAGGGAAATTTCTCTTCAATTGAGAGTTCGTAAATTAAAGTGTACGGTGTGTGTGTGTGTTTGTGTTCGTGCATGTGCCCCCGTTGTGATTCTCTGAATTATGTAGGTGAAGCGGTTTCACTTGTCGGTAATCGATTTCTAGTGATCTAGAGCAGGTATCGTGGGGAGGGCGGTATGCATACGAAATCGGGCTCAAAATTCACTGAATTTTCGTACTAATTCAATTCTATTGGGGATTTATGGGAATCTTCAAACAGGAGCGTTCTGAAACTCTGCACTGCCGGGGGAACACGAGGATCTACCGAAAGGACGCATTTGTCTTCTGTTCGACAAATCGATTAGATTTATGAAAGCCACTTTGAGGGAGCTCGGTTTGTTTGGGGTTGTGCTACTATTTTCTGCCACACTCTGTCGAAGATCAGGGAGTAAAGCGGAGATATGGTGACTGTGGCAGGGATGATGTGCTGAACAGTGGTGTGTGCTATCTTCTGAATTTAATGGTCGACGACATGGAGGGTGTCCCTACCTGAATGGAGGACGAACGAGAACTAAAGGCTGGCGAACTTCAAAAGAAGAAGATAGAAATCTGAGTGGACCTCCATCACGGGGGCACTTTCGACCGCAGCTCTGGAAATGATGTTGTTTCTGTCTAATTACGGGAAGATTACAGCTTTTGTGTGGCCCGTGGGGTTGTGCGACCCCAACCTCGACGTCGTATTGTCGATGCCTGGTCTACACGATAAAAATAATTTGTTGACGGCCGCACTTCTTTCGAGTCACTGACAGTGCTCCACGAGTACTCCTGTCTAGAAAAAGCCTGGTTATAGGGAGTTGACTTCACCACATGCCTTAGAACAAAAGAAATCTGGCCATCACTTAACCTAAAACGGTCAGTCAGTCTACTCAGACTCTGCAAGCACTCATTAAGGACCCTCATTGGAGTCAAAACCGGGCACTGTGCAATTGGCACTCATGCTCGCAGGATGGGTGCCCCATTGCATGAAGAGGAGAAAGACAACACTCATCACCTACTCTGCTTCTTCAGCGCTCTGGCTAGTCGTAGGTTCCTACACCTAGGGGCCAACTACTTCGGCGGCCTCAATGAGCTAAACAGCGCCATCATAGGCCAGCTTAATCGCTTCGCTACAAGGACCAACTGGTTCCGATGTTAGGAGGAGTCAACCCGCGTGGGCCTAGTCTGGCCTAAGTGTGACTGCCCCTAGCACTCAGCCACTAAACCTAACCTAACCTAAGGTCACATTGCTTCTTCGTGAGATGTCTCTACTACTCAACTGCCCCTTGGTCGCTAAGAATCATTCTGCTGCTAATCTGAGGCAGATGACGTCCTTAACTACCTCCAAGTGGGCATCTCCTGGGAGTCTCGTGCAGTCGCTTAAATCTCTCTACAATGGCAACAGCGGTTTGGGGTAAGCATATGACGGTTTCTTCCATTTCTCATCGCGTTGCAGTCTGGGATGACCCTGGGCCACATGCGTCTCAACCACCAAACCTGTCTAGCTGACTCCAGAAAAAAGCTGGGATTCACCACCTGTGCACCATTAGTACCGTGGACGTCTTCTATTGCGTTGAGATGGAGTCGAGCTGGAGTGCTGGCGTCTATGTGATCTACATGACTTAACTAGACTCATGGACTAGACACATGCTGTTCTCTACTTCTCCAAATGCCATGAACACGCAGAAGAATCAAAGTTTTAATTGGCTTCTGCTTAATCCCATTCGTTTGGGCAGTATTCCCTCGGATTCATTCTTCCAGTCCAATCGACACCAATGTGGACCCCTAAAAGAAGCAGAACTCCTAGATGGCCTCAAGGCTGACCAGTGAATGGGAAACCTCTGCAAAAATTCAGTTGGCTTCTATGCCCTCGAGATGCTCACAGCCTTTCCTTCTCAATCCAGCAACCTTAAGATTCAGCTCCACACAAGCTCATGGCCTGTCCTCGCATCCCTCTTAATCATTAACCGCCCGAGCGCTTATCCCAACGACCAATAAATTTCAAACAAAGCCCAGACCAATTTGGAAGAATGCCTAATTTCATGGCAAGCAACAGCCTCCTCCCGGCTGAGAAAGACTCACTTGAGTCCACATCCACCTGCCGACGGTTTTCATCAAATTAAACCCCTTTGATGTGCCTTCATCTTCTTCTTCTGACCGAATGCCCTTCGCTGCCCTAAGACCACATCCAAAATGCAGCTGACACGCCTGCCTCGCCTTCATCGCTCGTATAATTAATACTTTCCAAATCAGTGGCCAGCGAGAGAAAGAAAACTTTCGCCCCCCAAAAACTACGCAAACACTTTCAACATCCCATTCCGGATCCGGCGAGTAATTAATTTTCCATAGAGCGCCCGAAACCGACCAGCAGACGCTGCCAGACTGCACATCCTGAAATTGAGTTCGGCCCCCATCAATCCAGTGGAGCGTACGAACATCCGAACCGAACCGCAGCGGCCGCCCAGTCGCCCGCCAGCCGCCTTCACGCGTGCAACGTCAAGCCACGCCATTTGCGAACAACAGTGCGAATAAGTTTGCCATCGCCCGCCACCCATCGGCAGCGCCCCGGCAAGTTGAAATCAATTTGAAGCGCCCACACCCAACACGCCTCCGCGCAGTAAGGGTTGATGCTGGCCGGTGGGAGGCACAGAAGAACGAAAGTCCGTAACATTTCCTTCCGTCATTCAAATCACTGTTTTCAGGAAATGGCCCAAAATGATGTTGATGAGCCGCCGTAAAAATTAATCGTCCTCACCATTCAAGGGCCCGGCCGGCAGTAACCGTAGCGACACCAGCAGCCATCATGCGCCGGCAAGAGCACCGATGCTGCGTGACATGGCCGACGTTGTGTGACCATATGTGGGCGTGTATGCGAGGACTCTAAACGAGTAATTAAGATAACAAATGATCCATTCGGCGGCACAGGCACTCTCTCCTCCACGCTATTAACGGAAACGACCTGACTTTCCAACGGCCATGGCGGCCGATGGCTCCAGTGCTACCGCTAGTTACTGGTCAATTATTTACGAACCCACCCCGTCCGACTCGACTCTCGCCGCAATTCTTCATCGTCACTCGGCCGCCTGTCGGAATTTCCTCGCGAAGGGGGGACTGCAGTCGCCGCCACACTCAAATGCATTTGATTCCGGCTCTTTCTCATTTAATGAGCCGAAGACTTTAATTGGTTTTGTGTATTTCCCACTTGGCGCGGGAGCTTAATGAGAAAGGAATGTGCGCCCTTCTTCTTCGATTCAGACCCGCCACCCACCAGCACCCAGCCACCCACACACTGCCTCGGCTAGCTGGATGGAACGATGGTGTGGACTGTGTCGCTCAGTGCCGCCGATGGAGGCGAAATATGTTCGGCCGGGAATAATTAATGATTTGTCATCAGTCAGTGGCACCGAGTAGTTAAGGACTGACTGAGATTTCTGTCAATATTTATTGCGTAATTACCGGAAGACAGCTGTAATCAATTAAGACGCGTACTTGTTGTAATGTAATGAGAGTGGGTTGCTGCTGCGATTGCGATCGTTATGGAACTCAATTCGCTCGCCCTAATGATGCATTCAGAGTAGGCTCTCAGATGGGTGGTGGGGATGGTGGGGGGACTTCTTCAATTTATGGAAGCCTTCATTGCATTCATTGTGATGGCTTGCAATGAACTTGAACCTGAAATACTGGCGGGGAGACTTGTTGATGGGCGGGTTATTCCATGAATGGCGGGTAGGGATTTGCAGGCGCGATGGGTTTGGTAGGCGTGCTGGGGAAGGGTCACCTTTGGGTGCCATGACTTGAGGATTCGTTCATTTTAGACCGACAGCTAGGCAGCGGCAGAGTAGTTTTGAAAAAGTCTTGACATCGAGAGCTGGGGGCAGCAAGATGGCCGCAGGAAGTCCATGACTCGCGCAACACAGTGGAGGCGACTCTGATCATAAATGACTACCTCAGTTCGGAGATAATGCCCCCCGAACCTTAGAGCACAACGGCTGGATAGCGCAGTTGGTTGAACGCCTGGTTGGTGGGGTCCCCGGTTCGAGTCCCAGTGAAAGCAAAGTTAGTTTTCAAATCAGGTCCAGTCTCCATTTGTGGTTGGGATCAAATTAATCACTGAAGTTTCCGATCAATGAAAGTAGTCTGGCTATGTGACTCAAAATAGACCAAAAATGCTGTAACTGAGCTGGCAGTTCGCTGGCACCCCAATAACCCTCAATTTTTGTTGTCTAACCGTAGGCCAACAAGGAAAACACAAACTTAGGATAAGAGGCCTAAAAGCTAAGAGCTACGTTTCTGGTGGAAGAACACCAACTTAGCACTTCGACTCTTTGAACAAAGGTTTGATTCAGCGCAGCTCTCCCTCTGAACTTGAAGCAAGACAGGGCTTTTTCTTCTTTGTATGCCGCTACAGTCCGAGGTGGACCTGGGCCTCAACCAACAAGCCTGTCAAACGACCCCGATCTCTGGCTAGCTGCCTCCAATTTCGCACTACAAGTTGATTGAGGACCTTCTCCACTTGAGTGCGCCATCGGGTTCGTGGACTTTCCAAGCCTAAGACCGCACTGATAGGGACCTATCATGTTGTTGACGAATAGCTCACACATAACGGAAGGGAAGATCTTGTAGGCTATGTTAAGGAGACTTATCCCCCGATAGTTGGCGCAGTCAAAGGGGTCTCCTTTCTTGTGGAACGGACAAACGACGCTGAGATTCCACTCATCGGGCATGCTTTCCTCCGACCATATCCTCCAGATAAGTTGGTACATGCACCCTACCAGCTCATCTCCAGTTGTCTTAAAGAGTTCTGCAGACAGTCCGTCTGCATAAGCAGCTTTGATTGACTTCAGTCTAGATATCGCTATCTTGACTCCGTCTAAGTCGGGGGGACGGAATTCATGTTCATCATCGTCCAAATTGAGTGAAATATTCTGCATGACAGCGGAATTGGTGTCGTCATCTAAACGGCGATGACAGTCAACAGAAGTGATTTTTTCCAAATTATCAGCATCGACTGCGATTCTACTACTACTTGTCCATTTCCGTCCCTGCAGGCTTTGGTCCGAGGTCTATAAAAAACTTACAGATCTCCATCCTATCGCAACACCTCTCCATCTCCACGACCGCGCGCTTCTCATACTCTTTCTTTTTCCTTTTGAGAAGCCGTCGCTCTTCCCTTCTCTTCTGTTCGTACAGCTCATGTTGTTCGATGCAGTGTTGCCTTGGAGGCTTGCTGTTTGACTGCATGTACCTGACTGCACTCGTCGTCAAACCATAGGTTTTTTCAGAGGTTTCGTTAAACGCAGCACATCAGTGGCAGCTTCTTTGATGGCTTTTTGACAACGTTTCCATTCTTCTTCTATTGTATGTGCAGGTAGCGTCGAACTTTCAGAAAGTTTCGGGGAAACTCGGTCGGCAAAGTTCCTAGCGGTCGATAACGACTGTAGCTTTCCGACGTCAGACAGTAGTGTCCTGTTCGTCTATATCGCGAGGACAGAATTCGCTTCTATCGTCGTCCATTGCCTGTTGTGGAACATTCTGCCTGACAGCGGTCTTGGTTTCCTTTTCGCCGTTAAACAGTCTGCAGAAGTAAAATTGCGACGCTTTGACAAAGATATCGATTTTGCGTGTTTATCCTTAAAGATTGCATATACTTTTTTCGTGCCTTGACGTTGTGGGTATGTGCGTCGATCTCAACCTCCACGTCAAAGGTTTAACCCCTGGTCTGTGCGACAAAACAATCGCGGTCCCACCTCTGTCTAGTCACTAACAATGCTCAAAGAGTAGATACTTCTGTCAAGAAAAAGCTTCTCAAACTTCGCCGTTCGGAGTCGCCATAAAACTGTTGGTCCCTTCCACTCGTGAGAGAACAATAGCACGCACAACACGAGTGGTTGCTGAGAAGCTAGGCCCTGGCCCTCTATGGACTGTAGCGCCACCCATACTATATATTACATAGTTGGACCAGGATGTTTTTTTTTTTTGTATGGTTAGTCCCAAAGGAGGTCGAATCTTCTTCAAAATACTCAAAAAACATTGTTCTCCTTTTTTCTCACGCCTACGTCCTAAACAACACATATGCACTCTTCTGGTACTCTCCCCGCGTAGCAGTCGCAAGTAGTCTCATTGTCTTACCGTCTGTCCTGCTGTCCAACACTTTTTGCATCCTTCTCATTGCAGAACTGAGATGTTCTACTGTATATTAACAAACTGCGACATGTACTGCGTTGGTTTCAACGGAGAGAAGGCCCAAGTTGCCCATGAAGCGTAGGGATAATTTTTGAAATGCCGACCCCTTTGGGCTCACACCCTCCAGACGGCAAGGATGACTTCTATGATCTCCCAGAACGGAGGCACGACCAACAGCGCACCTTTGAGTTATAGTTCTCTCTACCTCCGTCATTTTGGCAGAGCTCCTTAGTCACATTTGTGGTGCTACTTCAAAGGTGGTCGGTCCTGTCTTATTGACTCGATATCAAAGACTACTTGCGTCCGGGCCAAGTTGACCTTAGGTGCGTTACATATTGGACTGGACAGGCTGATGATGGCTGTTCTAATCACGCACTTCTTTCGAAGTGATCAAGGATTTCTTTCCCCGCGGCTACTCGGCTTGATAATGCCTCTTGGCCTCGAAGACTTTGTTCCTGGTGCCGAGGCCGACTCAAATTGCGACGTTCTGTCAAAGACCTCGAACTTGCGTGATTTTTCCTAAAGATTGCATATAGTGCTGTGGTGCCCCTGACGTTGTGGGTATGTGCATCGACCCCAACCTCGACGTCGTAGGCTCGATCCCTGGTGTGGTAAAATTATACATAACATGTAACAATGACACTCCGACCGATTGGACATCGGAAACCACACTCGTGTGGTAATTGCCAGCCTTCTGCTGAGCAAACTATTCCGATCTCTGATGACCAGACGACCTCTGCTCGTGCGAGGAGAAAAATAATTTATACGGCCCCAACTCATTCGAGTCACTGGCAGTGTTCCACGAGTACTTCTGTCTAGAAAAAGCTTCTCAAACTTCGCCGTTCGGAGTCGCCATAACACTGTTGGTCCCTTCCACTCGTGAGAGAACAATACCATGCACATCACGAGTGGTTGCTGAGAAGCTCTACCGACTATAGCGCCACCAATTAACAAAATAAAACTCAAAAAGAATGGGCCCACCATCCCCTTCACAAAACCAGTCTCCGTACACTGCTTCCAACCCACAGCCGATTTCCTTATGAAATTCCCCCATAATCCATCCTAGCTAGTCCTTGTCGCCATAACCTAATTCCACCAATCCACAACCGCTCTGCATGCCATCCACTCACTTCGATTGAAATTCATGGAATTTCCTTCGCATCCCATATTTCCTCGTCCATGTGACCGCATCTGAATACGAAGCACTTGTGATTGTTGCACGGCTCCCATTCACTGCCGTCGCAGCACTCCCACACGTATCGAACTGGGACAAATTTGATGGTTCCTTTCCCATTTTTTGGTTGTATCGGCGAACGTCATGTGTGCGCATCACAGCCTGCAACTGATGCGGTTCCAAAACTCCCATATTCATGACCGAGCATCTTGCAATCACCGAGCACAGGCCAAAGGTGCTTGGCTGTGCATGTGTGCGCGCCTAAATGCAAGCTCCTATTAATTTTTATTGAAAGCACCGAACAGTCCGATGCGGGGCGGCGTGGCAGTGGAACTATTTGGACGTTGCCATGTCGTTATCGTTGGCAAATGCTTCTCGCTGGGATTTCTTATGATCATCGCTGCAATCGCCGTACATTCGGCCAGCGCCACCGAGTGGATGTAACGACGACGAGTGCCAGTGCGGAATCATAAGAGAAATGTTCTGTGATTGCAGAATTTTCGGGATGTCGTTGGTGGGGGGTGGACCAGCAGATATTGCCCACAAGTTGACGTTATTGTTAGCATTCGACGATGGCGACGTTTGCCATTGGTTTGGGACTCACCCGAAAGGAGCAACGAGTGTCCGAGGGAAGCCTTAATGCCCGGCATGGGACTGCCGCCGAGTGTTTGGCTGCAACAAGGTTCTCTGCATTTAATGGCGTTTTGTTGAGTTTAACTCGATTGCACGCACTTCGAAGTAATGGCCATGAACTGTGGGGTCCTTTGGGGGGATTTGGGTAGCCCGGCTGCAGGGTTCCCATGTGGGCCAGTGCATTTCACACGGTCCACTGGTCATCATGCGGGGCAGACATCACAGATCAGCTGAGAAAGAGTCGAGATAATGGCTCTTTGTTGCACGACGCTCCTTTGCGACCGCCATTTGACATAATGTCGTGCCAAGTCTTGATGTCGTGCAATGTCCCACCATCAAAGGGCAAAGCGCAGTAGACCCTCAAGAGGAATTCAAGGACAGACTTGGGCCCTGCATCCAACCTCGTGAGAATCCTTGAAACACTGGAACCCCACGAATTTAAATTTCAATTCAGTCCATAAACACCACCAGAGCGGAGAAGCGCCCTCGACTGTGACTCTCCGCACAAGCACTCCATCAGAAGTCGATCGGGAGTGCTGCACCCGGATTCGGATTCAATGGGACGTCACCTCGTGCAAGAGAAACAGACACCCTGCCATGGACCCAGAACTGTTATTTGCGCTTGTTTGTTTGTATTTTATAGATTTCCATATCTTTGGCCGCGTGACAGTTTTATCCGAGCCATTACAATCTGGAATTTAATACCGACCCTCGGGCCGAGCGTTACTCGCAATCACAGCCGGCAGTTCCCCCTTTTTCGCGCTGCGCGCGTAAGTCCTTTTGTAATCCGGTCTTGTCCCTGCCATCAGTTGAGCCACTTCCACCGCCAGTGCCGCCACAGCAGCGTCGATGAATAAACATTTCCGTGGGTCAACATTTTAATCCGTTCTTGCGCGATGATTGTTGTTTCATTGCCATTAATATGCTGTGCGCACATTTCCCTCCCCATTCGAACCCACCGCCGTGCAGTCCAGTCGGCGTTGTCCTCCCCCAACAACGCAATATAATCTCTCGCGGATCGACTTCGGTTTACATATTTCAGCAGATTGTCGTCCTTGCCGGCGGTCGCACTCCCACTCGCAGCAGCTGCCTCTGCCTGGCCTGGCCTGGCCGTTGTAATTGTATTTTTGTGTTCACAGCTGCATGAGTCTTGTATTTTTCAGTTGCATAATTAACTAGACCGCACAACTGCTCGTGGCGATGGTCCTTCCGTTTCGCGCCGTCACGGTGTCGGTGGGTCTATGCAGATTTGTCCGCGTCCAAACACCGAGCCATGGGCATGCGAACGAGTTGTGTGTGCTCGCCGGACGACGACACTGTGCGCTGCAGTGAATTAGAAATTCATTGACACTGACTGGCCATTGTGTTTGGCCACGACGAGGACGTAGTTAGTCATTTCGCCTTTGAAAACCTAATTTCACGAAGGCGGTGGCGAAAGGCGGACCACCATTGCCGCTGTATCCCCGGTTGGATGGTAATTACTGGCTTTGCTATTGCAGTTGCGTTTCGGCTTGCGTTTGCGTTTGCGTTTGCGGAGGTTTCACAAGAGATGAATTGTCTTCAAAGTCATTAGATTGCGGATTTAGTGCGGAGTGG
Source organism: Eristalis arbustorum (assembly GCA_916610145.1). Lineage (NCBI taxonomy): Eukaryota > Metazoa > Arthropoda > Insecta > Diptera > Syrphidae > Eristalis > Eristalis arbustorum. The sequence goes on along the minus strand of OU744319.1, from coordinate 63,039,763 downwards.
CTTGCTAATGAGATTTCAAAATGGTTTCCCTGATCCACGGGGAACTTTAAGTGGGTGCGAGTTGAAGGAACGAGACTGACGTGCATTGAACGGTGATTTGTGGACGCAGCTTGGTCGGGCTGGTGACATTAGCTGATGATGAAAAGTCGTTTCACTGGGAGGTAGTCCCTCGACATGAGCCCTGGAATGGTTAGAATAGGAAAGTGGGTACACGCAAGCGTCACCCAGGACTTCTTCTGACTTCCAATCGCCATGAGGTCTTGAGCTGGTAAGCCCCTCATCTCGGTGTGAATGGTTAGTGGTGCTACATGGCGAGAATGTGCGTCTTCCTTGCAAACGAGGAATGCTGCAGGTTTCCCGGGCACCTTGACACCCCAGCAACTACCATCCTCCGCCCCTCATGTGTACTACCTTTAACACGCGTCCAGTTCGAAGAAGCTCGAGTTGGTTTTCCTACCTCCGCCCCTCTGATCTCTGCGCACCTGTTTCCATGTTTTCGTTTGTGTATTAATCCATCCTTACAGTTTGGAGTGCATCCGACAACATTGAGATTTTGACCCCAAAATCCAAGCAGTGGTTAGTAAGGCATTTCTGATGGATTCCCTGCCTCATCTTCCAACTGCCACAGCGGCCCTATTGGACCTACCTGTCACCTGGCATTCGCTCACGGCAACCTATCACGTTTACTTGAAGCATTGTTATCCCTTCCTTACTCGGGATCTTCATACCACTTGGAGTCGGTTCATTACCCTATTGCTGCCGCTTCGCATTAAAAGAAAGCCCTAATCCGTGCCCTGCCCATAAATAGAAACTGGCACCAATTTGAATGTACCCAGCAATCCCATAGCAGCCGCAATACCTCGTGTTACTCAAATAATCTCCATCCACCGAACGAGACAGCAACACCTGATCCATTGTGGGTGGAAACGAATGTGGGATAACCGACTGGGTGGGCAAAAAATGTGCGAAGCGCAAAACGATTTGTCCTCATTTATTTTCGCACAGAATGTCTTATCCACGCCGTGCGATGAACTGTTGAATCTCTTGTGGGATTTGTCAACTAATTGCGTCGAGACATCTTAGGGAGCAGTAAGCAGAACGACAGCTGTGGGGGGTTTTGGGGATTTTTCACTGACTCGCGTGTGATCGATCTTCTTTTTGACGAACCCATGCGACCATCATATCAACACTCTGAGGATAATTGCAGAGCAGTCTCTCTAGTGGCAGCCTCACGGTTCATTTACTTTTTCGACTTCGAGAAAGCGTTCGTTACTCAGACATGCGTCAGGCATCATCAGGCGTGGGTGAAATATGGTTAGGTTTGGGCGCCACGCAGTTAGCTTCCGCTCAACACACTTCCTACCTCTACAACTGTGACTAGGACTAGGAGGAGGAAATCAATATCCCCTAGGACTAACACACGAACCGAAAAGAGGCAAGAAACAAGCACAACCAAGTGGAAAAAAAAAGAACACTGACCACACACACTTTACTTGACAGTTGACAAGAAAATCTTAAATTACAATTCAAATCAAAAAAAAATTCGATGTTATGATTCTTTTTTTAAATGCTTAACCTACGGAATTGCAGGCCGCCGTTCAGAGCGAATAAGCTCCGTTTTCGGTCTTGTAGTTAGCTTGAAGGCAGAGTTTCTAGCTCCGGGATGCGAGGAGCGGTTGTGGGCAGAAATTATGGGTGGAACCAAAGGTCAGGCGGAGACGATCGGGATCTACGTGTTTGCGATGCAGTGCCTTTTCGCCCGACTAAGTGAGGAGGACAGTCAAAGTTGAATCAGATTAGACGGAATCTTTCCCCATTCTACCAATCTCAAATGGAGTCGGTGGAGATCAAGTCCTTGGATCATCTGGTTGAGGTTGGGCATCGTCTCGAAGCCACACACTACTTAGTGAAGAGTTTCGTACCTGCCCCGACTCGGAGAACTGCTCTGCTCGAGCCTGATCTGCCCTACGTTGGGGTTCCAGCTCGTGAGGAGGCACCAGTCGTTGCTGTTACATCGCCCAGGGTTTCGATGCCTTTATCTTGCTTTAGATGCAAAGGAGGTCTCCTATTGCGGCCAGATGCCCACAACCGATCCGATGTCACGGCTGCCACACGGCGGGGGTTATTCGCTGTCGTTGTTCACATTGCTCTCACCAGACGCACGCAGCGGGAAACGGAGTAGGGACTCAGGGACAGGCGGGCCGTTGAATCAGGTGCCCAAAGCCGCATGTCAAGCACTCTTTTCAACTGCGACGCATGGTCTTATACTTCGGAGCAGAGGTGGTGATCGTCGTCCATATCTGGAGGTGGACATTTATGGGGTACAATTGTTAGAGAAGCAACATCCTGTGCTAGCGGTGTTATGAAAGGCCTCCTGCAATCTCAGCGACTTCACCATCAATGCCTCCTACACCCACCTCCTTGTTCTTCTTGTGGCGCTACAGTCCGGGGTGAACCTGGGCCTCGGTCAACAATCCTCTCCAGCTGGCACGATCTTTAGCCAGCTGCCTCCAATTTCGCGCTCCAAGTTGGTTGAGGTCCTTCTCCACTTGAGTGCTCCATTGGGTTTGTAATCGTCCTCTATTGCGTTGTCCCATTGGTTCGGAGTCGAAGACTCTTCGTACACCCACCTACCATAGCCTATTTATATTTCTAGGCGAAAACCTTTCAACAGGCGGAACCCATAATAAGGTGCCAAGGGAAGTGTAAGACAGGGAAATATTCTTAGCTACGATTTCCAAGTGCAGACTGGAGTCAGGAAATGTTGCGTATTATTGCCTTTTTCAACATGGTTCTGAATAATGCGACATGTTTTGTGAAAAACGGAAGCATATCCTGGATCGTAGGTGGCAGCCTCGAAGATGTGGGCTATGCGGACGACATCTGCCATCTGTTCGCCAAGTAAGCCCATCAAGCTTACCAAATGAAAGGGATTCATTTTGCGTCAATAGATCTGCTGCCTAGCCGTCTGATCTACCGGTCAGATCGGCCACGGAATGTGGAGATCATGTCGCATACCCAGACGCATCATAAAGGGTCAACAAGGACCTAAGTGTGGCGAGTTATTGGACTACTAACCAGCTCACCTAACCTTACCTCACCAATCCAAACGCACGACGCTGAACATGAACTGAACTTTTGAGTCGAACGTGACATCACTTTTTTTGTAGCTGCGGCTTCGAACCGTGCACCGCGACTCCGCGAGAGACACAATCGCTTTAGGTATTGAATTAATCGTACTTACTTACTTACTTATCAGGCAGACGACTCATGAAGGGCTACGAGCCGGAGCACTTACTGCCTTCCATCAGTGACGGTCCTGGGCACGCTGCTTCCAGTCATCGAGGCCAAGCTGTCTTACATCCGCAATGACTTGATCTCTGTACCGCAGGTTCGGTCTTCCTCTCCTTCTCGAACCAGGAGGCTAGGATTCGAAGACCCTCTTTGCTGGAGCGTTGTTGTTCATTCGCCCGATGAGGCCGCGACAGTGTTGTCGACGATTTTTTGCCTTCCGGACTACATCCACATCCTTGTACAGCTCGTAGAGTTCGCGGTTGTTTCTTCTCCTCCATTCGCCTTCCTCGCAGACGGGACCATACATCCGACGTGGATTTTTTTTTCCGAAGGCACTAAGAATGAGCTCTGCAGTCTTGCTTAGTCTCCAGCTTTCGGCTCCATAGAGCAGAACCGGCAGCATAAGTGCTTTGTAGAGCATGAGTTTCGAGTCCAGTTGTTTTGACAAACGGAAGTAACATCGGTTGCCAAGGGCGATTCCACGTCGGATCTCCACTACGATGTCATTCGTGGAGTTAAGGTTTGCCCCCCAGTAGACAAACTCCTTTACTGTCGATTGTAACGTTTTGGCCTAGGTGGTGTACGGCGGATCGTTTTTTGCTCGACAGCATATATTTTGTTTTGTCCTCGTTGACCTTTGGACCAGCTCGTTTCGTTTGCTCTTCAATTGCCGTGTAAGCCTCTACTACGGCGCGTTGGGACCGCGCGATAATGTCGATGTCATCAGCGTATCCCAACAGCTGGACTGACTTGTAGAAGATAGTGCCTACCGTGTTGACTTTTGCCTGCCGCACTATGTTCTCCAGTGCCAAATTGAAGACGTCACACGACAGCGCATCTCCTTGCCGAAATTCGGTGCAGGTTTCAATCGACTCTCTTGAACCGAACTACACGGTGTATCGCATATGTGTTAGCGTGGTGCGACACAATCGGATCATTTTTCCCGGGAACCCCAATTCGGCCATCCCTTCGAATAGCTCCTTGCGATGAAAGCTGTCGTATGCAGCTTTAAAATCGATGAAAATACGGAGAGTATCGATTTTAAATGCGCTGGTCTTCTCTAGGATTTGCCTAAGTGTGAATATTTGGCCTATAGTCGATTTGCCGGCCGGGAGCCGCACTGTTACGTGCCGATTAGTTGAATCAATGGTACCCTCCGAAAGATCATCGACTGGGAGTTCGGACCATCCATCTTCCTGGATACCTTCCGAGGTGACCATATACTTCGTAAGCCTCGTGACGGCATCACAAAAGTAGCCTTCAATTGGGATCCATAAGACTACTTTTACACACGCTAATTTCGATAGCAAGCTCTTCCATCTTGTTGCCAAGAGAGGTGAGACATAGGAAAAGTGTCACCTCCCTTGCCCAAGAGGTGGAACAGATTGCTGTCATATTTAGCGTGTGTAAAAGCAGTCCAAGGTAGTCACTGAGGTGGTAGACCATTCTTCATGTGGAAGCGACTAGTTGAAGCGGAAGCCTTGCAAGTAGGGCGTTCATGGCAAAAGATAATACGGCTAGATCTATATAAATCCAACTTGTTTATTTATGACCTATGTTCCACTCAGGATCCACGGAAAATGGTGATGAGTCTTCACTTGGTCGTGAGCATACATCGTGTGCAGAGTTTGGGAGTGCATGCCCGATGACTGGAATCTTGGTTCCATAGTCCAGATCCACACATGGGCTTTACCTCTCCTGTACCATAGGATCCTGTTCAACACACCATGAATATTTGAAGCTGCTTTGAATAGCACGGCCTGCCAAATCGACAAAGGACCAAGTATTGCCGCTGAGACAAAAACACACACTAGGGACAGTGAACTCCACGAATGACATCATGTGGCGATATGGCAGAGAATCGCTTTTAGGAATCGGTGCTACCTCCGAGTGTAGGAACAACAGCGATCAAATCTAGTGACTCGAAGGACTAAGATCATATTGGTTCGCAAGGATGTGGATATTGTCACGGCGGTGAATGGAGGAGTTGGAGTGGATGTAGTCTGGAAGGCATCGACTAGACTGGATCCGTCAACATCGCCTTCTTCAAGCGTAGCCTTGTGCAGACAGTGGACTCTGGTCATGACTTCCACCGGGGAGTGACTGCCCCAAGACATCTTCTGCTGTACATCTTCCTCCACACCCCAGAGTAGGTGAACCACAAGCAATCCCAAAGTTGGCCCCCCAGAAGAGGATACAGTCGATGGCAAAAATCATCAGCCACATGACCACCTAAACCTATCTTCAGTCAGACTCCTCCACTTGTTCTTCAGCAAAAAAGTCAGCGCATCGTCATCACTCTTCTAGGAAATCATCCTCTTCCGAGTAAACCTTCAACACAACTCCGCCGTCCATTCAATCAGCACCAAAGTTGCGTCGCCCCAAAACAGGCCCCACCACCTCAGCTGGCATCACTCCATATCCTCTCTCCCGCCAATTAAGCTCAACAAAGCGCCCAGACACACAGCAATGGTTTTCTCAATTCACACCACTTTCTCAGCTCATTTGCAACGCTCCCTGTGTCCTCAAGCACCCACCACTCCGACCCAGCGACTGGCGAAACAAATTACCAAAAATGTTCCAAGGATCCGCAGTGTGTCTAAGCGTAATACACTTTCCCGGCAGCAACAGAATCCCAGGCGAAGGCAAACAAAAACACGACGGACCGAATGTATTCTAGTCAAAGTGATAAATGGTCCAGTTCGTCAGGACACCGAAGTAAGATGATTCGTTGAAAATCCTTCAGTTTTCTTCTTTTTTTTTGCTTCATTTGCTGTTTTTTTTTCACGCCACTTCCTCCCGGCAATTCCAACGGAAACCTGTTTAAAGAAGATGGATGACTTTCGTTTCCGTACGATTTTTCTTAATTCTCTCCCCGCGCTAGTCACTTTAGTTCCGCACATGTGGTAAGTTTGCCTCTCCCTCCCCCGTGGGCCACATTCGTTTAATTACCGTGCCTCACGTTGAACTCTCGAATTGCAATCAAATCGTGTGTGGGAGCCAACTGGACACGGACGCTCGGCGGAATGAAACCGGAAATGTGACCAGGGTGCGAATGGAAGGGGTTAGCAAATCATTAATTTCAAAGATGGCCCCTCTCAGTGTGTAATTAACCTTTTTTGCTTGAAATTGAATCTGGTACTCCTTCCGGCAGCCATATGGCAAGAGTAGCTCATCACTCTGGGCGGCAGGACGAAGAAGGAGTTCGATTTTAATTTGATTGTAGATCTCTTCCACACTCGTCGGCGAACAGGCGATGAGGGGTTTGTTTCATAGTTCACATGAGAGCTCATCAGCGATTACCACCGAGGGCACATATCACTTCCAGCCTGTTTGCTAATTAATATTTAACTTTGCCCTTTCGGGTCTGCTGACTGAATTGCATGGCCTGGTGCACTTCCACACACGGCACGGCATCAAGTTGAGAAAACACAGGCCAGCGGGCATTTGAATCGACGTCACAACGAACGAGCTGTGCCGCCTCGGCATTATTTGCGATGCGTACACGCCCCAGTGGCTCGGCTCAGCCAGACATGCATGGGTCCTCGTTAAAGGCTCACAATTTTGAGCTGTTTTTTTTGGAATAATAATTTTATTTATTTTCACATCGACGAACGACGAGCGTTTCCGGTGCCGTGTCTGTGCGCCGCTATTGTGTGAATGTAATTCATGGCGGATTATTGTGGGGCGCTTGATGAGGGGGGCGGTGGGACGCATAACTAGATTAAGCTCCACCAGGGTAGTTGGCGTTGTGTTTGTGCCGTTTTTTTGCATTTTTCATTGTTTTCCTTTACATTTTTCCAACGAACCGAGGACGGATGCAGCAAACATGGATGAGTTCATTTGTTGGGGTTTCTGTTTGCGCAGCACAAATGGCGGTGATAGTCAACGTTGGACAAGCTGACTGATGTCCACGCGCCCACACACGGCCGGGCAAAGAGATTCAATCGATGCCGAATGCATCTGATGGGTGATTTTTCACGGAATTTCACTTGATTTTCTCTTATTTGGACAATGGATGTTGGGTGGCGATTATAGTCGATAAGGGCTCGCAAAATCGAAAGGTAATTGTGTTCGATTCGAACTGAGCAGCCGAAGGGTCATCCGTGAAAATATGTATCCGCGCAGTGGAAGTCATTGACGTCGGATTATCCTTGCAAAGTGAGCTGCCATTAAGTGCACTTGTGTCTCGGCATTTTTGTCCTACCATCGAGGATATCTGCTGATTTGTGCGTTGCCACGGTGTGCACTCTGAAGGGAGGAACTCGTGGGCGAAGGCCAACTTGAAGTCAGCCAATGGATAAAAATAACTCGGAGAAGGACGTTCATCAGGGAGCTTGTCTTTATCGAAGGACGTTCACGGTTGAGGCTGATGATGATAGAGGAAGGAAATGAGATTACTAGGCAAAATCGTACCTCTTGCCCGCTTATTACGCGGACGACCTTTCGAAAATAGCCACTCGTCCCGAACCGCCACCCACACCCCGTCCATCTTCGCGCCATCACCAGATACCTCTAATTTCATCACTCTTCTCAGAATAAAAAAGGTCGCGTCTATTTTTTTTCCCATCATCTCGCCAACTCAAAAGTGAACACAACTCCGACACAATGGTTGCGACGGCATTAGTTGTGCACGGCAACATAACTAGCATCCTAAGCACCACCTGCCAACACTCAGTCGTTGTCGAGGGGAGGGACTGATGTGCTTGCGTGTGTCTGCACTGACAATGGGAATGCCACTCGTTTTCTCTTCCCCCTGCCGGAAGGGAAATCCACTCAAGTTAAAAGCAAAATGTGCATCGCTGTTGTACCTTTGGACTGATTTTTCAAGACGGTTGCAATGTACTTGTGGTCCTTGTCACTGGAATGCATTGACAGGAAAAAAGGAATTCAAAGAATCCCCTCAACCGTAAGCTAACAAGATGCTGATACCCCATCGAGAGTGTTGTCGACGTGTTCCTACTCCTCCTCCACCCACCCTGGACCCATCGCTTGGTTGACAGTCTTAAGCAGACCTGCGTTGGCACTCTGTTCGCATTCTTAGAGGAAATGTCAAGTGGTTTGATTTTAAAGAATTTTCGCTTCGACTTTATGACTTCGTATCAACTCTCCTCGCGACTGTGACACACTTTCTAGCGTCATTGGCCTCATTCCCCGCACTAACAACGTCAGTAGGGCGAGAAGAGAGTGTGGCTTTCGCATTTCTAAGCCCAGTCCCACTCGAGGATCCTCAAGTTGTTGCCTTACAACGTCGTCGTCTTGAATAGAATCCATTCCAGTCATCATGAGGTCTTGCGTAACCACATCCAGAACTCACCTCGCAAGAGGATCCTTGAAACAGATTCACTCGTCTGCTGCCTTCATACAACTATCATCATGGCGTGACTCGTTAGCACTATTTGACCTGCCTCCCCCATTCGCTTACACATTGCCAGGTTAATCCACACCAGAAGCCCATTCAATGGCCATCCACCAGCGGCGGGTCTCAAATCAAATTACCTCTGCACCAAATCCATTCTTCACAAGCGGAGTCTCTCCAATTTGAATCCGAAAAAACAGAAAATTGTAAAATCCCGACCAGAATCCTTCGTCATTCACAACTGACAACTTGTGTCGGCCCCAAGTGCAAACTTCAAAGCCACTTATCATTTTCTCGAAACATTCACAGCCGAAGCACCCACGCCGTCGCTCCTCGCTGGCACAAGTTTTCTTCAACTGCACACAATAATTTATTGCACACATTCCACCAGGCAGCGGATGTAGCCACCGTTGTCTGTAGGTATGCGTCCATAAATTTGCGAACTCAACTCACAGGACCCGGGAGTTCATGAGTGCCCTGCCTCAGGGGCCAATGGAAGTCACCACCCACCTGTGTCTCCACATGACACAGTTACGACGCGGTACATGAATCTTCGCACTACTCTCGGCACATCCATCAACCCGTCTTGAGGGTCCCACCCCACATTCGCGCAGAGCGTGATAAGTCAGCGATCCTTGTTCATCCCGAAAAAATTGTAACGTCGTCGTGAAGGACATTTTATGCTAAGCGAAACAATAAACCGTGCATCGGCTACAAACAGACATGACGGGCAATTGTAAGCGAACGCAAATAATGCCCATTACGTGTGTCCTTTGACGCCTGCCTGCTGCCGAGCCAAAGTGCTCGGCTTTCGCGGGCGCCTTGTTAACAAACCGCGGTCCCTCCCAACTAAGTCCCTCACCAATTCGTGATCGTATTTCGCCCCTCGCTGGTTGTTTTGTCTTCAAAATCACTTTGAATGGAAATGGGTATCCTTTGCGGCTGAAGGGGAATAATTTTTTAAGTAAACAACGCAAAATTGCAAACAAAACAAGTGGGCAAATGGAAAAAATGTGTCCATCTGAGGACTTTATTCTTCCAATTGAGAAATGCTAAATTGGGGCGATGGTCTTTGAGGGATTTCCAGGCGAATTAGAAGTCAGCGGTGCATGGCCTGAAAGCGTTACGCTGAGGCTTGTCCTTTGAAACACTGTCCGAGGCACGTTTCCTTTGAAAGTGCCGGCTTTCGCGAGAGGATACGCTTCGACGGAGGCTGGCAGGCAGGGGCTGGACGCAATTGTTGTTGATTATTGCGAAATCAAAGCCAATGATAATGAAGATGTTTTCTGCGTTTTTTTTTCCTCCTCCAAATGGCACTCAGAGTGGGGGGAGAAGCCGTTCTGGTCACGTTTTAGAAGCAAAAACAAAAAAATCGAAATCAAACGAACCAGGGAAGGATATTTGTGTTTAACTGGCAATTGTGGTGGCAAACAGACTCCGTGACTTCGTGGCCAGATATTTCGCTAGGACTTAAAAGACAGTCGCAGGAGTGGGTGTTTGCTTAGGTTCCACGTTGGAATTCAAGAACCTAAGCCTGGAATGGCGTCACCAATCACACAACACTTCCTGTGAGAAATCCTTATTCGGTTGGTGCTGCTTCGAATTTCAGACTCCAGCATGTGTTGATTCTGTGAAATTCCCCAGCTGGTTACGTTACTCGCACTGATTCAATGCAATTGCAACCAGCCTTGGCAGGACCTTCAAAAAATGCGGTCAAGGAGTTATTTTTCAAGCTTGGCAGGACCTTCAAGACATGCAGTCAAGGAGTAATTTTTCAATCAATTGGTTTTTGATTTCCCAACGAAACACATAAAATCTGGCAGAATGCACACAGCGGCTAGGCCAAAAGCAAGCTTTTTGGTAAATGCCATAAAATGAACAAAATTAACGTTGATTATGACATTAATACGTACTGACTTACTTAGAAGGCGCTACAGTTCGGAATGAAGCTGGGCCTCAACTAACAAGCCTCTCCAGCTAGCACGGTCTTTAGCTACAAAGCTTCCTCCGCATTTCGCACTCCAAGCAGGTCCCGTTTAAATTGTGCGCGCCACCTCTTCCTCTACTACGTTCTTCCTCCGGGCTATATTCGAAGACTCTGCGGTCCAGAGCATTGGTGTTCATTCGCTCTACTGTTCTATCCAACTTAAGCGTTCGATGCGCTGTTCTTTGTCTAGGTCGATGTCGCTGTAGGGATTTGCGCACACGCCCCGACGGCGGACAGAGACGATGATAGCAAGGATGACTTCTATGATCTCCTAGAAAGAACATACGATCGATGCCCCAGCTATGACACCAAGATCGTTCTAGGAGATTTCAACGCACAGCTGGGCAAGGAAGAAATCTTCGCTAGAGTCATCGGAAGACACAGCCTGCACGACAACACATCCGGAAACGGACTCAGGCTGGTAGATTTCGCCTCGGGGCGTCACCTCTCTGTGATGAGCACGCGGTTCCCACACCTCAAGATCCATAAGGGGACCTGGCGGTCTCCTCATCAATCAAAGAAACTGCCACTGATGTGCTGGGTTTCACGACACCACCCAGAAGGAACCCATGGTTTGACGACGAGTGCAGGCAGGTACATGCAGCCAAGCAGGAGGCCTACAAGGCAACGCTGCATCGAACAACGACAGCTGTTCGTGAGCTCTACGAACAGAAGAGAAGGGAAGAGCACCGGCTTCTCAGAAAGTAAAAGAAAGAGCATGAGAAGCGCGCGGTCGTGGAGATGGAGAGGTGTTACGACAGGAAGGAGGTCCGAAAGTTTTACCAAAAGTTAAAACAAGTATCAGGAAGATATAGACCTCGGACCGAAGCCTGCAGGGACGAAAATGGACAACTAGTAGTAGAATCGCAGTCGATGCTAAGAATTTGGAAAAATCATTTCTGTAGACTGTTAAACGGCGATGACCACACAAATTCCGCTGTCAGGCAGAATGTTTCACTCAATTTGGACGATGATGAACTAGAATTCCGTCCCCCCGACTTAGACGAAGTCAAGAAAGCGATTTCTAGACTGAAGTCGAACAAAGCTGCTGGAGCGGACGTATTGTCATCTGTAAGATATGGTCGGAGGAGAGCATGCCCGACGAGTGGAATCTTAGCATCGTTTGTCCGGTCCACAAGAAAGGAGACCCCTTTGACTGCGCCAACTATCGAGGGATCAGCCTCCTTAACGTCGCGTACAAAATACTCTCCGCTGTTTTGTTTCAACGCCTGAAACCCTTTGTCAACAACCTGATAGGTCCTTATCAGTGCGGTTTCAGGCCTGGGAAGTCCACTATTGACCAAATATTCACACTTCGGCAGATCCTGGAAAAGACCCAAGAAATGCAAATCGACACTCACCATCTGTTCGTCGATTTCAAGGCCGCATATGACAGCGTGCATAGAGACGAGCTATACAGCGCCATGTCTAGCTTTGACATTCCTGCCAAACTCGTCAGGCTGTGCAGGATGACGATGGAGAGCTCTCACTGCTCCATCAAGGTCGGTAAAGAACTCACCGAGGCCTTCAATGTCAAAAAAGGTCTTAGGCAAGGCGACACGCTGTCATCTGACTTTTTCAACATCATACTTGAGAAGATTGTGCGAAACTCAAACGTAAACACCCGAGGCACGATCTTCCAAAAGTCCGTTCAACTGCTTGCTTACGCGGACGACATTGACGTGATTGGTCGAACCAGCGACCCGTCAATGAGGCGTTTGCTGGTATTGAAGCGGAAGCGGCTAAAATGGGTCTAGCGATAAACCAGGGCAAAACAAAGTACATGCTGTCATCACGGAAGGACGCACAACATCGATGTCTCGGACAGAGCGTCATATTGGGCAGCAGAAACTTTGAGGTAGTCAAGGACTTAGTCTGCCTTGGCTCTGGAGTAAATAGGGACAATGACACCTCTGCCGAGATCAAACGCAGAATTACTCTTGCCAATCGCTGTTTCTTTGGGCTCAAGAGGCAATTGAGTAACAGAGCCATCTCTCGAAACACCAAATTGACCTTGTATAAAACCCTGATTATCCCTGTCCTGCTCTATGGCGCAGAGACATGGACGCATTTGAAAGCGGATGAAGAAGTTCTTGGTTGTTTTGAGAGAAAAGTTCTGCGTACGATCTTTGGTCCTGTTTGCGTTGATGGCATTTGGCGGAGAAGGTTCAACCACGAACTATATGGGCTGTACAGCGGCATGCACCTAGTTAAGCGTCTTCGGATCCAACGCTTAAGATGGCTAGGTCATGTAGAGCGGATGGACACCACAGCTCCGGCCCGAAGAGTCTTCGATACCGAGCCATTGGGAGAACGCAACAGAGGACGTCCTCGCACTCAATGGCGCCTCAACCAACTTGGTGTGCGCAATTGGAGGCAACTGGCGAAAGATCGTGCTGGCTGGAGAGGCATGTTGGTTGAGGCCCGGGTCCACCCCGGACTGTAGCGCCAATCAGAGAAGAAGAAGAAAGATATCGCTGTAGAGCTCTTATGGTTCATCGCTGCTTCTTCTCATCCAAAGCCCGCCAACGTGGACACAAACCACCTCTTAAGCGCCATCTGTGGGAAATAAACGAGTTTACGAAACAGAAACCTATGCGATCATAATGGCAAAGAACTATATTGTTACAGGTGGACGGGTGACAACACTTATACCACTTCCAACATAGTTCAGCAATGCAAGTCCTCTCTGAATTCGATTGGCAGTGAAAATTCACTGAAACTCATATGCGCCCCAGTATACCAAGGAATGGCTGGAAATAAGATCGCCGATGAGAGGGAGCTTGCTCAGGACTGCGCTCGGACTAGCTGTGTCTATGAAGACACCCTCTGCGACGGCTGTAGAGTGGACAACGACACGACAGACCACACCTTCTGTGGTCTCCAGCACGGAGGCGCCTGCTGGTCTTCCGAAGGAATTGTATGCTACTGCCCGGTTATGCAATGGACCAGTCTTGAGTCTGATTTTTTAAAAGCTATAGAAAAGTTTTCCAAAAAAAAAAACACATAAAATTCAGAAAAATGCATGAAATCGATAGTAATCGATAGTACGGTCCACATAATTTAATGTTTGATGATTATTTCACGCAAATGCTGACCTTGACTGCGCCTCAAATTGTCCATCCACTTAGGACGATTTTGGCATACTCTTTCCAACATTTCGGCCGGTATCTCACGAATAAAAGCTTCAATGTTGTCTTCCAATGCGTCAATTGAGGCGGGCTTGTCTGTCTAGACATGAGTTTTACCATAGCCCCACAAAACATAGTCTAAAGGCGTTAAATCGCACGATCAAGGCGGCCAATTGACCGGTCCCGAAAGTGAAATTAAATGTTCTCCTCTTCAATAAGTCCATTGTTGCTCATGCTGTCTGGCATGTGGCACCGTCTTGTTGAAACCACATGTCATGCAAGTCAAGCTCTTGCATTTTGGGCAAAAAAAGAAGTTGGATATCATCTCACGTTAGCGCTCACCATACAGTTACACAGTTACGTTACGATTCGCATCATCTTTGAAGAAGTACGGTCCAATGATGCCACCAGCCCATAAGCCGAACCAATCTGTGACTTTTTCTGGATACATTGGTAGCTCTTGCAATTCTTCTGGCTGATATTTATCCAAGATCGACAATTTTGCTTATTTACGTACCCATTGAGCCAAAAATGAGCTCCGGCGCTGAGCACAATTTCGGTAAAAAAGTGGATCTTCGGCCAACTTTCCAAGAGCCCATTCACCAAACACGTTACGTTGCGGTAGGTCGTTCGGCTTCAATTCTTGCACCAGCTGTATTTTGAAAGGCATCACACCTAAATTCTTCCGCAGAATTTTCCACGCTGTTGAGTAACAGAGGTCCAATTGCTGCGAACGGCGACGAATCGATAATTGATGGTCATCATTAACACTGGTCGATACAGCTGCGATATTTTCTTCAGTTCGCACTCTACGTGAGCGTGTTGGTGGTTGCAAATTTGCAACCGAATAGCCGCTCCAGTGGGTCGATTAAACTGACCATAAAATGGAAGAAGCGCGCGATGACAGAGAACGCATTTTGATAATAAAATTCAATACTTTGCAAGCGTTGTTCGTTTGTAAGACAATTCGTGATTAGATTATAGACCAAACTGAAGATGTTTGACAGTGAAACAAAACACAAAACGTGGGTCAGCTGTTTAAGCCATTGTTGCCAAAAAGATAGTAGCCAAAAAATCACCCCTTAGTTTATTTTTCATATAAGCGTCAGTGTTATCAACAACCTTTGTTGAGGCTCATTTATTTTCAAAATTACTCGTTTTTTTTTTCAAGCTTTTGGGGCTCGTAAATAGTTTAACCTGTGGTAACTCTGGAATTTTGCTCTGGTCCCATATAGTCCGAACCATCTATTCCTAGCAGCCATAGATAATGCCACCTGGCATGGGTGCCCCTTGCGGCTACAATTTTGGAGGATGCAGTACATAGAGTTGCATGTTTGTTTCTATATAAAGAAGAGGCAACGACGCTTCCTCTGAGCTTTAAAGAAGTAGCTCCCGCGACGAGCAATTAGTTGTAGAAAAAGTGCTCGGAAAAGGTGACCTGAAGTGGTCTATTCTGGAAAATCTGCCAAATCTTTCTTAACTTCCACAAGATTGTCCACATCCCCTCTTGCTTCTTTCAAACAAACAACTTCTCAAAAGAATTCTTCCAAGAGCATCCAGTTCGCGAAACCAAAATTAACGAAAGTTCCCCCTCGAGGAGACACAGCTAATGCTCGTTTCCCCGTCCCCACCGATGACAGAATATTCCCAAAAATGTGCCCCAAAGATAGATATTCCCATTTATGCGCAGAGATACGCGTCCGCCTTCAATTTTATGACGCTCATGAAAAACCATGTCAGTTTGAAAATTTGAATACCTCCCATAGCACTGATTTATGGCATGTCTGTGGGCATGTGTGTGTGTTGTGCGAGGGGTAATGAGGTAGCACTTAAAGTCGAATCATCAGAGTAATCGTGTCGCAATGAGTAAGCAGTCATGCGGAAGATTTGAATCCACACAGCCGAGGGATGGGTACACATGTGGCACAACTCTGCGTGGGTGATAGGTGATTCTGTTGCAGTCATTTGTTGTGTCGCTCGGTGGGTCTGAAATGAGGACAAACATTCCAAGAGTCTTTTCATAAAATTGCGAGCGTCAAATGCTGGCGACATTGTCGCCTGAGTGACGCTTTAGTCACGACAATGCGAAGACTGTCCAACTCAGCGTCATCGTCTAATGGGTTTGACATTTGTCCCACTCCAGCGGTACGAATTAAACACTCCCAGGGGCACATTTCATGCACCAAGCAAATGGCCAACCACCACGCCGCGGATGTACATTGTTCTCTGAAGCGGCCGGAAAAATTGCCAGAGGAATGGGAAAAAAACCGAAAGGACTACCAGCTGCTGTTGCTGTCAGGCAGATGCACACACACTCGTGCGAACCAACCAGACCACAACAATCAATCGAGGCCAGTGGAAAGAATGAAATTTGATTTCTCCGCTGCGAAACGTGCCTCTCAGTCCCCGTCGTCATTGTCAGCGTTCGGACGAGAAATTTGAATATCCAATCAATTATAAGGGTCCACCCGTTAGCCTCGAGACGGATACACATACTCGATTTTTCGCCCACCCCACCCAGCCTGTTCAGTACCATAAGGATTTTGATGATTTACGACTGGCGGGCATGTACATCTGTTCCCTGGCCCCGTTACCCAAGGAATCCTGGCGTGTATCGGCGTGTATTGTGCTCGCATTTGTGTGACTTTCCTTGGATTTCAAGGTCTATTAAACCGAATTACCGCTGCCGTAGCCGCCGGTGAATACCCAACAACTATCCTAATTGACATACAATGCGATCCATGCAAATCCTTGTTAACCGCAATTAGTATGCCAAAACACACCCAATCACCCAGGACTAGGGCAAATCCTTCCTCTTAATTTCACATTTTATGCCTCGCATATGAACTGGAAATTACCAGGCAAACTACTGCTGCCAGTGCCGCCATTTCGTTTCGCTTCAATTAAATCAACGGCTGAACGGTTGGAAAATTCAGTACTTCCCCCCGTCCCCGCCCCAACGGTGACTGCACCGATCCACACACCATCCAGTCGCGCGAAGAGAGAAGAATAAGAAAACTTTTTCGCATAATAATCGAAAATACATAAGCGCCCAAGCACCCCCCGGGCAATTCAACTTTCACCCTTCAAAATAATGGGGTACTTATCGAATTTAACCTTCGATTTTACTGTTCTTCTTGTTGTTGTTGTTCGTGGTGGTGGTGGTGGTGGTCGTTTTTTTGTTTTGCACTTCGATCAGGGCATTCCGGCGCATTTTTCGCTTTACTTGGCTCGAAATTCAATTCATAAACCGACTGTGGCGGGTGTGGGCGTCGGTGGCTGTGGAATGCTTAAGAGCAGCAACCGGCAACAACCGGCTGGAGGTAGTCTCTAACTGACGGCAGGCCCGCTCTCGCCATCATCGTAAACCGTTTTACATTTTTAAGCGAATCAAACCCAATAAGCTGGACGGAGGCGAAATGAGGAGATTACAATTGAGCAATAAAGTGACCTACTTCCTTCCACCCATCTTGTGGGGGTTTTTTTTGTATTTTTATTGCCGAACAATGAGGCGATGTACTTAAAGCTTTTAAGGCCGGGCGGCGGGCACTCTTAAGCCCGGTGTGGTGATCGGAAAAGTGGTTGGTTGTCTGTCCGTCGCTGGGCTTGATGGTGGAATTCCACGGCTTTGCGGTCGTAAAACTTTGCCACAGTTGTGAGTTATGGTGCTTTGGGTGGATTTTTTTTCGACGAACAAACCTGGCAGTAAACATTAAGTGAAGTGGATGATTTTGGAAAATTGGAACTTTTCTTGATGACAAGAAGTTCTGTGATTTTTGAGATCTCCTCTTTTGTTTACTCGCGCAGCGGGAAGGGTTTATGTCTCTAATTTTATTGAGACCTTAACGGAGAGGTCGGCGAGGTCCTGAAGACCGGCAACTATCGTTAAAAGTTTGATGCGAGCGAATGCGTCGGCTTGGGGAAGGGTGTGTGAAGCGTTTGAAAGGTCAGTGTTGAAGAGAAGTTGATGTTGGAGTGGATTTGAGGATTAATTGGGTAGTTTTTCTTTCAAATTCTCTTTGTGAAGCTCACTGGGGTTGGAATTTATTATTTTTACATTTTTCTTATCCCTTCTTTCACTCCGACCACTTTGACGAGTTTAAGAGGGACATTTTGGAAAATAGACAGGATGAAGTGGATTTTAATATTCATTCCTTGTATTTTTTTAATTTTCTTTTCTTTTAGTTCTTGTCAAATCAATACATCCCTTTCTGAGCTTAGGGCACTTGTTAAAATTGACCAGAGAATTGTGGAGAGTCAGGCTTGTATGTTTTAAAGGGTGGTTCAATACTAAGGACCGATGTTGAATGTGAACCACACGTCGAGTTTTTTACCAAACTGACTAACTCAATTTGAGCACTGTGTATCTTTACACAATCGAGCAGCGCGTTAAAGTTATTCCGGCTTATTATGAAAATGGGCGTTCAAATCAAAATGCATATCGTGCACTGTTTTTCGGTCAATTCGTACGGTAGAAGCGTACAATCGGAAAAATCGTGCAGAAAATTGAGCAAACCGGGTCTGAAGGAGATGTGAAAACACCAATGCGTGCTCGTACAGCTCGTACTGCAGAAAATATTGATGCTGTTCGCGATAGTGTGGCTGAAGAGCCATCCATCTCAACTCGTCGTCTTGCCCAATAATTGCACCCCTCACGCTCATCGTTGATGAACATTATGCATAAAAACTTGCATTTACACGCTAACAAGGTGCCATTGTGCATTGACTCAAGAACTAAAGCCTATTGACCATTTAATTTCAGGACGGTGCCACTTGCCACACAGCCAACCAAACAAAGGCTCTTTTGCGCGACAAATTCAATGGACGTGTTATCTCACGTGGTGGTGATGTCAATTCGCCGCCAAGATCATGTGATCTGACACCGTTGGATTCTTTTCTTTGGGGTTGTTTGAAAGAAACGTACGTCGATAAGCCGGCAACCACACCATCAGTTCGGATAGTCAAGCCGCTATAAAATCCCTGCGCAATGTCATGTTTTACTCAAAAACATCCCTTAATTGCAGGCTGTCACTTGACGAGATGGCTGAGCATTTTAACATTCACCTCATTTGAGTGCCGGAACACTGTGACATATCAGGTAACTGCACAGCCGTTGAACTCGCCAGGTGTGGTACAACCTCCTCCCTATCAACAGCAGGAGTACCACTTTCCATGCCGATTGCTACAGCCTACCATCTTCTTAAGATTCACACAATTAAAACCACCAATGACAAATGGCTAGAAGGCACCACCTGCCTTGAAACAAGAAAAAATCTGGTCATCAATTAGTCTAAAACCGTCACTCAGTCTATTAAGACTCAGCAAGCACTCATTAAGGACCCTATTAGGAGTCATAACCGGGCACTGTGCAATTGGCACTATTGCTCGCAGAATGGGTGCCCCAAACAATGAAATTTTTTTTTCAAATTTTTGCACAAGCTGCATGGATGAAGAGGAGGAAGAAAACATTCATCACCTACTCTGCTCGTGCAGCGCTCTGGCTAGTAGTGGGTTCCTACAACAACCTCAATGAGCTTAACAGCGCCAACAAAGGCCAGCTAAATCGCTTCACTACAAGCACCAACTGGTTCCGATGTTAGGAGGACTCAACCCGAGTGGTATCACAATGACCCTGCTCTAGCCTAAGTGTGACTGCCCTTAGCACTCAGCTAGTGTTCATTGCCCTGCAAAATGAGAACAATCTATTATCCACAGAAGCTAATAGAAGCAAAGCAGGTTTTCGAAGCCTACGGAGACTATTCTTCGATCGGTGGTGGCAAGTCTTACGAATATGGTAAACTCTATCTCTCGTCCAAGGAATTTCACAGAAATCATTCGTAAGGATAGCAAGTTGACTCTTTGACACCAGGTTGCAGTCAGATCTGCTTGGAGACAGCTTAGATTTATATTTGACCAAAATCTACGTCAATCCCTGTCTTCAAGCGACCGGGGAAGGAGCTAGAGTTTAGATGTATTCTACATTGCACGTATAATTGATCCACAAGCCGCACGAATAAGTTATAGACCCCGTATGTCAGTTCCGACCAAAGTGAGTTCCACTGTGCATCGCAGCAATAGGGACAGAAATCATCCATATCGGATCAGATTTCATCAGATTCTCACTCACTCCTGCTCACGAGTAGAAGGGGCCCATAGTTTTATGCCGAACCCGAATGGTCAAGTTTGAGAAGCTGACTCCAAAGAGGTCGGGGCCCGAGCACGGTGCGGCCAGGGATCGAACCTACTACGTTGAGGTTCAAGTGCGTTGGAGTACCAGCATGAAGTGAGCGTCAAGATACAAATGTCTCGATAGGGAACATTTGTTGTGCACGAGCCCTTATATTTTTTTCTGTTTGTTTGTTTGCTACATCTGTGAACATCTGTGAAAAATATTTAGTATACATCTTGTCATTGGACAGACAAAATCATATTTCTTCAAAAATGTCGAATTTTGTACCAGAAAGTGATGATATGCGGAAAGCATTAATTTTTTGTTGTCATTTAAAGAAAAGTGCTGCGGAGTCGCATCGAATGCTTGTCGAGGCATATGGTGATCATGCTCTATCAGAAGCAACATGCAACAGATGGTTTCAACGGATCAGAAATAATGATTTCGATGTGAGAAATGAAGAACGTGAAAGACCACCAAAAAAGTTTGAAGACGCCGAATTGCAAACGATATTGGATGGAGATGACACTTTGAGTCAAAAGCAAATGGCAGCAATGTTAAATGTTGCACAACAAACAATTTCTGACCGTTTAATGGGCTATGGGAAAGGTGCAAAAGTGTGCAAAATGGGTGCTACATGAATTGAATGAAAGACAAATGGAAAACCGAAAAACACTTGTGAAATATTGCTTCAAAGACACGTAAGAAAATCGGTTTTGCATCGGATTGTTACTGGCGATGAAAAATGGATTTATTTTAAGAATTCTTAACGGAAAAAATCATGGGTTAATTCGGGACAACCATCATCATTGACTGCAAAACCAGATCGATTCGGCAAGAAGACAATGCTGTGTGTTTGGTGGGACCAGAAAGGTGTTGTGTACCACGAGCCTTAATACTGATCGCTACCGACAACAAATAATCAAGAGAAGAATTGGTAGAATGGGTAAAGATTCCGTCTAATCTGATTCAACTTTGACTGTCCTCCCCACTTAGTCGGGCGAAAAGGCACTGCATCGCACTCACGTGGATCCCGATCGTCTCCGCCTGACTTTGGCTTCTACCTCTAATTGCTGCCCACAATCGCTCCTCGTACCCCGGTGGCGCTACAGCCCTTAGGGGGGCCAGGGCCTAGCTTCTGAGCAACCACTCGTGTTGTGCGTGCTATTGTTCTCTTACGAATGGAAGGGACCTACAGTTTTATGCCGACACCGAACGGCCAAGTTTGAGAAGCTTTTTCTAGACAGGAAATACTCTTTGAGCATTGTCAGTGACTCGAAAGATGTGGGGTAATGAAAATTGTTTTCGTCGCACAGAGCAGGAATCGAACCTACGACGTCAAGCTTGGGGGCGACGCACATACCCACAATGCCACGGGCGGCCTATGGTATGGTACGATTTTTTTCCTTTTTGGTGATTTCTGTTTATTCGTGTTTTCCTTTATGCACCGTCCTTTGTCAGTGTTCAACAGTTGATAACTGTAATGCCGTAGGTTACGCATTTAAAAAAAGAACTATAACATTAAATTTTCTTTTGGTTTGAATTGTAAGTTGATATTTTATTGTCAACTGTGTGTATTAATTTTTGTTTTTTTTTTCGCTGTGTTGTGCTTGTTTCTTGACTTATTTTGGACCGGGTGTTAGTCCTAGCAGAAATTGATTTCCTCCTCCTAGCTCTAGTCACAGTTGTAGAGGTAGGAAGTGTGTTGAGCGGAAGGCAACTGCGTGGCGCCCAAACTAGCCATATTTTACCCACGCCTGATGATGCCTGACGCATGTCTGAGTAACGAACGCTTTCTCGAAGTCGAAAAAGTAAATGAACCGTGAGGCTGCCACTAGAGAGACTGCTCTGCAATTATCCTCAGAGTGTTGATATGTTGGTCGCATGGGTTCGTCAAAAAGAAGATCGATCACACGCAAGTCAATGAAAAATCCCAAAAACCCCCCACAGCTGTCATTCTGCTTACTGATCCCTAAGATGTCTCGACGCAATTAGTTGACAAATCCCACAATGGACTGAACAGTTCATCGTACGGCGTGGATAAGACATTCTGCGCGAAAATAAATGAGGACAAATCGTTCTCCGCTTTGCAAATTTTTCGCCCACCACGCATTGGCTGAGCAGCACTTCGATTCCTACGAAGAAGTAAAAAATTGGGTGTCTGATTGGTTTGCTTTAAAAGACGAACAATTTTATTGGCATGGTATTCACAAATTGCCAGAAAGGTGGTCAAAATGGGTAGAAAACCAATACTTACCAATACTTTTATACTTTTGACTTTCCCATTAATAATTAGTGTTTTAATTTCAAAAAAATTTCGTACGAATGCTGCCTACAATTTACGCTTTCTTCCAAACGTTGACACATGCAAGGTATTTTTTTTAATTCTATTGGTATTTGTGACACACGAAGGGCGATTTTGTACCCTCTTTCTTACATTCTGCCTGATCATACCTTGGCGCTGATGAACACTGCTTGTGTGCAAGTACGTTCGTTGCACACACCTTCATTCCGATGTACGCGAAGGCAAATAATGCCATCGCCAATGACAGAAATCACATCTTGATTTCTCAAGAAGATCTACAGGGTATCTTTAACTCGCTGAAGAAGAAAAAGTCGGTGGGAATCGATGGTATTCCGAATATTGTGCTTCGTCATCTTCCCCCCGAAACAGTGCAAATTTACACAACACTGTTTAACAATGCGCTAAGTATTGCATATTACCCAAAACATTGGAAGACAGCTGTGGTGCAACCAATCCCTAAACGGAACAAAGATAGATCTATTCCGACAAGCCTTCGGTCGATCAGTCTTCTTCCTTGCATAAGCAAGGTTTTTGAAAAGATAGTTATTCGAGTTCTGAAACAATGGGTTGAGGAAAATCATATCATGCCCGACAACCAGTTCGGATTCAGGGCGGGGCATGAAACCATACATGCCGCGTCTAAGCGTCTAAAAAAAGTCTCCGACATTCAATGGAATAAAGACAAGAAACAATGCACGTGTGCTTGCCTGATTGAGTTGGGGCCATAATCCCTTTCTATACATGATCTATGACATGATAACAGGTAGAAAGTTCGTCGTAAAAAGTGGCGATGTAACTTCTTCCACGGTCTTTGACATCAAAAACGGTTTGCAACAGGGAGCGCTTGGTTCGCCGATCCTGCTTTCAATATTGACTGCAGATCTGATGCGTTCAATGCCGCACTTAATTGCGTACGCCGACGATTTAGTGGGGTACAGATCAGGTCCGAAGGTCGAAGAAATAAATATCTTGTTGCAAGGTGACGTCCAACAAATTCAGCGATTTTGCGATGACTGGAAGTTGATTATCAACTTCCGAAAGTGTGAAACTATACTTTTCAGAACTCCGTTGTACATGGCATCATGGGATACCCGCACAAACTGGCGGAAGTTCGGCATTGTTGACCCACAGGGACGCCCTTTAGATTTGAAAAGTGTAGTTAGGTATCTTGGCATTTGGCTGGATCAATATCTGTATTTTGACAAACATATAGATATTGCTCGGGCCAAAGCTAAAAAGGCCTTTGCTGTGGCAAGGAGGTTGTTTTCCAGCAGCCAACTTGATACCAGGGTGAAGGTAATCTGCTACATGGCCCTCATCCGGCCAATTACGGCGTACGGTTGTCCATTGTGGTTCAACGTGAGCCCTTCCCAGATGGAAAAGATGAGGTTGTTCGTGAGACAATGTCTTCGGACTTGTCTGAGTACAAGAAGTACTATCCCAATGAGGTCCTGTGCAACGAGGCAAACCTTAACAGGATTGATAATTTTATTATCAAGCTGACCAGGCGGCATATCGCACGAGCTATGACTTCGTCCAACAGTCTGATCTTTGGGGCTTACTACCCAAACGTTATGTACCATGAGAGAGTGCGCCTTACCGGCTTTATTCCTCCCGAGGCGTCGTCTATCTCGACACAAGTGGCCTAATATAGGATCCACACGGATGTCGTGTAATCTTTCACGTCGTACGCCCAACAGTGGACAGGTGACTTCAATATGAACGGGATGTCGCTCGCAGTCACGAGGATCGCGTCCGGTTCAGTAGAGCGATCTCTGCTCGAGACAGGAGAGAGTCTTCTTAACATAACGAGATACAGATAGTTGACCATAGTGGCCAACTAACATGGGTTTTAAGTTAGTTCGTAAGAAAAAAAAATGAATTCCAAAACAGAAAGGTGCCGAAAACCAGCCGAAAGGCACAATTAACGTAAGATCGTATTAGCTTAGAGTACTCGTATAGGGTCAGTAGGTTAGATGTAAGAAGGATTGCCAAGTTCTTTAAGCTAGTTTTAAGCATTTTTGTCTATGGAACTGTAAACCGAATGGAGTGGCTCAGTCTATTAGTTGGCGGACATCTTAGATGAATGCTGCAGCGAAGGTGGATGTCAACAAGTTTTCTCATCATACACAACGTGAGTTTCAGGCAGCTAACCCCAAGGCAACGGTGCTGACCGATTTCAAGAAACGACTCTAAATCGAAATACGGACGACACTCATTCGCCAAGTTAATGCGTTCCTTTTCCATCTTCCACCAACTTATTCTTTAGCTCGAATTGCAATCGTCACAAGCATTGTAATACTGGCCAAAATGCCACACTTCCCATGAAGTCAGACACATGCACTCTCGACCACAGAGAAATGGAACTTCCTGCAAACGAGCAGCCCGAGTACAAGTCTCGTTTCCAAACCAAGCGAGCCCCCTCCAGAGCCTCGTCGGCTGCTTTATTACTTCCTGCGATCAAGTTGATTACATCCACTCTCCCGCACGTCGGTCGCCACCACAGTGAGACCAAGGATTCCAAGTCAATCCCAAAGGCTGTGCATTTCTTTTCGGCACCTACCCGAAAGGTCCTCATGATTGAGAGCCAAACATGAGTGGTGCCAACCAATATTTATTTGAGCACAATTTCCTCCTTCAACCACACACACACATGACACACACGCGCACCCATGGCACGTCGACATCAAAGGAATCACTTAATGGCTCGGGCCTTTACAAGCCACAATCAAGCACCGAAGCATGGGCTCTGTGTGCTTTCCTTTGCGCTGTTATTTTCTAAAAATAAAGAAAATTGAGAAAAACCAATCATTTGCCGGCATGTGCTGTGCCCCGTTATGTTCACATGACATCAGCCACCACCAGGATGAGGAGCGGCGGTGGTGCTCCTGCACAGCCATCTGGTGACCGAGAGGAACTAGAAAGTACTTGAACTTCAAGTGCGCTGTAAATGGGACCGATGCGGCAGCAAAACGGTCAGCGCCGCTGTGGCCGTCACAAACCAAGCCTACTCACAGTGAATTGACAAATCCTCTCGAAACCAATAACTGAGCAAAATTTTCGAACCGCAAGCCCTCGGTGTTTGTCCAGCACTCAAAACAATGGCACGGTGGAGTGTGGGGACACAATAAAAACGTCCACCCAGGGAGTTGGAGTGTTTTGGTGTTTTTTTTTTGCTGCTGCTGCTGCAAACTAATCGAATCCTTTTAAGTGTCCTCAAGCAAATCAGGCCACACTCTGAGGTCGAGCCAGCAGTCGACAAACATGCGAAGCTGTGGCCGAAAATGCATCGATAGTTCCAATATGATTGACAGGACCTCGTCCGGGCAAATTATCGCCAATCCAAGGGGGGCCAGCATCACACACTCCCGCCGCTGGGTCTGTGTTGGCTTTGTGCAAACAGATCCACCCAACCGCTGTGGCTTTTTGGTCGTTCGCTCGTTCACCCGGTGGTTCACTTGCTGTGCTGTGGTGGAGTATTGTAAGTGGGGCTGGGCTAATGATTGTACACATGTCTATGTGCCTGGGACGATCAGTTGGAGTTGTGGATGAAGTTCCAGTAAAATGAAATAAAATATTTGGTTAAGCGTTGGCGTTTCCATTTTTAACCGACCGACTGAGCGGAAATAGACTGCGGTTGGTGTGGAGGAGCCCACCACTTCTCTGTTGAGTTGACAACGACAACAGCACCCACAGCTGCCACCCACGCCGCGCCCCTCACATGACACAGAAGCTGAAGATGCTCTTCAAAGACAAATAGGCTAGAAGTCACGTTTTACTCTTGGAAGCCCTTGGTAGCATTCATATTAGATGTGTGATGTTGATTTATTTTGTGTTGTGATGTGGACAGTGTGTGTGGCAAGCAGTGGGCGAGTTTGGTTTGGTTCTAGTCAAGGGTGCACTTCATGTCGCTTTGCTTGCAATTTTGGTGAGCTGCGTGCATTAGCTTGTGGATAGGTTAGGTTGGGTTATTGGGCTGCAGGCGAAATTGAAAGCACACTGAGACCATTGTTGGGCCAGTGTTGTTAATTTCATCTTAACGATGACTGGACCAGATTTGAAACCCAGAAAAAAGCAAATCCACTTTTGCTTTCACTGGGATTCGAACCGGGGACCCCTATAACCGGGGATAAGCACCCAACCACCTGAAGCATAGATAGGGATACAGTCCAAGTGGGACCTAGGCCCAGTTTCTATTGCAGTCAACAGAGTTATGAGTGTAAACAGTGAGGAGACATTTCGTCATCCAACCGACTGTTGACCACATCTTCATGGGATGACAGAGTGCCCTGATCGTGGATGTCTCCCCTGACACCACTTGGAGCAGGACCACTACACATTTTATTGGTGTCCTTCAAGACTTAACAAAAGATGATGTTCTTCAGCCCATCGTCCTCCAAAGTGCTTCCGAAATCGAGTGGACGACGTCATGTCTTTTCTCGATGTTTGTCGTCACGTGGAAGGGGAAGACTTAGCCCCCGATGGCGTTCCCAGCTGGAAAGTACGAATTTAGAGGCCCCTGGCCCAGAACCGTGGAAGTTGGAGAGTCATGCAGACAGACGTCGTGGTTCACACCGGACTATTACGCCAGCCAAATGTGAAGAAATCGTCGTCTTCCCTGAGTCTTGTCACCAGTAAGACGAGACATACGTCATCTAGGGCTGAAGAAGCAGCGAATAGGTGCGACAGTAGGACTGCTTCTAACATCAGCAAGGAACCGACTCATTGTTGGTCGGAATTCCAAACAACACCCGGTGAAGAGTCTAGACGGTAACCTTCTGATTTCGGATGAAGAGCAGCTCACTTGATGTAGGGAACACCTTGCGACTGTCTTGAACCGCGTAGACGATGGTGGAATGTTATCGAGCTCTAATGACGACTCTGTATTCGCACCGGAACTCCCAGTAAAAGCGAAATAATACCAGCAATCAAGTCAATCAAGAAAAACAAAGCAGTGGGTATTGATCTGTCTGAAGCCGTTTTGCACATACCAGTGCGGCTTCCGGCCCGGCAAATCGACTATAGACCAAACCTTCACACTAAGGCAGGTCCTGGAGAAGACCAGCGAGTTTCAAATCGATACTGCCCATCTCTTCATCGATTTTAGAGCCGCATACGACAGCATTCATCGCAAGGAACTACCTGAAGCGATGGCCGAATTCGGGATCACGGCAAAATTGATCTGGTTGTGTCGCATCACGCTAACACACACACACTATGCACGGGGCAGTTTGGTACAAGAACCTCTGAGTCGATTGAAACCTGCACCGGATTTCGGCAAGGAGATGCGCTGTCGTGTGATGTCTTCAATTTGGCACTGGAGAAGAAACTGCGGCGGGCAAAAGTCAACACGGAAGGCACTTTTCTCTACACGTCAGTCCAGCTGTTGGGATACGCTGATGACATCGACATTATAGCGTGGTCCCACCGCGGCGTAGTGGTAGCAATTGAAGAGCAGGCGAAACGAGCTGGTCTGAAGGTCAACGAGGACAAGACCAAATATATACTGTCAAGCCAAAAACGATCCGCCGTACACCACCTAGGCCAAAATGTTACTATCGACACTAAAGGAGTTTGTCTACCTCGGGGCAAACGTAAACTCCACGAATTACATGGTAGTGGAGATCCGACGTAGAATCGCCCCTGGCAACCGATGCTAATTCGGCCTGCTAAAACAATTGGGCTCGTAACTCCTGAATCGAAGGACCAAAGTCATGCTCAACAAAACTCTTATGCTGCCAGACCTGCTTTATGGAGCAGAAAGCTGGACACTAAGCAAGACTCCTGAGCTAATTCTTGGTGCATTCGAAAGAAACATTCTACGTCGGATATATGGTCCCGCCGGCGAGGATGTCGAATAGAGGAGATGACACAACCGCGAACTCTACGAGCTGTACAAGGGTGTGGATGTAGCCCGGAAGGCAAAAATTCGTCGACTCGGCCACATCGAGTGCGTTGATGTCCATGCTCTAGCAAAGAGGATCTTCGAATCCGAGCCTCCTGGTTTGAGAAGGAGAGGTAGACCGAACCTGCGGTACAGAGACCAAGTTATCGCGGATGTAAGACAGCTTGGCCTCGATGACTGGAAGCAGCGTGCCCAGGACCGTCACCGATGGAAGGCAGCAATTGCTCAGGCTCGGAACCGGTCATGGTTCGTCTGCCTGATAAGTAAGTAAGTAGGAGTGTTGATGGCATCCCTGTTGAATTATTTCAAGCTGCGTCGAATGTATCAGCAGACTTGCTGCATCCGGTGATATACAAAGCGGTGAAAAGGGGGTGCTCATCAAGCTTCCGGGAAAAAAGGGAAACCCTATGGAATGCGGAAACTGGAGAGGTATTTACGGTCTTCCAGTAGCACCAACAATATTAGCTCAAATAATTCTGGAACGGATCAAAGAGCATTTAAATTGAACTCTCGATGTCGAACAGGCTTGTTACCGCGCTGGATCCTCCTGCACATCGACCACTTCAACACCTTACGGATCGTTACTGAGCAATGCGTTGAATATGGGTCTCCGCTTCATCTACTGTCGACTTCGAGAAGGCTTTCGATAGCTTGGTCGGCCTTGCCCAGGAGAGGCATGCCGGAAAAACTCAAAGCTATTATAAAGGCTACATACGAAGGTAGCATGTGTCACATCTTGCACAATGGTGACTTGTCAGAGGAATTTGAGGTCCAAAGTGGAGTTCGTCAAGGGTGCATACTGTCACCACTATTCGTGGTGTTTCTGGTGGTGATCAGCGATGTACTCCGCGCAACATTAATGGACTATCACATGTTACCTTAAACACACCTCGACTCAGCTGGCGATGTTTGTCTCCTTTCGCATCGGATAATGGATCTTCATTTGATGGCCCATAATCTAGAAGTAGAGGCAAACAAAGAGGGGCTCAAGATAAAAACGACAAGAACTGAAGCCCTTAGTAATTCGGACAACCGCGCCCAACTGAACATTGCCCGACAGGATGTCGAGAAAGTTTAGGAAGTGTGGTCCCGGCTAATCGCGGTGGCACCGAACTGCACTTTAGCAACAGAATCGGGAAGGCCAAAGCTGTGTTCGGAATGCTATCCACGATCTGGAAAAGCAGTGTCATCAGCTTGAGAAGTAAGCTGCGACTGTTCCGCTCCAACGTAGAGTCTGTGCTGCTTTATGGCTGCAGTACCTGGAAAGTGGACACCACTACCACACGAAAGCTGCAATCTTTCGTAAAAAGATGTTTCAGAAACATTCTTAGGGGTTTTTGGCCGAACCCGATCTCTAACGAGCAATTGTGCCGGAGACCGGGCCAGGAACCTATAAGCATCACAATACGATGGAGAAAGTGGCCGTGGATTGGACACATCCTACGGCGCAAGGACAATTCCGCCTGCGCAGGCAGACAGAACAGCGGGACGCCCCAGGCAAACATGGCGCAGAACAGTTGAAGAGGAATCGGGTTCTTTTAGAATGAGTTGAAGGGAGCTCAAGCCCGTTGCAGAAATTCGAACGAGATAGGCCGCAGGCGTGGTTGATGCCATATGCTCTCCGAGTAGTTAAAGGACTTACCATAAGTATGTCGTCACGTGTTAGGAGAAGACCTCGCCCTCGATGGCGTTCCCAGCTGGAAAGTACGAATTTAGAGGCTCCTAGCCCAAGACCGAGCTAGTTGGAGAGCCATGCAGACTGACGTCCAGGACCACACCGGACTGTTACGCCAGCCAAATGATCAGAAAATGTCATCTTCCCTGCGACTTGACACCACTCCAGACCCTTCTCCATCCCGAGACACCCATTTCTTGCCAGCAGAACAAAACTTGCCGCCGCCACTGTTCCCCGTCCCACAAAGGCAGCACCCGCTCCATTGCCATTGAGGATGAAAATAGAAACGCTCAGTGAGAGGACACTATTTTTTATCTTGCTTTTTTATATTTTGCGAACAAAGCAGAGCCCAGTGTGTGCCTGCCTACTACGCCTCACGAACTGCTGCTGCCACCATGCATGTGTGTCTCATTGGTTAGATGAATATTTACTTTGTATCCTCTTTCGGTGCGCTCCAGCTCAGCATGGGGGCGTAATAAGTAAGGACTCGGGTTCTATTTGCCGTTTCCATGGCGTTCTGTAAGTTTTGACATTTATTCGTGTATTTACCATTCGAAGCGGGATGACTGCAATGCTTCCATGGGTGGGGAGGGGGGGAAGCCTGGCCCGCCCTGGCCGTTCACACATTTCCTTTATGGCCTGCTGGACAGAAGTGATTGCGGTTGAAGGCGGTCGATTAATTAGAAACCGAGTCAGATGGACGCCCGAGAAGGCTTATCGACGTGCCTCACAGCACACCCAGATGCATGCGTCTGAATGTGATGCGTTTGCAGAACTTGATGAATTCCTGGCATGCCATGGGGTGGGTGGGGACGGGGGCATTTTGAATTATTTGGCAAATGAAACAATGACAAGACCGAACAGCAAAGACTGCCGAAGAGGATGTCTGGCATTGAGTCCTGGAAATTGGATGCATTTTACAGCAGACGTCGTCCGGCTGAGGCCTAAGTCGTTCGGTGACAGCACACACCAAGTCAAATGGAAGACCAATGTTTGGCTGTGGTTGGGCAACAAATGAATGAGAGTGCACATTCCTCGCATTCCTCGTGTGCGTTCAAGTTGACCCAGGAAAAGAATGCTTTGCCAATGTGATCTGCATTTGAAATTGTTTGCAGTTCGGCAAAGAATGCGACTAGCGTGTGGAGTGCTTGAAGAGTTGAGAGACAGGCGTGTAGCAGGGGATAGGACAAGTGCGTCGTTGAATTGAGACACTTTGTAGCACTTGACTTCAAGAAAACAAAGAGGGTGATGGGTGAGGAGGCAAGGATTCCTATTTTTCATGACCAATGCGTGGAGCTTAGAAGGGCTGCGCTGTAAGATTCAAGACGTTAAGCAACTTCTTGATGAGCTCACTGTTTTTCTCAGCTAAGGACGCGTTAAAACCCCAACATCATGGGGCAAACGTCATCCACTCAATATTGGCGACGATGGACAAGAATTCCGTCCTCTCGATCTGGGTGACGCTCCGGCAGCTGCTTACTTACTTGCCAGGCCGGCGACCCATGGATTGTCCGAGCATGAGCAACTGCTGCTTTCCATGGTTGACGGTCTACGCTACTTCCAGTCATCGAGGCCAAGCTGTCTTACATCCGCGATGACTTGGTCTCTGTACCGGAGGTTCGGTCTTCCTCTCCTTCTCGAACCAGGAGGCTAGTTGTTGTCCATGCACTCGATGTGGCCGAGTCGACAAATTCTTGCCTTCCGGACTTCCACATCCACATCCTTGTACAGCTCGTAGAGTTCGCGGTTGTATCTCCTCCTCCATTGGCCTTCCTCGCAGATGGGTATAAATATCCGACGTGGAATGTTTCTTTCGAAGGCACCAAGAATTAGCTCAGGAGTCTTGCTTAATGTCCAGCTTTCGGCTCCATAAAGCAGGACTGGCAGGATAAGAGTTTTGTAGAGCATGACTCTGGTCCTTCGAGTCAGGAGTTTCGAGCCCAGTTGTTTTGACGGACCGAATTAGCATCGGTTGCCAAGGGCGATTCTACGTCGGATCTCCACTACGATGTCATTCGTGGTGCTTACGTTTGCCCCTAGGCGGACAAACTCCTTTACTACCTCGAACTTGTAGCTGTCTATTGGTATGTCTTGTGAAAGGTTGTCTTCGGCGGATCGATTTGTTCCCGACAGCATCTATTTTGCCTTGTCCTCGTTGGCCATGAGACCACCTCGTTTATATGTATATTGGTGGCGCTACAGCCCGTAGGGGGCCAGGGCCTAGCTTCTCAGCAACCACTCATGTTGTGAGTGCTATTGTTCTCTCACGAGTGGAAGGGACCTACAGTTTAATGCCGAATCCAAACGGCTTTGTTTGAGAAGCTTTCTCTAGACAGGAAATACTCTTTGAGCATCGTCAGTGACTCGAAAGAGGTGGGGTCGTGAAAATTGTTTTCGTCGCACAGAGCAGGAATCGAACCTACGACGTCGAGGTTGGGGTCGACGCACATACCCACAACGCCACGGGCCGCCAGACCAGCTCGTTTCGCCAGTTCCCTAATCGCAGTAAGAACTTCCACTACGGTGCGTTGTGACCTCGGGACGATGTCGATGTGATCTGCGTATGCCCACAGCTGGACTTATTTGTAAAAGGTAGTGCCGTGCTTCCGTGTTTACAGCAGCCCGTCGCGAATTGAAGAAATCAAACGACAGGGAGTCTCCTTGCCGAAATCCCTTTTACTAGATAAGTTTGGTGTCGTTAGTTACTATCGGTTGGAGGTTGACTCGTGTCCTCCTTGAGAAGGGCACTAGAACGGTTTTGCTGGGATTGATCAACAATCCCTTTTGATCATGCCATTCTTTGGCCAGTAGTAATGCACTATGCATGGCATGTGGTCGTCGTAGTCGATACCTCTTGTAACAATGGCCATATTATCAGCAGTGTGACCTGATCATTGAAGATCTTTCACTAACATGTGACCACAATAAGAGCAAAGAACCACTCTTCGAGGGCACTCCTAGAGCGCGATTCTGGATACCGACACAGCTTCAGATGATGATCCGATTGAACGACCTTGACAACTGCAGCAGGAAGTGGCGGCTTCAAGATCAACTTGTTGTACTCACAATCCACCTTTGAAATCCCCATGTCTGGTAACTCCATAGTTTCAGCCGCCAGTGAATTTCAATGCAAAACAATTCAATTTGACCGAATACATGTCTGCACACGACACGCACTCATTAAACCACCTTCCCTTCGATTTCTGCCAAATGATTATGAACGACATTGCCGTCAACACCTCTCCTCAACTGTCATGCAAGACAGGCATTGCCAGATGAGCCCAAGTGTCTGCGTTCAATTCTGACGTCATGAAAAATAAAATTGCCATTTTTTCGCAATTTCAAGGTTATCCAGTGAATTTTTGGATTGGAATGAGTGCGATTATTGTTTTCACACTCAGCCCCACGCATTAGAGGTGCAATTTCAGATTGAGCACAAAGATAACCGACTTTTAAGAAATTGACACTTTTTGCTCAAAAAAACGGGGTAAAATGGCATCACAATCGACTCGCATTTTTTTGCCGAAAATAAACGCGTTTTCGTTGGAGTCGATGCGGTGGATCCAAAGTTTTGTGAAACGATTTTCTCGATAACCAGGACGGATCTGAGGACGAGCGATATGTCAATGGATGGGGGATTGAGTGTAAAAGAGTAATAAGGCGAGACTTCGAAGCGGACGGGCGTTGGTGGAATGTTAGAAGGGGGAGTTCGAGGTGTCCTACTTTTAGCAGTGAATTCAGGGAATTGGGTGCGATCGAGGCAGTTTTTCATGGTAAGGTGGCGGGAAATTATTGCAGAAATGCCTACTATGGTTCAACATGCTAAAGTATAAAGAAACTGTTCTACAGGCATGTGTGTGACTAATTCTTGGCCTCGGGGGATATGATGTTTTTGCTGAACGATTTTTTCGATAGTTAGAGTAAATCTAGGGCAAAGGGGTATGGCAGTGGATGATTGCAAGATTACTTAAAGATCCCGACGTACACAAGTCCGCTAGCTCGGTGGCCGGTATTCCCCCAACACTTTGGAAGAGTTGTTCTTCTTCGCTGGCAAAACCACTGCGTAAGCTTTTTCATCTATCCTACTCTTCAGGTCTCTTTCCGAGTAGATGGAAAACAGCATCTGTCTTAAAAGGGGGCGAATCTTCGTCACCCACCTCGTACCAACCCATAGCACTTACGTCCCTCCTTTCTATGGTAAGGCCATAGCAACGCTGATAAATCGTCAGCTCATAAAATATCTTGAACCGCGGAAGCTTCTTAATGACCGCCAGTATGCAGGTCCACTGGTGATTAGATGGCTTATCTCACCGAAAAGTGTATACAATCTTTGCACAGAGCAAGCGAAAGCAAAATAGTTGCGCTTGATATTTCTAAGCATTTAACAGAGTACGGCATCAAGGTCTCTTGTCGAAAATGCGTGCTTATGGTGTTGATGAGACTCTGCTTCTGTGGATTAGAAACTACCTTTCTAACAATTCAATCCAAGTTGTTTTGGATGGGTTCCAGTCTGATATCCACACAATAAATGCTGGTGTCCCCCAAGGCTCTCTTCTGTCTCCGACACTCTTTCTCATTTTTTTTAATGTTCTCCCGTCTGCTACTTCTAATCCAATGCACTCCTTCGCTGATGACAGCACCCTCAGCTTTTCATATTCGTTCCAAAACTCACGACCCTGCCCTTCGGACGTAGTATTGGAAGAGCAGCGTATGTCAAGCGCATTGAATTCCGATCTTGACAGCATAATTAACTGGGGTAAGAACAACAGAGTGGAATTCAATGCTTGTTCAACACAGTGTTGTCCGCTGTTTTTTAAAGCGAACGGTTGATAATCAGTCCTTATCCATGAATGGCGCTTGTATCGACGAAACCGACGAACCATCCTTGGTATGAGCATCAACACAAAACTTAGTTGGAACGATCACATATTCGAGGTCGCCAAAAATGCTGCGAAATGTTTAGGTTTCCTTAATCGAAGCATAAGGCGTATAGTTGCCCTAAGCTTAAGTCTAACACTCGTGTCTGGTCTGTACTCCAAGACCACCCTGCACCTTCTAGATAGAACCCAAAAGCGAGTGATAAAATTTATGGGAGACAACAATATCGCAGGTTCAATACACTCACTCGAACATCGACGTACCGTGTCTTCTTTGCCTTGTTTTATCGCTATTTTAACAAACGATACTCAACTGAGCTAGTCAACTCCGTTAAGCTTGCTTTCCCCAGTGCCGATAGCTTCACACTCCGGGGTGAAGCCGGGCCTGAACCAACAAGCGCCACCAGCCAGCTCGTTCTTTAGCTAGCTGCCTCCAGTTTCGCACGCATTGTTGGTTGAGTCTCCTCCGCGCAGCGTCGCGATCTTCCTCCAGAGTGCCGTCCCTCAGAGTTGCATTCGAAGACTCTCCAAGCCGGAGCATTGGTTTCCATCCGCTCTATGTGAACTGGCCCCCTCTGTCGTCAGATCTTCACTCTTCTGGCTAAGTTCAAGTCGCTGAACAACTCGTACAGTTCGTCGTTTTATCTCCTCCTCTCGCAAAATCACACGAACACTATTCCCCTCAAAGCAACTTCGTCAACATTTGACAAATTCCATGCTTCTGAGCCTGGGACTTGGACGTCTGACGATTTGGACGGTTTCTTTGTCCCTTGCCTTGTAGATCGCACTATGTACTTACTGTACAGCGACATCGATCTTGTCAAACGAGTTCGAGTCTTTCATCTCAGATAACTAGGTCATGTAAATCGAATGTACACCAATGCTCCGGCCCGGCAAGTCGTGGACGCCAAACCCGAGGGACAACGAGATAAAGGATGACCACGCCTCCGGTGGGGCGCGAAGCTGGAAGCAGATCTCAATCAGTTGAACGTGCGTGGCTGGCACTTAGATGGAGAGCCATGTTGGCTGAGGCCCGGCGACACTCTGAACTATAGTGCCAGCCAAAGAAGCAGAAGGTAGTGGGTAGTATCACGGGCAACATCATGGCTAGCATCATGGAGAGGTGTGGTATTGAGTAACATCATGTGACAACATTGTGGGCAACGTCGTGAGCATCATCACAGTCTAGTCCCTCGAAGAAATTCTGATCCGTTCCCCCATGGCGTTGCGCTAACTAGTCCCAATGGGGCTATGCGTCTAGTGGCTGCATTGCTTTTCGCCAAAATAGGCTTCCGTCAGCCGCCTCAGTCTCTTCAACCTTCTTGTTCACACAAGTTGTTCGCCTAGAGGACGTGAGACTTTTAAGCTGCTCTGTCAACTGAGCAGACTATGCGCAAGCAGAGTAATCAGCGGTTTTGAACATTTCCGGACGATGCAGTGTTCGTTCTGGCAGCCCATAAGAATTTTGGTGGACGAATTGAGAACAGTGCATCGCAGGCGTACCCTAAAATAAAAAAAGAAGAGACGACAGCATAACTCTTGCAGTGGCACGATGCTAAATGGGACACCTCCGCAGAAGGCAGGTAGGCTCACAAGCGTATACTTTTCAGCGAAAGGTGGACAGCAACAGGCGCAATAGGCAACTGTAACTACATACTCACGGACTCGGACTTACAAGTTTGGACACTACAGCACACCTTAGTGCCTCGAATATCCAGACGCCAACGAAAACGCGGAGCATGCGGCGTTCTACTGCTCACTCTTCGCTGAAGGCAGAGTGAGCTGCCAAATCCAGAGGAACTCGATCGGACGGCAACTGGTCAGACGTCTTCTCCTCGACAAGCAGAAGCAGAATGCAATAAGAAGAGCTGAAACTGTAAGACGAGCCCCAGAGGCAGCTTCCCAGAGTAGAGGATAATTGCTAACCAGCCCCGCAGTTCCGCTGGGAGCGTGGCAGAAGTGTGCAGGGTGCGGGTTAGTACGTAGCCGTATTCCCAAAATCGACTAATTGGGCTTGCTGGTACCCTTGGACGTAACTAACAAAATGTTCACCTCACGCAGCGCCTTTGCCAACGCCCATCCAACCACATTGTCCCCCAAGGTGACTCAGAACGACTGTCGGTCGATGTGGCTGCTTGCACCTCACTCCAACCACCATCGAGACCCCGCCCGCCCACAAAGCGAGTGCAAAAAACCTTGAATAAACGCTCAAGAGCACTGCAGTCCAGTCTGATCCACCCGCAGTCAAAAGCCGAATGATGAGTGCCTGCCTTTTGGTTTCCCATCCAATCGCAAATTCACCAAGAAACCACTCAAATTGCTGTGCAATCCATTAAGCCGGCCCCGGCCCGGTGGGCGGTGCACAATGAGCCTCTAATAGCAGCACCCTTGCTTTCGCTCACAAGTGCAAAACAGAAATTTAATTCAATTTGTGCACTGAGCCATTACATCCAGATGTGCCATTAAAATCGACGATACCCCCTTTTCACCCCATTTCCCTCCGATCCACCCAAAAACCGACCGAAAAAAAAACCCCTTACGTGACAAAACATGACCATTTCGTGTAGCACTCCCTCGGACCCCATTAGGGCGCAATCCAAGGACTAAATGCATCATTAAAAACCCATTCAAAGGTATTACCAGACCCGCCCGCTCATCAAAGCCCGGGCATTGGATACTCTCCAGGAAACCCCAACACAGCGCTGACCTCTGATTGCAGTGTAACTTACATAGTTTGAACACCTCCCCCCAGCCCCGAGCGCAGACACAAACGGACAAGACGAGCAAACAATAAGTCCTTTTTCCTGGGAACACTCTCACTTGGTCCTGCGATCAGGATTCCAGTCACGAAGTTCCTAATCCACTCACTTTGTAAATCATTAAAATTCGACTTTTAACTGTGATGGAATTCGGAAATGCCCCCGCTCGACTGTGTGCCACTGGACCGGGGGATGGGACATAATTGCGGCTGAAATATGCTCCCACTGGCGCGGGGACTTGTGTTGGGGCAGCACGAACTGTTTGCACATGTTAACTGGAATTTTGAGCGCCGAATTCACGGTTTGGTCTGGTTAACGATTCGGACTTTCGGTTTCAAGTATTTGGCGGTGAGTGGCGAGTGGCTGTCAAGTTCCATTGAATCTGAAATTATGGTGGAATCGAGGCAGTGCGTGGGAGCGTTGGCTTGAGGGATTCCGGTTTGAAGGAAATGTTTACAACGCCGTTGCTAATTGCCTTTTTCTTAAGACCTCTTCATCGTTGATCGGACCCGCAAGGTTGGTTTGAGATTGAGACCAACAGGGCAGGACTTAGGACTTATTCAGTATTTCATCGCACCGTAGTCTCCCTGAATATAGAAGTCGTGGAATGGATTAGTCTCTTAGCCTAAAGGCCTTCAACAGGAATTTTTGTATTCAACTAGCCAGCCGTGAGTGGCTCCTACGCCTACTAAAAAATTCAAAATCAAAAAAAAAATTGCACCAAAAGCCTTTTCACAGAATTCTGAGCAAAGTTGCCAAAGACATCAGTGCTCCATCTCTTGTCGTCTTCTTCTTCTTTTTTGTGTGGCGCCACAGTCCGGGATGGACCTGGGCCTCAACCAACATGCCTCTCCAACTAGCGCGATCTCTGGCTAGTTGTCTCCAGTTTCGCACACCAAGTTGGTTGAGGTCCTTCTCCACTTGGGTGCGCCACCTTAAGCGCGGGCGTCCTCTGTTGCGTTGCCCGACAGGTTCGTGGTGTCCATACGCTCTACCAGACCTAGCCACCGTAGGCGTTGGAACCGTAGACGCTTAACTAGGCTTATGTTCGTGATTGAATCTTCTCCTCCAGAACCGGTCAACACAAACAGGACCAAAGATCGTGCGTAGAACTTTTCTCTCAAGGAGACCAAGGACTTCTTCATCCACTTTCGAGATTGTCCATGCCTCCGCGCCGTATAGCAGGACTGGGATGATCAAGGTCTTATATAGAGTCAACTTGGTTCTTCGAGAGGGGCTCTATTACTCAATTGCCTCTTGAGCCCGAAGAAACAGCGGTTGGCAAGAGTTATCCTACGCTTGATCTCGGCACTGATGTTATTTGTACAATTTACTCCGGAGCCGAGGTAAGTGAAGTCCTTGACTACCTCGAAGTTATAGCTGCCCATTGTGACGCTCTGTCCAAGACGTCGATGTTGTATGTCCTTTTTTGAGGACAGCATATACTTCGTCTTGCCCTCATTCACCGCCAGACCCATTTTAGCCGCTTCCGTCTCAATGTTAGCAAAAGCCTCACTGACGGCTCGCTGAGTTCTGCCAATCACGTCAATGTCATCGGCGTATGCTAACAATTGCACGGACTTCTGGAATATCGTGCCTCTAGTATTGGCGTGTGAATTGTGCACGACCTTTCTAAGTACAATGGTTGAAAAAATCACATGACAGCGCCTTGCCTAAAACCTTTTTTGACATTGAAGGTCTCGGTGAGTTCGTTACCGACCTTGATGGAGCAGCGAGAGTTCTCGATTGTCATCCTGCACAATCTGACGAGCTTGGCAGGAATGTCAAAGCTAGACATGGCGCTGTATAGCTCGTCTCTATGCACGCTGTCATATGCGGCCTTGAAATCGACGAACAGATTGTGAGTGACGATTTGCATTTCTTGGGTCTTTTCCAGGATCTGCCGTAGTGTGAATATTTGGTCACTTGTGGACTTTCCTGGCCTGAAGCCACACCGATATGGACCTATCAGGTTATTAATGAACGGCTTCAGGCGGGTACGCAAAACGGCAGAGAAGATCTTATACGCGATGTTAAGAAAACTGATCCCTCGATAGTTGGCGCAGTTGAAGGGGTCTCCTTTCTTGTGGATACTGAGATTCCACTCGTCGGGCATGCTTTCCTCAGACCACATCTTGCAGATGAGCTGGTGCATGCGCCCTACCAGATCATCTCCAGCTGCCTTAAATATTTCAGCGGGCAAACCGTCCGCTCCAGCAGCTTTGTTAGACTTCAGTCTTGATATTGCTACCCTGACCTCGTCTAAGTCTGGGGGACGGAATTCGCGTCTGTCATCGTCCAGATTGAGTGGAACATTCTGCCTGACAGCGGAATTTGTGTCGTCAACGCCGTTTAACAGTCGCCAGAAGTGATTTTTTCCAAATTATCAGCATCGACTGCGATTCTACTACTAGTTGTCCATTTCGGTCCCTGCAGGCTTCTTTCTGAGGTCTATAAAAAAACTTTCTGTCCTCCATCCTGTCGCAACACCTCACGAACAGCCCTCGTTGTTCGATGCAGCGTTGCCTTGTAGACCTCCTGCTTGGCTGCATGTGCCTGCCTGCACTAGTCGTCAAACCATGGGTTCCTTCTGGGTGGTGTCGTAAAACCTCTCTTGTCGTCTAAGAGTCTATAAATGACAAACAAACCAACACTGATATTTGCTTATTGCGCACATATAAGCGGTGGCCCGTGGCGTTGTGGGCATGTGAGTCGACCCCAAAGTACTTGAACCTAGGTGTCTAGGTTCGATCCCTGGTACGAACGAAAATGCTTTTCGGTGCCCCACCTCTTTCGAATCACTGACAATGCTCAAGGAGTATTCCCGTCTAGAAGAAGCTTCTCAAACATGGCCGCTCGGAGTCGGCATCCCTTCCACTCGTGGTAGAACAACCGCACGCATTACAAAAACCGTTGCTCCTTGCCACATGGAGTTCCTGGACACCAGCGCTCCAGCAAAGAAGCTCTTCGAATCCTAAAGAGGAGACCGAATCAAGGCAAGATTTGAAGTAAATACATATTTCTTCTTACCAGAATCGCCCGAGACATTATCTCTTTTCCACTCCCTTGCTGATCCATATCAAGTTAAAAAAAAAAAACTTCTCATATAAAAAACTCGCTACCATTTTGGATCAGACAAAAGTGTGAGGCTAACCCCTCTGATTGGTCAGAATTCTGTGATGTCCACTGAGTATTTTGCGGTTCTTGACAAACACAAATTCCCGTCAACACATGTTGTCTCATTCGTCTTCATAGGCTTGAGAGAATGCCCCGCTGCTGCATTTGAGACCAAGGCTTCTGATTGGCTGATGCCTCCTTAAGTGCTCTGAGTAAATCACATAATGGCGATCATTTTTTCTCCCCCCCGCTTTTGACTGGTAGAACTGCGTTGAAAGGGGGTTCTGTTGAGAAAGTCCACATTTTGCATGTAATTTTGAAAGGCTTGTGATGCTTTCTAATAATTAGGGGCGACTAATAATTCGCTGTGCTCTAACATCATTAGCTGGAGTGAAGAAGTTTGTCGAGAACCGTTATACACATCTACCAACTTACATTCCAAAAGCTTACATGCATGCTTACATTGATGCATGCATGCACCGTCAGCTATGGAGGGTAGCCATTGCCAAGGCTCCAATAAGCGTCATTGGTGTGAGGAGTTAGTAAGCGGAAGCTTGTATGTCGGTGGTACTATAACATCCGACGTCGCGACAATGCTCGTAGGGTGTAGCAGTCGAGAAAAAGTTCTCGAGGCTTCTGGGTTAAGGAGGCCAAACGTGTAGATAACCTGTACTTCAAATCTGGCAGTCTGTCCCAAATGCAGTCTTCGGACACTTCAACCTCTGCAGGAGAAATAGATATAGATTGACTAAGCTGAAGTCCACCAGAAGTGGAGAGCAAGAAAGCTTCTTTCGGAAGAACATTTGGTTTAGTCTGCCACGCATGGAAGTGCTGAGATCGATGTGTTGCCATTTGGATCACTTAGTGTTGATTATTGGGCCACGTATAGGGCTGAATATCACTAGGTCTCTGTACTGATAGACCAGTAGGCTGGTTCAGTGCCTGGAATCTAAAGATCTAATTTTGGGTGAATACTTATAAATTCTGTCCCCCACCTTGGTGAAGTGCGTGGCTGCTCTGAAGACTCTGCTCCTGCTTGGGTCGCAGCACCAGGCGACAGTTGTATCATCCAACCCCACACCATTTACCTCTCGGCCTTGCACACTCTATCCCTTATTGGTCACGATAAGCCCTTAGACATGCCTCATGATGCTGGTCACATTGAATACTGATGCATCACAGCCTACACAACGATCGACCGATCAGGCGAAATCCAGTGCAGGTCTCAAGGTTCATTCGTGATCACGCGCGGCAACAGACAATTCTTCTTTGGCTGGCGCCACAGTCCGGGGTGGACCTGAACCTCAGCCAACATGCCTCTCCATCTGGCCTGGTCTTGTGCTAGTTGCTCCCAGCCACGCACTTTCAACTTATTGAGATTCAGCAGCGTGGGCCAACGAAATCGTGGTCTTCCTCTACCGCGCTATCCCAGACTATAGCCTCTGGCAAAGGTTTCGCAACCGAATGGTTACTATGGTTACGAGTGGGCGGCCATAACATTCAGGACTAGCCGCCAGGTTTGTATTGCATTCTAAGCCTCTATGATTAATCTCTGGTTAAGAGGAAGGGCGTTTTCAACAAATGTAGTGGTTCTAGCTTGGGCTTCTTTTTTACCTGCGAGACCCAACACAGTAGTTGCGAGGGAAATACCTCATTTGAGCTGCCAGCAGATGGTATTTGCGACACATCAGACCAGGACATGAGTGCGATATCTATCGCCTTTTTAGTCTTGTTTCTTCTGCAAATGGCACTCGGGCTGACTACCTTGGCCTTTGGCGTAATCTTTCAGAAGGCGGTGTTGGTCAACAATTAGCGTGACTGTCCATGTGTCTTGAGCAAATCTCAGAAGATTCCAATACGAATAGTAGAACCTGCATTGCGACGTGAGTCTATGTAGACATCTACAGAAGGGACTCAAGTGGCAACGTCGAAGTCTTGGAAAGTATGGTTTCGCCTCGACGAGTGTTCGACTTTCTGGACCAACGCAGCAGAGGACTCCGATATCTAAGGTGGCGCAAACAATTGCAGAACCACCTTACACGGGTTAGGTTAGGTTATTGGGTTACCAGCGAAATTGGTAGCATGCTTAGAACGTTGATCGGCCAGTGTGATACCCAGTGCGTTAGTTCAATGAAAAATGGTGACTGGACCAGATTCGAAAACGAGAAAACGGCCACGTGGTTCGACGCCTATAACTAAGAGCAGGCACTCAACCAAGAGCACCACCCAGCCGTGTGAGACCTTACTTAACTTGGCGTGCTCAATTGAAGGCAGGACTTGATGGATGGTTGGAGGCACTGTTTGGTGAAGGCCACGTGCCTAAAGAAGTCTCGAAGACAATCGCCATCACTTTCCTCCCCACCATTGTTTTTCTAAATCACGCTGAAGAGACCTCTCAGGAGCGGTTTGTGATATTCTTCCTTAAGTGGCGCTACAGTCCAGTGTGGACCTGGGCCTCAGTCAGCATTCCTTTCCAACTAGAGCGATCTTGGGCTAAGTGCCTCCAGTTTTATACACCCACCCAATTAAGATCCTTTAGAGATGGTTACGCCATCGGAAGCGCCTCTACCGCGTTGTCCCTCAGGGTTGGCCTAGAAGACTCTCCGAGGCGGAGCCTTTGTATCCATTCTCTCTACATGACCCAGCCACCTGAGTCGAGACAATCAAATTCGTTTGACTAGGACAATGTCGTTGTACAGCTCGAAGAGTTCGTAGTTCAGTCTTCTCCCCCAAGACTGAGGAGGAAAAGACTCCCCTTTCTTCGCAAACTGGACCGAATATTAAGGATTTTCTTCTCGAAGCGAACAAGCATCTCTTCGTCCTCATATGACATTGTTCATACCTCTGCGCGATACAGAGGGACTGGGACTAGCAAGGTCTTATATGCAGACAGCTTGGTCTTCCGAGGTAGGGCCTTATTTTCCAATTGCCGCCAAAGTCTAAAGACACAGCGTTAGGGCGGTGATGTCATTTTCGGAGTTTATTGCAGAGCCTTGATCGGCAAAGTCTTTGACTGCATCGAAGCTGTATCTGTCTATTGGGAGACTCTGTCCAAGATGTCGGTGTTGATGGACCTTTTTAGTAGACAAAATGTACTTTGTCTTGCCTTCATTCATCACAAGACCCAACTTAGCCGCTTGCCTCTCGATGCTGACAGCGCGTTGAGTTCTTCCTATTATGTCATCGGCATATGCGAGCAGTTGCACAGACTTGTGGAAGATCGTGCCTCTGTTGTTGACGTCGGAGTTCCGCACGACCTTCTCGAGAATTATGTTAAGGAAGTCACATAACAGTGCGTCTGCTGTCTTTAATGCATTGAATGTCCTGTCAACATTGACGTCTTGGACAGAGCATCACAATGTGCAGCTATAACTTGGAGGTAGCCAGGCACTTCACTTACCTCGACTTCGGAGTAAATTGTACAAATAACTTCAGTACGGAGATCAACGCTTACCAACCGCTGATTCCTTGGCTCCTCCTTGGTAGTAGAACCCTCTCTCGAAGGACCAAGCCAACATTATATAAGACCCTTGTCATCCCTGTCCTGCTCTACGGCGTGGAAGCCTGGACTATCTCCAGAGCGTTCTGCGTTCAATCTTTGGTACTATTTGCGTTTATGCTTTCTGGAGAAAAATATTCATCAGCGAACTGTACGGATTGAATGCGAAAGATGGCTAGGCCATGTAGAGCACATGGACAACACTGCTCCAGCCCGAAGAGTTTTCAACTCCAAACCAGTGGGACAACGCAATAGAGGACGACCACGAACCCGATGGCGCACTCAAGTGGAGAAGGACTTCAGTCAACTTGGAGTGCGAAATTGGAGGCACCTGGCTAAGGAGCT
Source organism: Eristalis arbustorum (assembly GCA_916610145.1). NCBI lineage: Eukaryota > Metazoa > Arthropoda > Insecta > Diptera > Syrphidae > Eristalis > Eristalis arbustorum. The sequence goes on along the minus strand of OU744319.1, from coordinate 62,995,341 downwards.
GGTGAGGCTTGTTGGCTGAGGCCCAGGTTCACCCCGGACTGTAAGAAAGAAGAAAAAGAAGTGGATTTCGCTAGCCTGAAACCGCACAGATAGTGATCAGTCAGACTGATTATGGAGGGTTCCAGGCACAAGACGGCAGAAAGGATCTTATAAGCAACGCTTAGGAGACTTGCACCGCTCTAATCGGCACAGCTTTGAGGATCTCATTTCGCGGGAGCGGTTTGTTATTGTGCCGTCAAATAATGACAAGTGAACATTGTTTACCCAATTTGAGAGAAGATTGAGTGACACAAGCCTTGTTAGAAGCACAAGTCTAGTTCTTCTTCTTCTTCTTGTGGCGCTACAGTCCGGGGTGAACCTGAGCCTCGGTCAACACGGTCCTCTCCAGCTGGCACTTTAGACAGCTGCCTCCAATTTCGCACGCGTGAGTTCGCTGCTCCGACCTTGATGGAGCAGCGAGAGTTCTCCATCGTCATCCTGCACAATCTGACGAGTTTGGCAGGAATGTCAAAACTAGACTAGAACTAGACTCGTCTCTATGCACGCTGTCATATGCGCCCTTAAAGTCGACAGATAGGTGGTGATTGTCGATCTGCATCTCTTGGGTTTTTTCGAGGATCTGCCGTAATGTGAAAATTTGATCGATAGTGGACTTCCCAGGCCTGAAACCGCACTGATAGGGACCTATCAGGTTGTTGACGAATGGTTTCAGGCGCTCACACAGAACGGCAGAGAAGATTTTGTAGGCGATGTTAAGGAGACTTATCCCCCGATAGTTGGCGCAGTCAAAGGGGTCTCCTTTCTTGTGGATCGGGCAAACGATACTAAGATTCCACTCGTCGGGCATGCTTTCCTCCGACCATATCCTACAGACGAGCTGGTGCATGCGCCCAACCAGATCATCTCCAGTTGCTCCAGCAGCTTTGTTCGACTTCTGTATCGATATCACTACCTGGACTTCGTCTAGATTGGGGGGACGGAATTCTCTTCAATCTTCGTCCATTGCTCAGAGTGGAACATTCTGACTGACAGCGGTATTGGTGTCCTCTTCGCCGTTTAACAGTCTGCAGAAGTGATCCTTCCAAATTCTCAGTATCGACTGCGACTCTACTACGAGTTGTCCCTCTTCGTTCCGACAGGCTTCTGTCCGATGTTTGTACCCTTTGGATAGTCGTGCCGTGCCACCTCTCCATTTCCTCGATCCCGCGCTTTTCATGCTCCTTCTTTTTGAGATGCCGGTGCTCTTCCCTTCTTATAACTTCGTAGAGCTCACGAACAAGTCACACATCGTTGGAATCACGCAATAACAAGCAGTCGGCAGCACGCTGCATGCCTTCTACTTCTAATTCCAACTCCCCTCTCAGTGATAGTTCATGCGCTCACACGGCTTCGCTGCTTCAATCAAGAACTGCCAAGCGGAAGCTCATGCCCAGTGAACGTACACCCTAAAGTCAAACCTCATTAGAGGAGGGACAACCGCATCACCGTAATAAGAGCCTTAACCCGCACGTCAGTACATCACGACACTGTGGTACCTGGGTGGATGAGTGAAATCAAAAAGGTGAATAAATAGTACGCTCCAATCACCCCACCATGGCCCCAACCGAATCCAGTCAGAACAACCACGCGCCACTATTTCGAAAATGTCCATTGTACCCTATTGGACGAACGAAACCTCTCACTGGTTCCACTGCCACGACAAACGCCACCACTCTCCCTCATCACCATCAATAACCGCGGCGCCACAAATGACCACGAGCGCATCCTTAGTCATCGCTGACATCATTTGTTTTGATCAGCGAATGTCCCTCTAATTAATTCCGAGACCATCAGCCCAGCGCCAGCGCGCCATCAATAAACTCGCAATAATCTCGTCACCAATCTCCAATAACTGCGACGACACATAAAACAATAAACTAATCAACGAAAGTTATTACTCGCTTTTGGGCCAATTACCCAGACCCAATTATATCATTTCTCCCGTAACATGATCCATGGCCCGGCCGCCCATCTCTGGAGCGCCGGGGGAAAACTTTTCCCAATTACATGGCAAATCTCTGGTCAGAAGCGGGACAGACTGCAAACAATTCCGAGCGACGCCAACGCCACAGTCAGCGACTCACTGTGGATGTGATAATGAAAAAGTTTTCACAAAAACTTTCCACATTGTGTCCACATGCATGCGACATAACTCCTTAACTCGCCCACTGCTCCCCCACCGCCAGAGTGGAGGGTACAGATAGTCCTCTCAGTCGTGTGTATGTGTGGTCGGGTGCCCCCCAAAAGTGTGACAACAAATGGATTCCAGAACAACGCCCAGGAAAACGGTGAAATAATAGCTTTCCGAGTGCTCTTACTCTCACCGAGAGTGACTCGGCCCGTTCGCCTCCCGAAACTTTAGATCCCCTCCTCCGACGGACTTTGAACAAGTCTTGTGCAGCAGTTTCAACTTTCTTCGGGCGACGAATGAATCTACCCAGCGACCAGAGCATGAAAATTGTTTTCCACTATTTGTCCTTGTTGCCGTTATGTCATCGATAACCCCGACGACAGGATGTAGTGTCCCCGTCGTAATGTGTACGTTGTACGATGCCACAGGGGCGGTAATGAGTGACGGAGTTGATTGCGCACCGGATGGGGCTGATTTAGGGGGTGATTCAGTGAAAATTGTTTGACAATTAATAGGGATTTGCTAATTCGGTTCGGTTGCAAAACGCAAGGACGAGGGATAATTGGAAAATGATTTATGGATGTCAACTACACGGATGAAGACCTCTGGCGACCGAATGGCGGTTAAATGATTTCCAATCAGGGCGAGCGCGGCGCTTGTGTTGTCGGACTGCCATTAGGCGGATTTTGATGATCAAAGTTTAAGTGGCATCTCAGCGGATCCGGACTTGTGTTGAATAATTTTCACAAATTTCTGCTGAAACGGAATTAATTAGCGAACTGAGATTGTTGTCGAAGATTTTGCGGTTGGACTCGACTAATGAAATCGATTGTGCTGCAAAATGAAGCGCTCTTCGTCTGCGGGCCGGTGAACGGCGAGGAGAGACGAGGACGTGCTCGAGCGATTAGGGCCGGCTCGTGGGCATCGGCTACTGATAATTATCTCACAACAAACCGCCGGAGTGAGTTATGGGGAGGCTGGGAGGAGGTTGTGTGGGGTCTTAGGATGTGCTGGGAAGAAGGGTAGAGGCGGTAGAGGCGGCAGAGGTGGTAGGGTCGGTAGAGGCGGTAGAGGCGGTAGAGGCGGTAGAGACGGTATGACTGTAGGTATGACTGTTGTCGGTGGTCGGTTGTCGATTGTCGGTTGTCGGTTGTCGGTTGTCGGTTGTCGGTTGTCGGTTGTCGGTTGTCGGTTGTCGGTTGTCGGTTGTCGGTTGTCGGTTGTCGGTTGTCGGTTGTCGGTTGTCGGTTGTCGGTTGTCGGTTGTCGGTTGTCGGTTGTCGGTTGTCGGTTGTCGGCTGTCGGCTGTCGTTTGTCGGTTGTCGGTTGTCGGCTGTCGGCTGTCGGCTGTCGGTTGTCGGTTGTCGATGGGACTGACACATCTTCTCTTTAAAAAACTGTTGCACATGCAAGGCATCGATTTGTGGCATTAAAAGCTCATTCCTTACCGATGCACAGCCCCATTCCTTCACCTCCGAGTGGTGACCAATATGTCAGCCCTTCACACCGTGTCTTACAAAGAACATCTCAACTCCCCCCGTTGAGTCCATTACCTGTCAGAAGCACTAAATGAAAATTTCAAATCCTTTCTCTCCAAACAAATTGCAGCGAAACCCACTTGATTTCCATCATTTACCCAATTCGTGTTCGTTTCAGAAAACTTTTTCCAGTCACACTCAATGGACTTTCATAACACACTCTTCTCGCAAGGAGAACGGAAAAAAGAAGACCGCAAACCAATTCCTTGTGTAAACTTCAACGCAAACACGAATTGCAGCATTTTGCCGAACAAAGCCTTCAGAACCATACACATTCCCGGTAAACGAACGAGCCCTCGTCCCAGGCCCCAGCATCGGAAATGCATTTACAATTTTCCATTTAATTTAACTAATTCGTCAGAGTTACGGTGAGTATCTGAAAGATTTTCCGCAACTCCATCCGGGGCACACACAATGCCGGACTTCGTATTTTTGTTTTATTTCGATTTTTCACTTTGTCCGTGTTCGGGGCGCGCACATTTGCATCACACAGCCACAGCCGGCCACGGGAAGTTCCACAAGTTTGTTTCCACATAACCGGGACATCCGTTGGATAAAGTTTATGCCCGCCTGGCGTGCACTGCAGCTTTGCCCTGCCATGCAGGATGTGTACCTTTTCTGTTTATAAAAGTTGGCCTGTTGGCTCCTTTTTGTGTTTTCTGCGAGAACAGCGCCCGGTGGGTGGGTGGATGGACTGGAATGCAAATTAATTGGAGAAAATGGACTGAAAATTAATTAGCTCTGCTCGTGCTGCGAATTGTTAAGTTTCACTTAAATGTGTATATTCACGCGTGAGGATGGTCGGCATCGACGATACGCGATTTCGGTGCGTTAAGTGAATTTTCACTATTTCTCGATTGCGGCGGGCGTGGGACGTGTTGAGCTGTCTGGGCTGGTCGGTGCTTGTACCTGTTGGTCACGGCGAGGGGGTTTGGTCATGGCACATGACCTGGGGCTCTTGTGAGGAAGAAGATTTGAACTCGACCGATAATCAGAAAGTTCGAGCCAAGTTGGCGGTTATCAACACTCACCTCTGGTCTTGATGTTTGGGTAATGACCGAATACAAGCTGTCAAGATTAGGTTTTCTTATTCGCCGGGGCAGGGTGTACCTCGGATGTACGTGAGGAGCACAACGTTGAGCAGTTGCTTCCTCGAAACGAAGGGCTATGCTTCGATAGCACATGGCACGAATGTTCCCATCATCACGACCTCCGAGGCTTGCCTTAAATCCAACTCCATCAGGCTGGCAACTGCTTAGGAAAATCAGGATGAAGTGGTTGGACCAAGTCCAATAATTCGCCCGGTTGCGTCTGATAACTGAGAGTCGATGGCGGAGGATAGCGTGGCCCGCTACTGCTTTAGTGGATCATCTTGTCCTTAGTTCGAGGTGGACCTGGGCCTCAGCCAACATGGCTCTCCATCTTGTCCGGTCTTGTGGCAGCTGCTTCCAGCCACGCACGTTCAACTTCTGCAGGTCCCCTTCTTGCTGAGTGCGTTGTCTTCCTTTAACGCGTAGTCCCTCGGGATTGGAATCGAAGACTTTGCGGGCCGGGGCATTGGTGCCCTTCGCTCTAAGTGACCTGAGACAATAGATTCGAATTCGTTTGACCAGATAGTTGTGGCTGTACGACGTTCGTTCGTTATTCAGTCTCATCCCCCAAATACCATCTGCTTCGTCTGCTAGGGTCGTCAGCGGTAAGATCATCCGTAGCCGAGGCTTGTAGTTGCTTCGTAACTATTATTTTTTGCACGCTAGTGAAGTTATCCCCACGCGAAACCTGCGAATCAGCGAGACAGGTTCCACGATTAAGCCCCTGGACAAGGGGCCACCACATACATTGGTTCAACTCCATGCGGTTGCTGCAGAGACAATCCAGCGGGCACCACTAGGATGTCTGTATGTCAACATGACCCGCGCATTTTCAGAGATCGCTGCTGGCATAACGCCAAGTTGAGAGCTATCAAAAACTTTGCCCTACCTGCGCAGGCCTATCCATACAGTGGATCATTGATCTTTTGTTGCTCCAGACTTTCCTTGGTCCCCAGATCTGGTCGTTAACTACTATCCTCAGCCCATGAAGAGGAAGATGCCGTCTACGTGTGAATACCTTCAAGTCAGATCCCTTGCGCCGTCAATCCAAGCACGACCGTGAACGAAGATGACGCTGAGGGTGTTCTCAAAGACCGGTGGAGTCACCATCCTCGAACAATTCGGATCCCTACGAGGAAGCAAAGACCTTGCGTTAAATACGCCAATCTTCGAGAAGGACTTCTTCGAGAAGAACGTCTGAACATAAGACGATGAATGACGCCCTGCTAAACGCATTGACGAACAAGTGGAAGCGGGAGATTACTCCAAAGACCTGAATCCGACTACCAGGCCACTGTAATTTTTCAGGAGGAAACCATCAGCCGATCAAAGAAGGATAAAAATAGAATATTGGGCATCTGTTCGGACAGCTAATCAAATCTCAGAGCGCAGTCACATTGAACTCCATGACGGCCATTAACTGCCATCAACTATGTTTTAACATCGTGCTCATGTTGGGTGCACACAGTCACACCTCGGCGACTTACGAAGCAGACCAACTAGATAGGAAGGGTACCACTTCAACACTCATTTCCGGTGATGGGAACATGCTGTCCATGCCTACTGGAAGACATCTACTAAGCCTCGAGACGCTTAAGCAGACTAAATGAAGTCGGTCTCCCGGCATTGGATGCCTCATCACAATCCTGGCATACTCTTTATCCGAAAGGTTCATTATCGCTTTACCTATCCAGCGCATTTTCGGGAGCGCAGCTATATCCGCCTTATACTGCGTGCGGATATTTTCCAGTGTTTGAGCGGCCCCTGGAGTGTGGAGTGTTCTTACTTTCCAGGAGCACACTCGCAAAGCGTTGTCATTTGCCGCGCCGTGTCGTCGTTGAGCTTTCGTCCGTTCTTCCGAAGCTGCTTGCTCTTCCGTAACAGATATTTCTTCCTGTGGGCAGGTTGTTAGCTCTCGGCATAACCGCGGGCGAAAACGTTGCATGCATTAGTACACCTCACAACGGGTGCTGTGAGAGCTATCCAGGAGGCGCCGCGGGGAGGCTGCATGTCAACTTGATCTATGCATCGACAAGGATCCTTGCTGGCATCCCGCCAAGTTGAGAGCGATCAGGAACCTTGCCCTGTGAGCATAGACCCGCCCCTCTTTGCAATGGGCCTCATAATATGTAGCAGCACCCATCGGGGATATGCCAAAGGGTTCTCCAATCGAATTCGACTAGTTCACCCCTTCGTTCCAATTTCCACAAACCTGAATGTGGGCTTCATTCGTCTAAATCTGTTGGCCGCTACCCACTCGTCGACCACTCCATCAAACTTAGCCAGCCCACAATCCTTTATTGCTTGTCCAAGTGAGTGCACCTCAGCACTAGGCACAGTCCCCGACTCAGAAGTCAGTCCCACTCGGAGGTCTCCATGAAACAATTGAGATCCTAATACTCCACCCCAATTAGGCTTTTCAATTCAATATCACGAGCAGCGCTCCCTCCGTTGCCGCCGGCAACAGACGCCGCAGCAACTCTTTCTCCGATCCACTGATGCTTTATCCATTCACCGTCAATTTTATTCGTTTTCCGGTTCATTAATTCCAAACAAGTTCGGTAACACAAAATGATATTATTAAAGCAGCCGTCGAGGCCAAAGACAAAAGTCAGGCCGTGCCGCTGTCGCTGGCGACCGGAGAGCCACTTCAATCTGCTGTCGTGTCGCCCACAACTGTCGCGACGTGGCCATGGGGAAACTCACTTTCGAAAAGTTTCAATATTCTCTCGGGTTTTTTTTTAATTCAATTTTGTTACATAAAAGAACTCGCTCGCTGTTCCGGCTCGTCGGGCTAATAGCAACAATATTCAAATAATCGTAAAAATCATCAGTTCATTTAACATGATGTCCTTCGCCTCGACTGCGGGGCGGTGCGGGATCAGTACGGGCTCCGTGGGAGGAGTCCGATGACGGCAATGGCGATGGTGATGGTGATGGCGAAACTAAATAAATAAAGAAGTTCCACAGTCAATATCGTGTCATTGATGGGCTCTCGTTGTGTTATTTTTCTTCTGTTTTGTCCTTAATGCCGTTTTAAGTGGTGTTCTTGAGAATTTTACAAGTTCCTCGCAACGGCAAAGGTCCTTAGGCAGACGCACACACGCACGTCACTTCCTGGTAGGCGGTGGGTATTTGTGTCGTGCCGGCCATTGCTTTTATGCCGGTTTTATGTGCTCCCTTGCGTTGTTTGTTCGTTTTCAGCGTCAATTTGGATTTGTCATTTTGACATGGAATTGTCACACGCAACCGCAAATGCTGTTGTTTCGAACGATGTGCGACAGTAGTGGAATGTCTTGTTGTGCGAGGAAGTTTGCGTGACTTGGGCGGTTAACCTTCTGCTGGAGCAGGGAGTCTTATTTGCGTGGAAACAACGAGTAGCTAACGAGTAGTGGTCCATCGAAGAAACCTGTCGGCCTGACCACTGTTTTTGTTTCTCTCTTGTACAACCCCTACCTCCTCCTTCGGGTAGGGGTCGTCGACTTGACCCGAGATAAGGCATGCATACCGTAAAAGTCGACTACAATCCTGAGCTAAAAGCCTACTCCATTGCTTGTCAAAATGATGGTTTCAAGCTCGCAAACAAAGGAATAAACGGTAAGTAAAGGTAAAGCCTTCGGCTTCATAACAATGGCGGCCAATCCCGGGATGTCATGGCCTACTAGTGGCTATAGTCTGGCGCCATGGGAGATCAGACTTCCGCCCGTGAGACTCGCCTAGGTCTCATCCTAATCGCTTGGGGTTGGCCGCAAGTGGGAGCGTCGCGCGTTGGGTCTTAAACCACAGGTTGGCCCCCAAGAGGAAGCATCCTATGGGCTGTGGTTTAAGACCCAAAGTCGCCAGAAGAAGTGGAGATACACCTGCATGTCTGGGAGTTAATCTTGTCACTGGGCTTTTGCGACTCTCCGACGTGTAAGATATTGATTCAAGTCTATGTGGAGTTGCAGAGAACAACCGGGTGCTACGACCCAAGGAGTAGCAGAGGTGTTAGACCTGCCACGCCACCCTACCAAGGTGGAGAAATAGGTCCATAAGCTTATTTCTAAATTTGGAACTTGAGATTGATACTGAAGGCGTCTGGTCCATTGTCGTAAAATGTTCTAAAGATTAAATGTCTTCGTCCTCACAGAAGATCACATTTGTCCGGTTCACAAGAAAGGAGACCCCTTTGCTTGCGCCAACTATCGAGGGATCAGCCTCCTCAACATCGCGTACAAGATACTCCCTGCCGTTTTGTATGAACGCCTGAGACCCTTTGTCAACAACCTGATAGGTCCCTATCAGTGTGGTTTTAGGCCTGGTAAGTCCATCATTGACCAAATATTCACACTTCGGCAGATCCTGGAAAAGACTCAAGAGAGGCAGATCGACACCCACCACCTATTTGTCGATTTCAAGGCCGCATATGACAGCGTGCATAGAGACGAGCTACACAGCGCCATGTCTAGCTTTGACATTCCTGCCAAACTCGTCAAGCTGTGCAGGATGACGATGGAGAACTCTCGCTGCTCCATCAAGGTCGGTAACGAAATCACCGAGACCTTCAATGTCAAAAAAGGTTTTAGACAAGGCGACGCGCTGTCATGTGGTTTCTTCAACATCGTCCTGGAGAAGATCCTGCGAAACTCACACGCCAACACGATGGAAGCACGATCTTCCAGAAGTCCTGGCAATTTTTAACATACGCGGACGACATTGCCGTGATTGGACGAACAGAGAGCCGTCAATGAGGCATTTGGTAACATTGGGACGGAAGCGGCTAAAATGGGTCCAACGGCGAATGAGGGCAAGACTAAGCACCTGCGTCTTCAAAAAATTACAAGCAACATCGACGTCTTGGACACAGCGTCACAATGGGCAGCTTTAACTTCGAGGTGTTCAAGGACTTCATCTACCTCGGCTCCGGACTAAATTGTACAAAGCACGGGCTACGGAGACCAAGGGTATCATAACCATGCCAACCGCTGTTTCTTTGGGCGCAAGAGACAATTAAGTGGTAGAGCCCAAGTTGACTCTATATAAAACACTGTTCATCCCAGTCCTGTGCGGAGGCATGGACAGTCTTAAGAAGGGATGAAGAAACCCTCGGTCTCTTCGAGAGAAATGTTCTGCGTGCGAACTTTGGTCCTGTTTGCGTTGATGGCGTCTGGAGGAGAAGATTCAACAATGACCTGCACGGACTGTACAGCGGCGTGCACCTAGTTAAGAGTCTTCGAATCCAACGCCCACGGTGGCTAGGCCATGTAGAGCGCATGGACATCTCAACCGCGGCCCGAAGAATGTTTGAATCCGAACATGTCGGGGAATGCAACAGAAGACGACCGCGTCTAAGGTGACGCAACCAAGTGGAGTAGGACCTCAACCAACTTGGTGTGCGAAAATGGAGACAGCTAGCCAGGGATCGTGCTAGTTGGAAAGGCTTGTTAGTTAAGGCCCAGGTCCACCCCGGTCTGTAGCGCCACACAACGAAGAAGAAGAAATAAATGCATACAAAGTTACAGGCCCAAAAATAATTTATATTCCCTTACCAGCAGATTGAGAATCCAGAATGGGAGGGAGTCGCCTTAAGGATATATTTCAGACCGCCATGGCCAATAAGATAGCTTGTTGGCCTCGTCGAGAACGAATTGCTTGTATGAGCCCTCTAAATGTGGGGATTGCCTAAAACCTTGAGCACATGACCATTGGTTTGGAGGAAGATTGTTATTCGTTAATCAGCTTGTAACTGCTATCCAATTGACGCCGATGTATGGTTCAGGACCAATAAACGTAAATTACGAGCAAGCGCTTGCCAACTTATCAGCGTATTTGTTGCCTACAATCCCTCTGTGTCCAGGGACCCAGGCAAACCTCACCTTGTTGTGCCTTACAACGGCAACGATTAAGGCGTCATAGTTTCACCATTTGGGATTCCATTTTGCCTTAAGTGCTGCTTGACTGTCACAAAATGTCTGGTTAATGGCGTCTTTAATGCCTGGATGCAGTCTTTACTTGGCGCAGACCTCGATGGAGTGGATTTCAGAGTGAAACACAGTAAGACTCGAGCCCGAACCTTGGAGAACCTTGTGTTGGGTCCGAAGACTCCTGCGCCTACTCCAAAATCCATCTTTGATCCGTCTGTGAATCATATCAGACTTTTGGGCTCTAGTGCTGGTTCACCATTCGTCCTTTTAGTTCAGTTCAATTTTTCTACGAGGTTCGAGTCCTAGACGAACACACTGCTTCCATTAATCAAGACCAACTTCGTGACTACGTCGCACCAGACTGGACATCTTGTTGCAATCATTTCTGCGTCAAAAATTCATCTCAAACCAGCTCTATTTGCACACTTGCACACGGCTAGTTACACCAATTGTCCTGCCACCGCTCCTCCAGTGGTCATTTCACTGGCATCCCCGCTGAGATCGCTCCTGTCACAGCGGCGCGCCGAATTGGCGACACCAGCACAGCGGATGCTATGACAAAGAACGAACAATTCGCAAAACTGTAAACAGTTATTCATTGTATTTTCCGCCACAGCGAATGGCGTTTAATTTGAACGCGCCGCCGCCCAAAATGAATTCCTGCAGCCTTAACAGAAATTCTCGTCCCAACCGGAAACCAGATAGCGCGTCGAATGAACCCGAACCATTGGCCGGACGGTCGGGCACACAGTGGAGGAAAGCATTGTCGGCAAATACACAGCGCCAACGAATCCAAAGACGACAAAGAATAACAACAGCAATAACAGCCGCAGGACAAACGCTGGCGAGCTGAAAAGCCGGAAAATATCCTTGGACTCTGCAGCCGGAAATGTCCTCTTCATATTCATATCACGTTAACGAACTGCAATTTCTAACATACGCCGTTTGGCTGGATTCCATGGAGATGGTTTCCTGCGATCGGGCAGGCTCACACCGCGTCGTCCTCTTGCCAGAATGGATATCCTTCTCGTAGCCGGGGTATTTGGCAAGTTTCCGTGAAAATTGTTTTCGCTTATTTTTCTTTTATTTCGCAGCGGCGCGATGGTTTACTTTCGTGCGGTGTGCCTTTGAGCGGGCGACGGGTGGTGCTTCGTTAGCCTTTGCTTTCCGTTTTTTTTTTTTTGGTTCGTTTATTGGCCGTGGCGCCATTACGGACAACTGTCTGCCCAGGCACTCGACGAGTGCCTCGAGAAACGTGTAACCACAGCGCAGAGGAGCCGGAATCGAGAAACGGATATTCGATAGAAATCTGGGATTGGTATTCCGAGAGAGCGTTAAATTGAAGTTTGAGATTTAATTGAATGGGCACATCCGACAAGGACGAGCGAGCGATAACGACCGGCAGGGGTTATTGTTCGGCGGCGTGGTGTCCCTTTATGAATTTGAAATTAGAGAGCGTCTGTAACTTGCGGCCCTCGAAGCTCCGTCTGTGGGTAATGCCTTGTATTCTGATCATTAGCCGATGTCAATGATGGGATAATTTACACTTGATGCTTCTCAATTGAATCGCAAACTTTTAAATTTGCCTAAATTATCCAGCCGGGGAGGGACTGCTGAGATCAACGTGCCTGACGGGCACCTTCACCGCGCCAGAAAACTTCCTCGACGTTAATTGAAACCATCTCATCTCAACGCCGCCACCAGTCGTTGCGTGCAGTAAGCCGGGAACGGGGACAATTTGGAAGACACTTTCATCTCATAATTTCCCGCCCGAAAATTTAATAATCAAACAGCCTTTTGTTCTCATTCATGCGCCACCCAGCCAGCACTGCGTTAATCTCATGCAAATCAGATGACAAGGCACCACACAAACACCCGCACCCAGCCAGGAGCAGCACACACCTGTGCAGTCCGTCACTGCGAACGAAGGAACAACGAAGACGACACATTTAACACTTTCGTGTGCAGGATTGGATTACACTATGAATTTCATTACGCTCACTGTCACCGCAAGCTCTCGCCCACCCCCCGCCGGGGGGATTACATTTTAAAATTGAATAATCCCCGAGCGCATCTGTTGAGGGAATTCCATTACGGTACGTTATGACGGCGACCGACGACGGTTGTGTGTGTTAAAAGGACATTCACGAACCGACCGAGGTTGGCCGGAGGTGAAGGAATCTGTTCCGCATAGAGAAGTCACTCTCATTCTCCTTGCGAATGCATTGTCTTGCAGGAGGGTTAAGCCGCAGCGGCAGCTCCGTCGACAGCTACACGATTTGCATGCACAATGGACTGGCCGGAATGGGATTGAAACCATGTCAGGGCGTTCGTTTCCGTATGCTTGATGGACTTAGTGTTTCCTTCCGCACGAGAGGTGGCATTGATTTTGTAAATTCAATTCATTGGCGACGGTGTGGGGAGCTTGGGTGTAGTTTATTAAGCAGCGCAGTGAGTGGAGATGTTTCAGAGGAGCTCATATGGAGCTCAATGGTGTTTCCGTGGAAGCAGAAGCTCAAATTTGCAGGCATTCCTATGTATTTTGAGCATTTCTAAACTAGACCATCCGCAGGCCTTGAGGAAAGTAAGCGTGATTCCTTTACCGTCTGACTGCAATTTTCCACAGAAAACGTCAATTTCTACAAAATTGTGTTTTGGCCAACGCTGCACGATAAAATGACAAATCAAAGCTGGGTCCTAATTTTTTTCTATAATATCCACGTGCTCAAGAGGTCCCCCTATACACTTAATTGTCCATGGTCAAGGCACAGTACAGGTCTAATATAAATAGGGAGAGGAGTTACCAGTCTGGTGCGACGTAGTCACGAAGTTGGTCTTGATTAATGGAAGCAGTGTGTCCGTCTAGGACTCGAAGCTCTTAGAAGAAGATGGTCGGGTAGAAAAATTGAACTGAACTAAAAGGACGAATGGTGAACCAGCACTAGACACCAGAAGTCTGGTATGGTTCACAGACGGATCAAAGATGGATTCTGGAGCAGTCGCAGGAGTCTTCGGACCCACCACAAGGTTTTCCAAGGTTCGGGCTCGAGTCTTACTGTGTTTCACGCTGAAATCCACTCCATCCAGATCTGCGCCAAGTAAAGGCTGCACCCAGGCATTAAAGACGCCATTAGCCAGAAATCTTGTGACAGTCAAGCAGCACTTAATGGTGAAAAGTGGCTATGACGCATTAGGCGTTACTATTGCCAGGCACAACAAGGTCAGGTTTGCCTGGGTCCCTGGACACAGAGGGATTTCAGGCACCAAATACGCAGATAAGTTGGCAAGCGCTGACTCGGAATCTGCGTTCATTGGTCCATACCTCAGGAACCATACCTCAGCGTCAATGGGACAGCAGTTACAAGCTGATTAACGAATGGACAAACAATCTTCCTCCGAACCAATGGTCATGTGCTCAAGGTTTTAGCCAATTAAAGGGCTCATACTAGGCAACTCCTTCTCGACAAGGCTAACAAACGGTTGGCCATGGCGGTCTGAAATATCTCCTTAAGGCGACTCCCTCCCATTCTGGATTCTCAATCTGCTGGTAAAGGAATATAAATTACTTTTTGGGCCTCTAACTTTGCATGCATTTATTACTTCTTCTTCTTTCTATGGCGCTACAGTCCGGGGTGGGCCTGGGCCTTAACTAACAAGACTCTCCAACTAGCACGATCCCTGGCCAGCTGTCTCCAGTTTCGCACACGAAGTTGGTTGAGATCCTACTCCACTTGAGAGCGCCACCTTAAACGCGGGCATTGCCCCACATGTTCGGATCTAAACATTCTTCGGGCCGGGGTTGAGATGTCCATGCGCTCTACATGGCCTAGCCACCGAGGGCGTTGGATTTGATGACTCTTAACTAGGTGCATGCCGCTGCACAACCCGTACAGGTCGTGGTTGATTCTTCTCCTTCAGACGCCATCAACGCAAACAGGACCAAAGTTCGCACGCAGAACATTTCTCTCGAAGAGACCAAGGATTTCTTCATCCGTTCTTGAGACTGCCCATGTCTCCGCGCAGGACTGGGATGATCAGTGTCTTATATAGAGTCAACTTCGTCCATCGAGAGAGGTCTCTATTACTAAATTGCCTCTGGCGCCCAAAAAAGCATCGGTTGGCAGGAGTTGTGATACGCTTGGTCTCCGTAGCCCGTGCTTTGTACAATTTAGGCCGGAGCCGAGGTAGATGAAGTCCTTGACCACCTCGAAGTTAAAGCTGCCCATTGTGACGCTGTGTCCAAGATGTCGATGTTGCTTATAATTTCTTGAAGACGCAGGTGCTAAGTTTCGAACTCATTCGCCGTTGGACCCATTTTAGCCGCTTCCGTCTCAATGTTACCAAATGCCTCATTGACGGCTCTCTGTTCGTTCAATCACGGCAATGTCGTCCGCGTATGCTAACAATTGCGCGGACTTCTGCAAAATCGTGCCTCAGTGTTGGTGTGTGAGTTTCGCAGGATCTTCTCCAGGATGATGTTGAAGAAACCACATGACAGCGCGTCGCCTTGTCTAAAACCTTTTTTGACATTGAAGGCCTCGTCTGAGTTCTTTACCGACCTTGATGAAGCAGCAAGAGTTCTCCAACGTCATCCTGCACAGTTTGGCGAGTTTGGTAGGAATGTTAGGAATGTTGTTAAAACTAGACATGGCGTTGTAGAGCTCGTCTCCATGCACGCAGTCATATACAGCCTTGAAATCAACGAATATGTGGTAATTGTCGACTTGCACGTCTTGAGGGGGGTCCCTCGAAGGACAAGGCTTACACTATAGAAGACCTTGATTATCCTTGTCGTGCTCTATGACGCGGACTGTCTCAAGAAGCCCTTGGTCTTTTCGAGAGAAGAGTTCTGCGTTCAAACTGTGGTCCTGTTTGGAGAAAAATATTCAGTAGAGCGCTAGGATAACACTGCTCCAGCCCGGAGAGTCTTCGACTCCAAACCAGTGTGTCGACGCAATAGAGGACAAGTACGAAGCAGATGGTGCACACAGGTGGAGAAAGAACTCAACCAACTTGGCGTTCGAAAATGGAGGCAGCTGGCTAAGGACCGGAACCAACTGGAGGGGCTTGTTGGCTGTCACCCAGGTTCACAACGGACTGTAGCGCCATTAGAAAAAGAAGAGAAAGAAGAGTAGTGTCAAGACCTAATCCAGGGTGGGTTTTCCTTTGGCTGAAGGCACAATAAGTGGACCTATCAAACTCTTCGGCGCCCACACGACCAGAAAACAACTGTTAAAGAGATGTAGCCGTCTTTAGTTGGAGCATTCCTTTCTTGTGGAGCTGCTGAGACTCTGATGTTCCAAAAATCAATAGAAGACTTGGTGCATGCGCCCAGACAGATCTACTGCCTCAAAGATTTCAGATGTCAGCTGCGTGCCGGCAGACGTGCTAGACTTCAGTCTTAACATGACCATGTCAGGAGCGGGGGACGCGATGAGTAGAATAGCGTGTCTGATAAGGATATTCGAGTCCTCATTGATGTCTTCAGAGTGGCGCTACAGCGCGTAGAGTGTCAGAGCCTAGCTTCTCAGCAACCACCCGTGTTGTGCGTGCTATTGTTCTCTCACGAGTGGAAGGGACCTACAGTTTGACGCCGACTCCGAACGGCCGAGTTTGAGAAGCTTTCTCTAGACAGGAAATACTCTTTGAGCATCGTCAGTGACAAGAAAGAGGTGGAGTCGTGAAAATTATTTTCGTCGCACAGAGTAGGAATCGAACTTACGACGTCGTGGTTGGGGTCGACGCACATACCCACAACGCCACGGGCCACCACCCTCAGAGGTTTACAGAAGCGATCTTTCCAGATTATGAGCATCGTAGCACATCTCTCTTGTTGATTGCTGAATTTTTTTCTCCGTCTGCAAGGACGGGTCTCTTCCTTAGACCTGTTAGGCTTCTGCTGCAAAGACGTGTCTCTTCCCTTCGACTCCGTACACAGGCTCTCTGTGGTCGACGCAGCGTTGCTTTGGAGGCCTTCAGCGTCATTACATGTGCCTGCCTTCTCCTGGAGAGTTATCGACACGTAGTATCTCTCCTCGATTCCTTAGGAGCGCTCAAATTGCCTCTTTGACACGCTCCCAACAAAACTTCTTCCAGTCAACGACATAACGCTGATTCCACGGTCAAATGGAAGCTTATACCGGCGTCTCGGTCGTCAACTCCTTTTAAATAGGATTCGGAGACACTCGCAAAGGCTCATTCGATTCACTTTTCGACTCTCATCATTTCACAGAGCTTGCGATTCTCGCCTTCAATCTCCCCCCTTTCATTTTCTGGCAACCAGGAACGCACACAAGTCACAGGCTTTGCGCCAAGCTCTTCAAAATGGGAGCCAGGAAACTGGACCAGTTGTTGAAAAAACTCGCCTGTCCACTGCTTTATGCGGTGTATCTTTACAAGGGCGACACTTCTGGAATTAATGATCGAGGCATAAGCCTCCAACGGAGATAGTCGGTAAAGTATCCAGTGGTGACGGGTGTGTACAAAATGTGATCACACAAAGCATAATGAGCGCGCAAGGGTCCTACTTTTGTTAGCATATGCGTGCGTTTTCTTACATTTTTCTAAGAGTCAAACACTGCTGTCCGGCAGAATAATCAAACGTAAATCGTCCCCTTAATCGCTCCCCAGCGCGACACAATCATGATCCCATTAATTAGCTATTCTCGCCAACAACATGAGCAATCACAGTGTCCACCCCTCACAGAAAACACAAATTCCTTCCCCTCGACATAAGTCCCACCGCACAGCACAACCTTTGCCCTAACAAGACCTATCCCTCAGTCGGCCACGAATCCCCTTTCAGGCCAATCAAAAAAAAAACAACCCAACCAACCAACCAACAATCACTCAAAAAGAGCGCGTCACACAGCGTCAAACAGCGCAAAAGAAACACAAGCGAACCGCAATCCGAAGCCAAAGCGTCAGCATGAAATTCCACAAACTCATCAAGTTGTCACCTCGCTTAATCCGCCCACCCCCTCCACCCCGTCCGCCCGTCAACGTGCACTGCACTAAATTTAAACTCAGCACGACCTTCCCTGACGGTTTAATTAAACGTTGTAACTAGAGCATTCAAAGTTTCACCTTCTCTCTGCCAGCCGTCCGCAAGCAGTGTCGTCTCTCTTCTTCTCTCCCGCACTTCAGTCATCGCCTTCGCTTCACCCTTTGACCCAGTTCGTGGCGCGTCCAACAAGCGCAAGAGTGTAAGTTCGCAACTTACTACAGTTCGCTCCCACTATCGGATTGTTCAGAGCCGACTTTTCAAAGCCGTCATGCAATTAAAACCAAAAAAAAAAAGAGGAAAAAAATCCTGAAAACTGTCTTCATATGGTCACATGCATGTATATCCTGTGCGGGACGGGGGGGGGGTAGACTGCCGCGCTGCCAAGCTTAAGGACACCCGAAGGGAAGTTCATTAAACGATCTCTAGCCTTCAGCGCGTGCATGCTCAAGTTTCACTCCCCACCCACGAGCCCACTCATTACAATTGCAATTTATTTCCAGTGTATTAGGCTTTGTCACCGGGTCTGAGGACTTCCACTGGCACTGGTCGGGGTTGGTTGGTTGGAAGGGGTCGCCTATCAGGACTACAACGACGATGATCTCGGAATAAGCACATGTGCTTGTGTCAAGGATTTTTTAGTTTTTTTTGCCTTCCATTTCTATGTCAGCAGGATGGAAACATTCCTTAACCGCTCCGCCATTTTACATCGACTGCCGACGCTGGGTGACTGACTAACTGTGGGGTACGATGACGTTTAGGCGTCGGGCCTCTGCTGGCTTCTGACTTCCGATGGTGTGTGTATTTGACTTTGGCTGGATTTTATTTTCCACCAGATGAGTTCGTCCTTGTTAATGGTGCTCCATGTCGTGCAGTTCATAATTTTGCTCGAGTTCAATTCTTGAAGCCGAAAATTAAAGAAAGGGGGTGAATGTAAATTCGAGAAGAATTATGAACTACACCACACGGAGCCATCCTGCGCTTCATTTCTTATCTGCGCAGGCTGTCGGCTGTTGTGCGGTGCACCGGGGAGGGCGGCGAAACTTGTGGAACTCCTTCTTCCTCACACGCGACCTTCCAAACCGAAAAATGGAGCTTTTTTCCGCCTCAGCTTGATCTCCTTCCGGTGGTAATAGGAAGCAATAACTTAGAAGCGGATGTGTACCTTTTGAGGTACGTTGCCGGGCGGATGTTCTCATGAAATGCAAACTTCGGCTGCCTGCTCGCTTGACGTCTTCTTTGGAACCTCGCTGCTGACATGACATCGCGTGATCAGCGGCGGCGAATGCCATGGCTTCTCTGTAACGACTTAAATTGTCGGCTAATCGAATTTCTCGACCCCCAGTTCGTAGAGATGCACGTCACGTCCGGGCCGTCATGCATTTACGCGTCTCCACTTTGTAATCGTGTCAATAAACCTGTCAAAGGACAACATCAGCGCGGAGTGTGTTCGACTGCAATACACTTAAGTGACGAAATTGGTGTCCCACCGTCGCAAGCGGAGCGGCGCGGGCTCGGGGTGGATAATTCAAATGAGCTGCTGCTGGCTGCGTTGTTGTGCGGTTAATTAATTGGTTTTCGATTGCCTCGACTGAACGACGACGATGATGGGCGCCGCGGTGTGTGAGCGTGATTTGCTCACCAAGTCCGGGTGTTGTGAGCAATTAAGTGGGAAACCCCTTGAGATGTGTTTCCTCCCTTTTGGACGAGGCGACCGACGGTTTAATCAAGCAATATGTGGTGTGTGGTGGGTGGTGGTAGTTCTTCGATGGCAATTGGGGTTTACCTGAAAACCCGTGATGTGACCGAGGGATCTTAAATTTCCAGGAAATACAGAACTACCCCTGCAGTCGAAAACGAGAAAAAAACTCCCGGCAATTTCTGCTGAATTCATCGCCATGCCAACGGGCAACTACCACACAGCTCGCGGGGCCGTCACGCTCTCATATTTTAATTCACTGCTTGCGGCAATATTTTAAACAAGTCTGCCGAGTGCGGGTGTCACAAAGACCTGTCGCATCTGATGAATACTCCTGGCGTACATGTTCCGGGGTTTTCCTTTGCAACCCAACTCCGGGCTGCCTCACTCCCCGTGACAGGCTGCTCCTAATGTGGCTAATGTGACACTCGAGCTGGAGCTTACGGGGGCTACCCCTCGATATCCTTTCTGTTCATAATCCCACAGGCACAACGAGAGCGGCTGTGGCTACGGCGGCAGTGGTTGCACAGCCGCACCGAGTAGAGGCCTTTCTGTATCAACTTCATGTCATCCATTCATCATAGCGATGACGGGTCTTACCACATGGGTACGTATGTACGTGCAGGCTAAGTCCTTCCGCAGAGTGATGATGTTGGGGATTCCCGTCACCCCCACCATGTCGCCGCCAGTTTAAATGTTTGTTTATTTTAAAGCAAAGCAGTTTTTTCAATCCACAGGCGCACCGACGGTGCGGGTGGATGGGCGATGGACAACGAATGCGATTTTTGTATTCATCACCCCCTGGCAGTGGTTATCAGTCATTTTGACAGCAGGATAATGTTATTCAATGTAACAAATGAAAATGAACACAACAAAAAAAAAATGAGGTGGCTGCCAGCAACACAAAGCAACAAAGGGACACACGAAAAGAAAAAATCTATATTCATCCAGTTTTTTTTGCATTTGAGCCGACGACTACCCACTGTAGCCGAGATCGGCCGGTTAAATCTGTGAAAGTGTTCAGCGGAATAAGCGGCTGCTGGGACGTGGCAAAAGCCCATCACCTGCCGTTGACACATAGAGGATTATGAAACGAAATATTGACAATTTTTAGACAGCACAAAGCTGTCAACAAAACGACACAATGCCGGCTGATAGTGTGGTGTGATGATAGGCGGGTAAGCTGCTGCCGCGAATTTCGTGGTCTCTGCCGGGGCCAGAGTGTAGAGATGAATGAATTGTCAAGGATTTTGATGGGAGAGCTTTGCAATTTCGCATGCACGAGTAAGCCTTGTAATAAAGCAGACGTATTGCCGGATTGGAAGGGTTTACCTCGGGATTCTTGCGCAAAATATTGAAATGAAATTAATGCGCTGTCAAGTTGGAGCGGATTTCCATCGAATGGAAGTCTATTAGTAACTTTGTCAATCGATCGAGTTTTTGATGCAGTGGCAAATCGGTAAATCCGAATTTTTGTGGGTGGAATTTTCGTGTGCTGACGAAGAGGGACACATTTTGGAATTCTGAAAATGAAAATGATGTCGGCTTAGGGATGAACAAATGAGGGTGTCGGCTGCTGTGGGTGACTAATTCTGGATCCGAGTTTAAGGAAACTCCTTCAAATTCTTTCTCACATCGATAGAAATGAAGGTTGGGTTAGGTAAGGTCAAAGTGTCAGAGTTGGGCTGGCTGTCCTTACAAAAGCCAAGTTTGATAACAACTCCCATCGGCCTCTCTCCTTTGTGATCCCAAGCGGCTCCTACACACGACATCCTGCTTGTTTCCTCTTCCCACCCTCTCACACACATGCCCCATCTCTCTAGCATGCACTCAGTACCCATCACTGGGACAACAGGAATGAAGCAATTGATTTTCGATCTACCCCTTTTACGTATCACCCTACTTGCCAGCAAGATTGAAAGAACTGTGAATGGTTCGCGAAATAAAACGAACGGTTAAGTTCAATGATCCCTCTGTTACGTTCCCTCCTCTGTAAAATCGCGGGCGGTGATCGAAACACACTGTCCCTGAATCGTCTGTGACGCGGACTTTAATACCCGCGTACATCTAACGTTACAGCTCGGCCATCCTTACATCGATCTCGCCCTCGAGATCGCAGCTCCCTCCCTCGATGTTGTTCTTGTCCTGTCCTTCGCTCGCTCCAGTGCTTCATCCCGACCGATGCCATGATGGTACAGTCGCATCTCGTTAAGTCAAACGAACCTCTCCATAATTCGAAGTTGTCACGAGTTCCCTGGAAAATCGATACATATTCAAGCACTTAGTAATTCGAACAAAAAATATCATCGCTACGTAACAAAACGACGCGTTAATTCGAACTTATAGGCTTCGAGCACTCGACACAAACAGCAGCCAGCACAGCTTTGAGACTCAAAACACTCCGACTGTAGTCCGAACTCAACATCGGCCACTCAACCGTTCTCAAGGAGTTCAAGTTCCTTCGTAACCACACTAAGCGCCTAATACCCCAGGCTATCTCCGAGAAGAAATTCTCGATCAGATCATTCCCTCCAGATCGGGCTGATATGCAGACGTTGGATGATCCTCTGCGTATTTTCACAGACGGGTCGAAGACTAACGAAGGGGTGGCTCCCAAGATCTCAACATTGCTCCCTGATCACTGTAGCGTTTTTCAGGCAGAAACCATAGCGATTAAAGAGGCGTTGTCATGGCTCAAGAACAACGTGATATCAAAAGGGGATATCACAATCTGTTCGGATAGTCAGGCAACTACATGTCATGTTTTACTCAAGAACGTCCCTTAATTGCAGTCTCTTGACGAGGTGGATGAGCATTTTGACATTCACCTCATGTGGGAGCCGGGACACTGTGACATACCAGGAAACTGCAAGGCCGATGAACTCGCCATCCCTATCAATAGCAGGGGTACCACCTTCCATGCCGCTCGCTACAGCCTACCAACTTTCAAAGATCCACACAATTAAAACCACCAATCACACATGGCTAGAAGGCACCACCTGCCTTGAAACAAAAGAAATCTGGCCATCACTTAAAACCGGTCAAGACGGTCACTCAGTCTTCTTACACTCATTTAGGACCCTCATTGGAGTCATAACCAGGCCCAGTGCAATTCACACGCAGGATGGGTGCCCCATTTTTGCAGAAGATGCATGGATGAAGAGGAGGAATAAAACACAAATCACCTACCCTGCTCCGGTAGCGCTCTGGCCAGTCGAAGGTTCCTACACTTAGGGGCCTACTACTTCAGCGGCTAAACAGCGCCAGCATAAGCCAGCTAAATCGCTTCACTAGAAGCACCAACTGATTCCAGTGTAAGGAGAGGTTAATCCGCGTGGTATCACAGTGGGCCTACTCTGCGCTGAGTGTGATTACCCTTAGCAGTCAGCCACTATAACAAAACCTTTACCTGCCAATTTCTCCTTACTTGGATGAAAGGAAGCGTCCAAATCGTGAGACGTCCCAGTCCTGCTATATCACGCAGAGGCATGGAATTTGTCAAAAGTTGACGAAGTTGCTTTGAGGGGAATATTGTTCGTGTGATTTTCGAGAGGAGGCGATATAGCGACGAACTGTGCGAGTTGTTCAGCGACAGGAACTTAGCCAGAAGAGTGAAGATCTGACGCCTGAGATGGCCAGTTCATGTAGAGTGGATGAAAAACCAATGCTCCGGCTCGGAAAGTCTTCACAGTCATCTCTGAGGGGCGGCAGTGTAGAGTCGCGACTCTGCGCGGAGGAGACATAGCCAACAATGCGTGCGAAACTGGAGGCAGCTAGCTAAAGAACGAGCTGGTCGGTAACGCTTGTTGGTTGAGGCCGAGCTCCACCCCGGAGTGTGAAGCTATTAATTCTGGGAATTTTACAATCGAATAGGTCCATCCAGAGGACATGGACCTGTGCATCCAAAGAAAAGTTATTGATTTCTCTCAACTCGGCTAGATGCCAGCAACGATCCCTGTGAATGCACAGGAGAGTTGACATACAGCATCCTCGCGGCGCCCTCTGGACAGCCTCTACTGCAACCGCTTAGAGGTGAACTAATATATGCAGCTGCCCCTCGTCCGGGTATTTAAACCTAGACCCGGTCCTCCATGTTCGGGGGTTTCGCGTGAGGATAACTTCCCCACCTTCCCCAACTTTGGATGCAGATTCGTTGTTCGAGGCAAAAAGTCTTAAGCTCTAACGAAACCAGCGAGCGCCTCATAACAATCCGCATTAAGGCTGAATTCGGGAATATTAGCCTGATTTGCGTACACGCCCCGACGGAGAAGATGGATGACGATAACAAGGACGACTTCTATGGCAGCTAAAAGGGCAGAAGAGGCTTTCTTGACCTTTTCCTGGATGATGCGCTTTCTGTTTAGCTTGCTATCGGCCGTGAGACCGAGACATTTCGCACTGGTAGTTAGCTGTAGTATACTGCCACGCAGCGAAGTGGGTCAAACTGGAGAATGTATCTTCTGGGGAAGAGTACAATGGCCGTTTTTTGTGGGTTAACGCCAACCCGCATGTTTGTGTCCATGCTTCCAGCTTGTCGAAGTCATTCTGTCTCTTAGAGTAATATCGCAATATCGTCCGTGATTGGCAGGAGGTAATCTTAGTTTAATTTAGTGCTGGTCTTTGACTTACCTCAAAGTCACATTGATCTCAAGGGAGTTTCTAAGAACCGTGAATAAAAAGCGGCGCTACTTAGCCGACATCTGGTAACGAGAATGGCTTGGTCCCTTGCCTTGTAGGTCGGACGCTTCTTCAAATAGAAAGAGCTATGTGTGAGCATGTGGCATGAATTTAACCGCAACCTCGACTCTCAAAGCGTGCCTGAAATACGATTCCATCTAGTGGGCGACCGCTTCAACTCGGGGAACAGTTGACTGCCTTACCTTCCGAAGAGCGACGACGGCACAAATGCAAGTTCCTTTATCACAGGGTTCCATCACTGCCGGCAGTTGCTTACCCAGTATGACGAGGAGAAGGTGTTGCCAACGGTAACCACTGCCTCCCATGAAGTTCCTGTTTAAGTGTGATGCCCCTAATCGGCGTGAAGCCTTCTAACGAAGAGCTAATGCACTGCAAATTGACGTAAGTGTGTGACTCAATCCCCCTGCGTCCAGACTCGAGAATCACCACCATCCGATGTCACAGCGTCAAAGGAGTGACTGGCAGAAGCCAAATCATGTATGCCTTCCACACGACCGGCAGCAATTTCAAAGAAAACACCTCACAGAGCCAATCTCGGGGCAAGGAGAAAGAAAACGACGAAAACTTCCTCGAATACCCTGTATGTCCACTCTGGGGATGGGGACAAATTTGCAAACTTCCTTCTGCGCCAAGGAGGAAGTGAGGCAACACACTCCTTCGATGTACAACACGAGCATGCAGCATTCCCACCACCCTTCGCCGAGCAGTGTGACACGTCGTCGACACATCCCGAACATGTCCATTAACGTTTCAACAATTGGCCCCCCGAAATTAGATTTCACTGCGCCTCACAGTTGGACTCCTCGGCGAATATATCTCCACTTAGTGGACTGTCCGCCCTGCCCCCGCGCAGCAGCAGCCACTGACAGGTCCACAAGTGGAGGTGCTTTAAAGCGAGCCACGAAACTTTCTATTTTGTATTCCGACGAAGAATACTTCTTCCTTCGAGTGGAATGAAAGTTTCCTCTCGCAAAAGTTGAAAAGAAACTTTCCTACAATGGAGACGAAGCAGCCGAGGAACAAGGACAAGCAAACATACCCAGGGAACTTTTTTTTTCCGTCCGAAGTGCATGGCAAGGTTTGTTCTTATTCCCCTTTGTTGCTCTAGGCGCGGAGAGGGCCTCGGCTCCTCCCCCCCGCCCCCACACAGAGGAGATACAGCCCGGGAAGAAGATGAAGGAAAAAGAAGAAAAGAAAGAACAAATCCCAAACAACTAAACAACTCCAAGCTGTGTCCTTTCGCAAGGAAACGACTGAATTTGAATTCTTTTTTTTTTCTATCGCCCGTCCCTGCAGCCCTTTGAAAGTACACAGAAGACCGATGCAAAAGGTAGATGCGAGCGCACAATGAAGGAAATTTGTTATTGGACGATAAAAGTTCCAGCTTCGTGGATAAAGTCACGGCCGAGAGGAGTGCGCAAAATGAAACACATTTCTGGATTCCCAGCGCGAGCGGAGGTAAGGAAAAAAATTTACAATTTCAATGAGGAAGTGAGAATGAAAGGATCGCCCATTCCAGGTCACTGATTCCTGGGATTCCTTCGTCTGGTCTGTGTTTTGCCAGTCGGCGCGAGAGCGATGTGAAGCTAACCAGGTACATTGTGGGAATACCACACGCAGGCAGGAGAGGGATCGGCGTCAGAAATGTAAGCGAGTCATGTCCACCTGCAATCTTTCAATCACCAGCCCCTGGATCCAGTCGGTGTCAACATTGAACCGATTATTTGAATAATTTCAATCTCATGGCACTTCCTCCATCATCTGCATCCCCATCATCATGGGATGCTGCCTCGCTGCATCTTGAGAACGCCCATTGTTTGGCCTCGTTATGCTCGAATATTCATTTGGCATCCACTTCCTTGTGCAACACACACAGTCGCCGGCACAGCCATTGTCAGTTGTTTGCCGCACGCACTGCATCCCGCCTCAGCATGCATTTATGCCACACTCACCTGCTCACCCATGCACCAGGCCACGAACGATTCGACGAAATTTGTAATGCAAATGCCGTGTATCGACCCACCGACTGGAGTGTGTGTGCTAAGGAGACACATCCTCGGCGGGGCTTCGGCTAATGATTTATTCACCTTCTCACACCGCCCGACACACCCCCGTTGTTGCTGGTGCAGGCGACGTCCCTGAATGACAATGAGCATTGCATGTCGCAAAATGCTAGCAAACTACTAATAACTAAATTATCCTGCCGAACAACACGCACACGTGTGCCCATTCAATCAGTCGGCAGTGTGTGTCATCCTCAGCAGACAGGACTGCTGATGCAGACGCCGGATGTATCTCCTTACGCCGAGTCGCTGTCGCCGACAATACCGGAGACTAATTTCGATTTTGTACGGCTTCGGGGCGGGCAAGGTCCAGCCAGTCACTCGTATGCCGTTCCAGCGGCACACTTGTCAACTGGGCCGTGCAGTGGTGTTGCGGCGTTGCATGTTCACCTGATGGCAGGATTGGATAGCTTCTCGAATGCCCATCGGGGTGACGGGATAATTTTATGCGTGTTGAAATGTGTCAACGGCGACACGTTGCTGGCAAAAGTTTGTCATTCAATCTTGTGCGGGGAAGGAGGGGGGCTAGGTTAAATGTGAATACTGGAAGAAATTTCAACAAATAACTAGGTTTGGGCTTGCCATCCAGCTCCGGGGGACTCCGAACGAGACTGAGAGTCGATGGTGTTGTGATTTGTTGGGAGATGAAGTCAGCTGTCAACTGGGACGGACAGAGATGTTGAACTCTAGATGGAGTGTCTTGAAACTCAGGGGAGGCGAATCGAAGACAGACCAAGGAAACTGCTCACAAGTGTAATATAGGGCTTGACACGATCTTCCTCATCGACGATGTATTTCAAGGCTGCGACTTTGCAGAGATATTTTGCAGCATCATACTAGAGAGGGTAGTTCAGGACTCATACACGGTTTACCAGAATAACAACCTCTGTTAGCACAACCGGATAACATTGACGTAGTTGGCAGAGCACAGCGGACTACCAATGAAGCTTTTGAGCCCGGTCCGTAGAGGGCATGAGGAAGAGAACAAACCGGGGTATACCTTGTCGCACACATCCAAGGTTTGATGACGTCAACATCCCTTGGCCATATAGTCTACGCCGGCTTCCAGGAGAACAGTGCGAAGAACAAACTTCTGTCAATCACAATTGGGACTTCGCTCGAAGGTCCACGCTGACCCCAAGATGTACGACGCAGCGGTGTGAAAGCCTTTGGTTCCATGGAGAGACGAGTTCTGCATTCATCCCATGGTCTAGTTTGCGTTGATGGCGTTTGTCGCAAAAGATTCAACGATGCACTGACTGCACAGGGTCAAGCATCTAGTTAAAAGTCTTCGGGTCCAATGCTTTATCGCGTAGAGCTCGCTTAAAAGACGCACTGGGACTGGAAGCAATGACACCTTAGTTTTTGACGAGCTGACATCCGTCTATCCATTTGTCCATCCATCCGTCCATGCATCCGTCCATCCGTCCATTCGTCCGTCCATCCGTCCATCCGTCCATCCGTCCATCCGTCCATCCGTCCATCCGTCCATCCGTCCATCCGTCCATCCGTCCATCCGTCCATCCGTCCATCCGTCCATCCGTCCATCCGTCCATCCATCCGTCCATCCATCCGTCCATCCATCCGTCCATCCATCCGTCCATCCATTCGTCCATCCGTCCATCCGTCCATCCGTCCATCCGTCCATCCGTCCATCCGTCCATCCATCCGTCCATCCATCCGTCCATCCATCCGTCCATCCATCCGTCCATCCATCCGTCCATCCATCCGTCCATCCATCCGTCCATTCATCCGTCCATCCATCCATCCGTCCATCCGTCCATCCGTCCATCCGTCCATCCATCCATCCATCCATCCGTCCATCCATCCATCCGTCCATCCGTCCATCCGTCCATCCGTCCATCCGTCCATCCGTCCATCCGTCCATCCGTCCATCCGTCCATCCGTCCATCCGTCCATTCATCCGTCCATCCATCCATCCGTCCATCCGTCCATCCGTCCATCCGTCCATCCGTCCATCCGTCCATCCGTCCATCCGTCCATCCGTCCATCCGTCCATCCGTCCATCCGTCCATCCGTCAATATCGACCAACACACCGCTAAATAGTTCTCCAAGAGCTGTCTAAACTGTCCACTCCTTCAGACTTTCATTCAAAGGCAGGCTATCTCGGGCCTTTTGCCGTTTTTAAAATTAGCCTCATCTCTCAAAAGATACCAGCAATTAGCACTGCAGTGGCAATAATCACCGGACACTGCCTATTTGGGCCTTCACGCAAAAAAGGACAAGGACTTTCCTACAACGACTTCTGTAGAAGCTGCATAGACAAGGACGAGGGCAAGCAAGGTACCCAACATGTCGTCTGCGACAGTCCTGCTCTCCCCTCATCTGTGGAGGTTTAAACTTCTCTGCAAGCCTAAGCGATCTCACCAGAACCACAGTCAACAACACTGGCTGGCTGGCTTAGTCCCGCTACTAAATTGAAATACCCACGTTGGCCTACTTCTGCCCTAAGCTCATGAATGCCTTTACTTGCCTACGTCCCAAATTAAGCATTAGTTTCTGATTTTCAAACATCAAGCCTGTGCCACCTTGGTTTACGTTAAGGGGACGTTTTTTCTCATTCCAAGTCTACTTGTCCCCTTCCCATTAAAGCTTCCACTGACACACATGCCCAAAGTCACGTCCACACAACGTAACGAGGACACTTCCACGATACAATATGCACCCACCTCTGGTTCTGTTCCGCTACAGAATTCCTTGGTGCAGCTCTTTAAAACTCACAAACGATTCTCCGGAGCAGCACAGCTCAAGATGTCCGCCGCTTAACGTCACCATCTGTTTGCATCTTAAATGCGGCTCCGCTGCGCACCACTTGCCAGTTGCCTCACTCCCAACACTTGTACCGCCTGCACTCGGCGAAACTAATTTCAATATCAGTCCCACCTGCACCGTGTTCAGGCTGTTCACGTTAGTTGTCTCGAACTTCAGCTTCCGTGCACTTCGCTCCCCTTTTTCGCTCGCTGCTCATCGTCTCCCACCCTACCCCCCCACCCTGGCAGAGTCCGTATGCTACAAGTGCATAAATAAAAGCGAAACAGGAGCATCCTTGTATTTGGCAGGGATAAAATTAAATTTTACACCTGTGCTCTGTTAGCAGGATGTCACAATTCCTCCACAGAGCGACTGTGTTGCTCTTAACATGTATATAATTCCTGCGACCACTTCTTCTTCGTCCTCGGGCACTTCACATAACAGCGCGGCGCAGAGAAGATGCCACACGGTGGAAAGGGCTGCGACTGCTGCAATCCCACAGCACAGTCCCATGGGTGCGCCCACCGCAGCTTCGGCGCGGCGAATGGGTGGGCGGGCAGCTGTCGGAATGCACTGGGGCAGATGCAGGAGCGTCAAAGAAAGATATACATTTAATTTGTTGCAAGGATAATTTTCTAGTTTTGTTTTATGCGCAATGGCTCGGAACCAGGGGGTGGCGTGGGGAGATAACCGCTGGGACCACCGTCGGGCGTCGAGTGGAGGTCAGCAAATGGAGTTCTTCCAGTCGTTTCCGTATTTTTTCTTTGACCCTCTTCTCGCTGCTCTCCGGGAATGTGTGCGGAAGGATTCTCCTGGTGTTGTGCTTTTTTTTCTGTTCCAGAATTTCGGTGGGAAACAAATTACTGGAGCGGATCAGTTGTTCAGATCCGCAGGGACCGTGTGGTCGGACTCGGAGTGATTATTTTATGGAAAGGAAAAAATGTTGCAGATCCTGGCATATCTGTGTCATTACTTTGCTGCAAAAGCGTTCGCCTAGTTGCGGGAAGCATGCGACAATGGAGACACGAATGGGGAAGGTGTTGTCCTTGTTTCAATTATTTTTCTGGAGTGCAGTGGACCTGGAAACTGGTACACGGAGCAAAAGCGCAACGCTCATGGATGTCCTGTCAGACAGTTGATGAAGTCAAGTGCTGGACGATGGGATGTGGAGTGGAAGCAATTCTAGACGCATTCGTTGAGTGTTTGGTGCTGTCTGCGAGCGACTTCGATATGAATGTACCTTTGAATGCAAGAACTGCAATGATCACGTATGTAGAGTATGACCACGTTATTTTTGTCCAACAGTCCAACAGTCCTCAGATTCGTCGTAGTTATCGAGAAAATCGTTTCACAAAACTCTGGATCCACCGCATCGACTCCAACGAAAACGCGTTAATTTTCGCCAACAAACGATTGTGATGCCACTTTACCTCGTTTTTTCGAGCAAAAAGTGTCAATTTCTTAGAAGTCGGTTATCTTTGTGCTCAACCTGAAATTGCACATCAAATGCGTGGGGCTGAGTGTGAAAATAATAATCGCACTGATTCCAATCCAAAAATTCACTGGATAACCTTGAAATTGCGAAAAAATGGCAATTTTATTTTTTCATCACGTCAGAATTGAATGCAGACACTTCGGCTTATCTGGCAATGCCTGTCTTGCATGACAGTTGTGGAGAAGTGTTGACGGAAATGTGAGGCATGGGCTTATGTGCACAGGACAAAATTGCTGACTGCAACCTGGCAGGAGGCCAGCGCGATCCCTGCTTGTGCATAAGTCAAGTCAGCCTCCATGTGACGCCCCTTGATAGCCATCACAACAACCATTGTGTGATGAACTAATGTATGCAGCGATCACCCTCTGCCGTAGGGTCAAATTATGGGCCTGGCCTACCAGTTGTAGGTTGTGCGTGAGGTTCACTCCTTCACCACGTAAAACAAACCACGGTTACGAACCGACAACATGCCTGGGATAACGGTTAAAGGACAATGATGTTCGGTTCTGCACGTGGAATGGGAGGTCCCTGAACAGACTAGTTGTCCAGTCGCTGCTGAGTAGAATCGCAGTTGATGCTGAGAATTTGGAAAAATCATTTCTGTGGACTGGTTAACGACGATGACGGCACAAATTCTGCGGTCAGGCAGAATGTTTCACTCAATTTGGACGATGATGAACAAGAATTCCGTCCCACCGACTTGGACGAAGTCAAGATAACGACATTTAGACTGAAGTCGAACAAAGCTGCAGAAGCGGACGGATTGTCCTGCTACTGGAGATGAACGGCTTGGTCGGAGGAAAACATGCCAGATGAGTGGAATCTCAGCGTCGATTGTCCGGCCCCAAGAAAAGAGACCCCTTTGACTGCGCCAACTATCGGGGGATCAGCCTCCTTAACATCGCGTACAAGATACTCTCTGCCGTTTTGTGTGAACGCCTGAGACCCTTTGTCAACAACCTGATAGGTCCTTCACAGTGCGGTTTCAGGCCTGGTAAGTCCACCATCGACCAAATATTCACACTTTGGCAGATCCTGGAAAATATTCAAGAGAGGCAGATCGACACTCACCACCCATTTGTCGATTTCAAGGCCGCATATGACAGCGTCCATAAAGATGACATTGACGTAATTGGCCAAACACAGAGAGCCGTCAATGAGACGTTTGCTGGCATTAAAGCGAAAGCGGCTAAAAAGGGTCTAGTGGTAAGGCAGGGCAAACCAAAGTACATGCTGTCATCACGAAAGGACGCACAACATCGACGTCTCGGACACAGCGTCATAATGGGCAGCAGTAACTTTGAGGTAGTCAAGGACTTCGTCTGCCTTGGCGCTGGAGTCAATACACCTCTACCGAGATTAAGCGCAGAATTACTCTTGCCAATCGCTGCTTCTTTGGGCTCAAGAGGCAATTGAGTGAGAGAGCTATCTCTCGAAACACCAAGTTGACTTTGTATAAAACTCTGATCATCCCAGTCCTGCTTTATGGGGCAGAGACATGGACGCCATTTAAAGCGGATGAAGAAGCTCTTTGTTGTGCGTGCGATCTTTGGTCCTGTTTGTGTTGATGGCGTCTGGTGGAGAAGATTCAATCACGAACTGTACAGCGGCATGCACCTAGTTAAGAGTCTTCGAATCCAACGCTTAAGATGGCTAGGTCATGTAGAGAGGGTGGACCACCACAGCTCCGGCACGAAGAGTCTTGTATACTGAGCCATTGGGACCTCCTCGCACGACATGGCGCACACAAGTGGAAAAGGCCCTCAACCAACCAAGAGATGCATGAGGCTGGAGGCAGCTGGCGATAGATGCTATTTGGAGAGACATGTTGGTTGAGGCCCAAGTCCACCCCGCCAAAATCGCAGGGAATTGGTTTTAATGAGTGCGTGTCGTGTGCAGACATGTATTCGGTCAAATTGAATTGTTTTGCATTGAAATTCACTGGCGGCCGAAACTATGGAGTTACCAGACGTGGTGATCTCAAAGGTGGATTGTGGGTACAACGAGTTGATCTTGAAGCCTCCCCTTCTTACTCCAGTTGTCAAGGTCGTTCAATCGCATGTGAAGCTGTGTCGGTATCCAGAATTGCGCTCTAGGGGTGCCCTCGAAGAGTGGTTCTTTGCTCTTATTGTGGTCACTCGTTATTGAAAGGTCTGGTTACACTGCTGATGATCTGGGCATTGTTACAAGAGGTATCGACAACGACGACGACGGTATCTAATGCAATGCATAGTGCACTACCATTCGCCATAGAATGGTGTAATCAAAAGGGATTGTTGATCAATCCCAGCAAAACCGTTCTAGTGCCCTTCTCAGGGAGGACACGAGTCACTCTCCAACCGATAGTAACTAACGACACCACACTTATCTAGTAAAAGGGATTTCGACAAGGAGACTCGCTGTCGTTTGATTTCTTTAATTCGCGACGGACTGCTGTAAACCCGGAAGCACGGCACTACCTTTTACAAATCAGTCCAGCTGTGGGTATACGCAGATCACAACGACATCGTCCCGCGGTCGCAACGCACCGTAGTGGACGTTTTCACTGCGATTAAGGAACTGGCGAAACGAGCTGGTCTCATGGTCCACGAGGATAAGGCAAAACAGATACTGTCGAGGACATATCGATCCACCGCACACAACGTGCCAACAATCGACGATTGAAAGCCGAAAGCTGGACGCTACGCAAAGCCGCAGAACTGATTCTTTGTGCCTTCGAAAGGAAAATTCTACGTCGGATATATGGTCCCGTCTGCGAAAAAGGCCAATGGAGGAGAAGACACAACCGCGAATGCTGCTAGACAGAGATGAGGATGTAGTCCGGAAGGCAAAAATCCGTCGACTACACTGGCATTGCTCCAGTAAGGTTCTTCAGAGCTAAGCCTTCTGATTCGAGAAGGAGATAAAGGCTGAACCTCCGGTATAGATACCAAGTCATCGCGGATGTAAGACAGCTTGATGACTTGAAGCACCGCGACCATCAACCACCGGGACCATCAACGATTTAAGGCAGCGATATCACAGGCTTCGAACGTCCATGGATCGCTGACCTGTTATGTAGGTAAGTTGTCAGTATAGGTCTTACAGCATATACGGATATACTAATATTTCTTAGTATCTAACTACACATCTGTTTGAAAGTTCTTATCTATCAAGAGCAGTACAGCAATGCACATGTTGTCCCGACTGCAGCCAGTGTTCAGCGTGAACCTGAGCTGCCATAGTTCTGCTAGATGCTCCAGATGGTGTTTTGCTTGAAATTTCTTAGCATGCCTAGCAGTGTTACCACATCAAAAGGACTCATTTTTATTATCCTGACTAATTCTTAGATTTGACTCATTTTTCAAGAACAATTTACCTAAGCACCTAATGTAATTTAAATTCACATTCCCATTTGGTGTAACATTTCCTGCAAAATACCTGAGCACATACTAGTACTGCACCCAGAAATGGCTCTGGCCATACTTCGAGGCAGGAAAGGCATACAGTCGTATCTTCATGGATGGCTCCAAAACCAATGAAAGGCCCGGCGCTGGTGTTTTCGTGGAAGACTGTACACATGATTGGGTAAATTCTCGTTGGTTTTCCAAGCGGGAACATATGCGATCCGCATGGCAACAAACAAAATTGTGAAGTACATGTGGACGGTTCGACGTATCTGTGTCTGTAGTGACAGCCAGGCTGTGCTTTAGGCATTATTCACTCCCTTAACCACTTCCAAGATAGTTCCGGAATGCAAATCCTCTCTGAATTAGATTGGCAGTCAAAATTCACTGAATCTCATCAGGGTCCCAGGACACCAAGGAAATGAGATCGCCTTGCCAGACAAGGATCAAAGCAGAGTTTCTCAAGACCTGCAGTACCTGAACCTGCGATAGGACTGCCTGCGTCTGTGGTCAGGGTTTCCATTGATGGTTGGACCTCTTGAGAGCAAAGTCGTAGATGGCATGACTCTCCAGGATGTAGACAGACCAAGCGTTTGCTAACAAATGTCTGTAAGAAATCCGCGGTATTCCTGTTGTCACTTGACACAAAAGACTGATGAACCACAACACATTTGCGCAACACTTAAATGTGATTGGCTTAAGCGTAAACACCCTCTACGACGCTCGTGGGACGACGACACGGCAGAGCACTCCTTCTGTCACTGTCCTGCCTCTGCTTGGATCAGGTGGCAGATTTTCGACGCTGATGTCGTGGGAACTGATTCTGTAGGCCCTTCATCACGGAAGCGCCTGCTGGTCTTCAGAAGAAATTGTAGGTTGCTGCTTGGTAGTACAATGAACTAGTCTTGAAGCTGAGTGCTTGAGAGTAGTATCAAAA
Organism: Eristalis arbustorum; assembly: GCA_916610145.1. Classification (NCBI taxonomy): domain Eukaryota; kingdom Metazoa; phylum Arthropoda; class Insecta; order Diptera; family Syrphidae; genus Eristalis; species Eristalis arbustorum. Next base: position 62,960,586 of record OU744319.1, on the reverse strand, counting down.
CCACAAATAAACATACCAGTTTGTTGTTTCAGATAAGGACGCATTGTGTTATCAAACTCGTTTTTTAAGCTGCTGCCTGTGGTAACACTGATGCCTTGCACCATTGCTTTCGATTCTCCTGTGACATGCCGATTCACGCTGCAAGCAATTACAGTGACAACGATGTACATTTGAAGCCATTTTAATGCTTCCGTTGCCATTCTAACCAACTGACTGCTCAAAGTGCAATCGACTTGTTCAGCGAATAATCACCGTCAGTTAAACAGCAAATCAATAAGCAAAGAGGGACCTTGGTTCCTAACCTCTTGAGTAGGTTAGCAGCACGATCCAATATGAAGCCTTGAAGTCGGCAGGCCATGCGTCCAACAGCGGCCGTCAAATGTTGAGGCAATGACTCGTGTTCACGAGGGGCTATGCTGTTTATTCCTTTATGCTCAGAACTTGCACAGGTTTCCTTTTGAAATTTACTTTAGCTCGTCCATTTTAAATATTGGCTTTTCTCTACGCCAGCCAAGCTCTGAGAGAGTGGCTGTTGTTGGCAGTCCAAAATGCCGAAAGAACTGCATTAAGTCGATCTGGAACATAAGATGCGCTCTGCAATGACTGAACTCAGTTGGCAATGAGCACTAAGAACCCTATCCACTACACGCCTCTGTACACGTCGACTTAGTGTCTCATTTTGTCCTCTCAGCGCAGCAATCATCGCAATAAGGACAAAGTTTGCACGAAGAATTACGACTTCATGCACCACGGAGGTTGCTTACAGCATCCTCACTCCAAAATCCATCATCTTTCAACTCCCTTGAAAATCCCATTGCAGCCCGCCCATCTTCAGCGCAGCACAAATCCCTCAAGCAAGCACGAAAGCAAACTCCCCCCAAACCAACCAAAGTAACTATCTCCCAGAGCGAAAGACAAGGACCGGCTTTCCTTCGTTGCCGCCCTAATTAAGACCGAATTACAGCATCGAACTTCACTCAATGGCGCAGTCTACTTTGAGTGCCTTTCGGAGCATCATCCCCCGCCAACCGAAGGCCTTCAGCCAAACACTCGAGTCGGACAAAGTAAGTGGCTACAATTAGAGCTCGTCTCACAAGTGGATTATCTCGTCAAGACGGGCGTCGCCGTCGCCGTGTTTGACGACGCCATCGGGTAAGAAGGCAAGAACTCGCAAAAAGCCTTGCAAACTTCTCCCAATTAACCCAGTGTCGTTGCAAGAGATTCCCCAAAAGCGGCACGTGCGTTGATTGCGCGTACACCAAAAGGATCTCCACCCCGGAGCATGCACCACGAGTGAGGTCTTTCGCAGGAATGAAGACGAGGGAAAAAATCCCCAATGTTGGATGTCACGTTAACGATGTGGAGAGGCACTTTAGGCTCTTTGTGATGTCGCTGGGAAATTTGCATAATTACGCGCGCTGCACTATCTAACGGGGGTGGGCATGCGGAAGAGGCTTGCAAGATGCCGGGGCAAAGTTTTCTGAGCCTCGTAAGCTTCTTGAGGTATGGCTGGTGCGACGGAATGTTTACACGTTCCGCGGTCGATTGTTGATGCAGAGATGAAAGAACTTTTAATAAACGGTTGGTGGCTACAATGCGGCGGCCCTCCGATGCTCCTGCTAGCCCGGTTCGCGTGTGAGCCCGCCGGGACGACAGGAGTGCGCTGACAATTTTAATGAGATTTTCCTTTACCAATACCATCAGGGGTGGTGGGTTGCAAAGAAGAGGAAATGTATACACCGCGTGAGGTGGAGCCGGGTGCGCGTGTGTCCTTGTTTGCCGACTTTAATTAATGTTTTGTTCTCATGGTGGCCGGGAGGGTGGGGAGGGTGTGTGACTTCAATTGTCTCGGCTCTTTGAGAGAATACGCGCAAACGAGTGAGTTCCGTAATTGACGCGCTTAGCATTCGGGGCTGTTGTGGTCGGAGAATTAATTCTTTCCTGACTTTAATTTATTGCACGGCAAGGGGTGGTGGGGTGGTCCTCTGGGGTGGACGGTGTGAGTGAGAGTGGGGCATTACTCATTTTGTGGTCTCTATGTCCTCAGAGGATGACTGAGTGCACAGGAGTCTTGCAGGGACTAACCATGTGGCTATGCGTGCTTGACAATTGGAGGATTTTTTTTGTTTCCCTTTTACAACTCATGGCCTGGACCCGATGGCATATTTTTTATCGGTCGGCGTTAGACCAAAATTCACCAACATGGATAGTATGCCCTTTGTGGTGATTTTTAAAAAGCCACTGAAGTGAGGAGATACCTACACTTAACCAGATTAATTGCGGACATTTGCACAAAACATGCTTGGATGTCTCATCCTCTTCGCTGCAACGCCGACACGCCTTGTCTTGACATTTAAGGTGTTCAGATGTTAGTTTCGACCTCAGGACCAATTAAGAAAGCTCGTTAGAAATCGTGTGCGTTCCTTGATCAGATGGGGTATTTCCTTATTTGAGTACGGTGTGACTAGACATTTCTTCATAAGAAGTTCATTAGGTTAGATTAGCTGCGAGTCTACCCACGGTAAGGCCACGTCTCACTTAGGTGCTATGGAACCCAGTGTGTTGCCCATAAGAATGTAACCTTCTGTCCTACTCGTTGATTGTTGTAGGAGCTGTGCTTTCTCTTCCATCCATTCTGTGGCCTTGACAAACCTGCAAATATAATTAAGTGGGATATTTGCTATGTCTTGGAGATTCCGGAAGAAGAAATCTCTCGGTGTTCTCTGTCTCAATGTGCAGAGACTGGGGCAGTGGCAAAGGTAGTGGATATCCTCAACCTCGTCTTCGTCCCCGCAGCGTCTGCATAGACTCGGTCAGAACATCACCATAGGCAGCTACAACTTCGAGGTGGCAAAGGACCTTGGCTCCGAAGTAAATAGTGCAAACAACATCAGTACCGAGATTAAACGCAGAATAACTCCTGCCAACCGCTGTTGCTTTGGGCTCAAGAGGCAATTAAGTAGTAGCGCCCTCTCTGGAAAGACTAAGCTCAGACCTTGATCATCCCTGTCCTGCTGTATGGCGCGCAAGCTTGGACTATCTCAAGAGCGGATAAAGACGCACTTGGTCTATTCGAGAGAAAAGTTCTGCGTTCGATCTTTGGTCATGTTTGCTTTGATGGGGTCTGGAGTGTCATCAGCATCATCAGCGACATGAGTCTAGTCAGGCGTCTACGAATTCAACGCCTGAGATGGCTAGGCCATGTTGAGCGCATGGACAACACTGCTCCAGCCCGAAGAGTCTTCGACTCCGAACCAGTGGGACAGCGCAATAGAGGACGACCACGAACCCGATGGCGCACTCAAGTGGAGAAGGGCCTCGACCAACTTGGAGTGCGAATTGGAGGCAGCTGGCTAAAGATCGTGCCAGCTGGAGAGGATTGTTGACCGAGGCACAGGTTCACCCCGGACTGTAGCGCCACAAGAAGAAGAAGAAGAAGCGTCTGCATATGGTGTTATGGGTAAGTCCCATTTCTTGTTCATAGTACGTAAGACGCTTATGGCCAGTTAGCGCCCTGACTACCATCCGCAGCAGCTTTTTGCTGCTTTGGAGAAGTATGCCCTTTTGTGCCTTTTAGGACATAAAGTCCGAGTGGTGTCACATGTGGGAAGAGAAACCCGCTTTTCATTTTTTTGTCCATTTTACTCCTGACATCAGCAAGAAATGGATGGAAACGTGAGATGGCTTGTAATGGGTCGGATTTTTAGCAAGTTCATCTGCTACCTCATTGCCGGTTATATCCTTGAGACCCGACAGCCAGCATAAAAAGATTGAGTGCTGCAAGCCAAGAACCTCTAACTCTTCGCGTCAGCGTTTTGGCCACCAAAAGATGGCCGCGTTTATGATCGCCAGCAATGCACAAATATGAGAGAAAAACCTTCAGCCCTATTGTATGGATGACTACTGGCCCATATGGCCTTGGTCACATATTGCGAGGACGACTTGATACGCAATTTCCTGGCAAGTCGTTTTTCCTGAATTACTTGCTTACTTGTCAGGAGCCAAGGAGAGTCCGACCCTGAGATATCACTGCCTGCCATCGCTGTCAGTCCTGGACAAGCTGCTTCAAGTCATCAAAGCCAACCTGTCTTGCATCCGCGATGACTTGGTCTCTGGACCGGAGGTTCAGTCTTTCTTTCCTTCTCGAACGAGGGGGCTCGGATTTTAAGAACCTCTTTGCTGGAGCTTTGGTGTGCATGCGGTCGATGTGGCCGAGCCAGTGTAGTAGACGGATTCCAGCCTTCCGGACTTTATCCACATCTTTGTCCAACTGGTAGCATTCGCGGTTGTGTCTTCTCCTCCATTCGCCTACCTCGCAGACGGGGCCATATATCCGACGTAGAATTTTTCTTTCGAAGGCACCAAGAATCAGCTGTGAAGTTTTGTTTATGGTCCAGCTTTCGGCTCCATAAAGTAGGACTGGCAGGATAAGGGTCTTGTAGAGCATGCCTTTGGTCCTTCGAGTCAATAGTTGCGAGCCCAGTTTTTTTTTTTTTTGACAAACCGAAGTAACATCGTCTGCCAAGGGCGAATCTACGTCGGATCTCCACTAGGATGTCATTAGCGGAGTTTACGTTTTGCCCCGAGGTAGACAAACTCCTTTACTACATCGAACTTGTAGCTGTCGATTGTTATCTCTTGTGAAAGGTTGTGTTCGCCGGATCGTTTTTTCGTTTCGCCTGTGCCTTGATTGCCGTGAAAGCTTCCACTACGGCGCGTTGGGATGGTGCGACGATGTCAGCTGTAGAAGAAAATGCCTCCCGTGCTTACAGCAGCCCGCCTTCTCCCGTACCAGAAATCACACGACAGCGCATTTCCTTGCGGAAATCCGGTGCATGTTTCGAAAGGCTCATATGTTTTTGAACTGGACTGCATGGTGCATAGTGCCAGTCAGTGTGGTGCGACACAACCGGACCAATTTTGCGGGGATCCCAAGCGAACGGGGGAATGCTAACGTATGCGGCTTTGAAATCGATAAAGAGATGCTGAGTATCGATTGAAAACTCGCTGGTCTTCTCCAGGATTTGTCTTAGTCTGAAGATTTGCTTCGAAGTCGAACATAAGCCTCGCTGGTACGTGCCGCTTAATGCGTTGCAAAACGCCTTTTGTAGGCAACGTTAAGCAGGTATGTACCTCTAGAGCTCTTGCAAGGGGTAGCGTCTCCTCTTTTGTGGGTGGGGCCCAAGGAGCTGACATTCCAGTTGTCGGGCATGCTTTGGTCTTCCCGAATTGGGCAGATGATCTGCTGCATGCTCCCTACCAAAACATTGTCACCAGCCTTGATGAGCTCTGGAGGAACCACGACGTCGAGGTTGGCGTCGACGCACATAGCTACAACGCCACGGGCCATCACGGGAGAAAAGTTCTGCTTTTAAAATTATACAGTGCCTGGAGAAGTTTAAACCATTAAATGCTCAGGCTGTACAGCGACATGAGTCTAGCCAGGTTAGTCTTCGACTTCGCAGCAGTGATCCAATGCAATACATCCACGAGATCGATGGCGCCCACAAGTGAAGAAGGACTTGAACCAACTTGGCGTGCGAAATTGTAGCGAGTTGACTAAAGATCATCTGAAAAAAGCTTGTTGGTCGAGGCCTAGCCGCCCAGCAGCAGGCACAACAATGCACACGAGTCTAACTGGAGAAGCGTAATAAGAGGAAATTTTGTAGCATGAGTGCATTGGTTGCTTAAGGTGAAGAGAAAACAGTCTTTCTTTGTCATGTACTGTGTTCTAGTGTCGACACGGAAACCCAATCACTTAGGCAACCAAATTTAGCTGCTGTTAATATAAACGTCAATCGCCGAAGAGCAGACCACTTCACAGCAAGCATCTAGGAAATGCTTTGTTGTCCCAGCGTACGCCCGACAATCGGAGGAGATGCATGCCATGTACGACAACATTTGATAGCCAGTAGGTACACCGCAAGGAGGTCTTCTGCTAGAGGGCACTTGTTTTGTCGCAAGGACAGTAAGCAAAAAAAATGTTCAGCTCAAGGATCGAAACCGATGGTTGAAGTTAGGCTTGCCGGAGGCGGAACAACAAAAGGTTGAAGTAAAACCGTGAAGTAAAAAAACTTCGCGAGCGCGCTAGGAAACGGACAACTTCTTTCTATGAATTCTATTTTATTGAAGATGTTGATTGACTTAGCTCTACACTGTGAATGAGTGCCTCATCAGGGTCATTGCCTTCAGGAAATCTCTGGTCCGTTTTTTCCCTTGGTCTATTGCTAGTGCAGCTACATCGATTTCTTGCATAATTCGCCATCTTTCACCCCCCGGTTCCCTTGAAGTAGCCAGACCATCACTGCATACGAGCACACCAAAATTCCATGTATGTGTGCAAAAAAAAACTTCGCAGCTTGAGAAGAGTCAAAGGGCGGTCTTGAAGCAGCTAGACATTCAATGCATACATACACACATCAAGTCTTCTCAACATCGTGCACATCGCGAAAACATCGCATCGTGGGAGTACCCAAAATGTGGTCGCTGACCCCTTGTCACTTACGATGTAGATCATTTTCTGATCTGCCAAATGCCGTCGTTTAGCTGACTGGGGTCTGTTGATTTTCCGTCGGCGTTTTGTGATGCATTTCGTGATTTTCTTAGATGAATGCATGTCTATCATCGAAAGTAGACTCATGTCTACAACTCGAGTAGCTCTCTCTCAACTGAAAAGACGTCTGTCAGTGACACTCGAGGACTGTTGTCTAACAAATGACAACTGTCATGCTGCTGAAGAGGTCTCAAAAAGAACACAGCACCTTGAGCCCACGAAAACTAGTCAGTCCTACGTCAGACGCAGCCAACGACAATCTGAAGAAGAGGTGACAACGCTTGGAGGACACTTAGCTTTCTTTCTGCTCGGTCTCAGGGACATTGATTTGAGTTATCCAGAACAACATTGTCTTACGCTCAGGGTGACTTAGCGTATCCAGCTTTTATGATGTAGATGGTCCGTCCTCAACTTGGATAATCCAGTGAGATAGACGGATTATACCATACCACACTGCGCTCGTCGTTGTAACTTCTCTACGACTCGCAGAATAGTTCCCGTCATCCCGACTTGTAATGTGCATTTCTGCATCGAAACAAAAAAAGTTAAGAGCCATATATTCGATCAATGAGACATAAGCTGTAAAATTTATCGTAATTTAGAAGAAAAAGCTTCTCAACCTTGGCCGTTCTGACTCGTTATAAAACTTTTGGGTCCCTTCCACTCGTTAGGCAACAATAGCACGCACGGCACGAGTGTTTCCTAAGAAGCTAGGCCCTCTGCGGGCTGTAGCGCTACCCATATCATTATTATTAAGTATTTGACTACGAGCCTGAATGTCAGCAGATAATAAAGGAATATGGGTGGCGCTACAGCCCGTAGAGGGCCAGGGCCTAGCTTCTCAACAACCACTCGTGTTGTGCGTGCTATTCTCACGAGTGGAAGAGACTTAGAGTTTAATGTCGATTCCGAACGGCCAAGTTTGAGAAGCTTCTTCTAGACAGAAGTACTCTTTGGGTATTGTCAGTGACTCGAAAGAGGTGGGGCCGTGAACATTATTTTTTTCGCACAGAGCAGGAAACGAACCTACGACGTCGAGGTTGGAGTCGACGCACATACCCACAACGCCACGGGCTGCCACGAATGTCAGAGGAACTCACTTTTAATTCGCGAGAGTTCATCGTTTAGGGGGACCTCTGAATATATCTACCATCGAGTTCAACGCCGTGACTACCCGTAACATCACCTTCAACTCGAACTTGTCTGGCTGATGATCCCACAGTCATCTCTGGCTCCAAATGCCGAAGCAGCAATCGCAGCACCTTCCTTCGGTGAGTAAAACAACTAAGCAACAAATAACTACACACACCCAGTAATCCCGTCACAACACTCCTAAGTGGCTGGCATTGTTTCTGCTCTCAAATTAATCTAATCCAAATAGATACCTTCGAGACGGCGGAGCACCCAGCAAATAGAGCGCTCTCGACCTAACACGCTCCAGCCGCACAGACACCCAATCCCGCTGAGAAATCGAGACTGTAGCGCCCTGCACCGGCTGCACTGACAACAGAATTAAACAAAAAATGGCTCGCCACTCCTGTTGGAACGAAATTAAATCTCCTCCCAGTCGTATCCCCATCTCATTAAATGCAGAACGTAACCAACAAAAAAAAAACGCAGAAAAAGGACGAAAAAAGGACGAAAAAAAGGACGAAAACGTGAAAGAGAATGTAAACCCCAAAAATGTAGGATTATGCTCTTAATTACTATTATCAGATGGCTTAGCACATATTTTTCGCTTAGCCATTGCTTGCATTTATCTCGAACGAGTAACAGACGAGAAAGAAAAAAAAACCCCAACCGAACAAAAACTCTGCAAAACTGAAGAAAAGTATCTGGAGCGCCACTGATTAAATGCGCTGTGTTGAAATTAATTAAAAATTTTCAGTTGGCCTTCTTTCGTTATTTCTGCTGGGTTTTTCGCTTCGTTTTTGTTTTTTTCGTCTTCTCGTCAGGCTGCCGCTGTCTCGGACTATCCTCGGCTGTCTTCAGTCAATGTGATGAGGGGGGACCGACACGGAGTGTATCCAAGACCTTAACAGTGACGGGAAACCAAAGCGAAGACAAGTTAAACTCGGGTTCTGATAAACTGACGGTCGGCTGGACCGAATGGACTCCCCCCTGTGCTGTCGGTCCGGTGACACTTCTGTAAGTGGGAATAAGAGGCTTTCGTTATGAAACAAGGCACCTTCCCACGCCGGGGATTCGGACGAACAATGACTTATGTGCCGCCCGTGTCGATGTGAAATTCTGGGAATTCTTTGTGATTTTTTCCCACAGGAGGGATGTGCCCACGTTTCTGGCTTGATGGACACGTGCCTCAGGTGGCACCTCATTTGGGGCTTGTCTTAAATGTCGGAGGGATTGCGTAATTTGTTTCTGCTTAGCACAGTGGATGGACTATGGTTTCACGAAAGCTGTCAAGTCGAGTCAAGGCTGAAGAGCGTACTTGAAAAGGTGCAAGTGTCCAGAGATGTTCCTCCGCCAGAAGTCAAGATGGAAGCGGGCTTATTGTGTCCCGGGGCTTAAAAGAGGTACACACGGGCACTTGACATATGCTCGCCACTGAAAACATCCTCTCCACCTGCCTTGACACATGTATCCCTTCGCGTTAAGGACGCCATCATGTCGGCACTCCTTGACAAAAGAAATCACGATAAATCCAGTACACACTCCTTCAACCCCTAGCTGCAGCCCTAAATTCAACACTCCACACCTTCATCACACATCCAATAATCCGTCCAATCTTCGACCGACAAACGGGCGACTTCATCTCATTCTCGGGTGGCTCTTCCATTGGGAGCAGAAAAAAAAACCCAAAATCACTTCAATTGAATTGACAAATCGAGGGGAAACCCAGAATGTTTACCTTGACTTCAAGTGGCCACGTGAAGATGACGGCTCGCCACTTGAGACTTCCAATATTCGTTTGCCAGCGACACAGAGCTGGCAGGCCACTTCAGAAAGCAATTAACATCAAAATCCCGATGCCAACGCACAGCACTCGTCTTCGTGTGCAACTCCGTCAATGTCGACGGTGACAATATCAGTTTGACGGTGAATTGCCTTTAATCGGGTGTAATACCGTGCGTATGCACATGTTCGCTCATTTGCAAGGAAGGACGCGTATCAATCCTCAAGTGGGTGCATATATTGGAATGGAATTGACATTAGTGCGCGACCTTGCTGCGTTGGCGAAGAGTGCGCTTTGCGAGGATTTATGAGTGATTACATTCGATTAAGCGACGATGGCGGGGCCAAGTGGGATCGAGTGGCAATTGCGATGGTTTTGATGTGTCAGCGAGGACTCCTATGGCCTTCCCCCATGAAGTGCACTTCAAAGCCTTCTGTGGACCACCTTCCCAACCCCCTCCTGCACCACAATCAATTACCACATGATAAATACAAACACGCTCTCCCCGCACCACAAAATCAATAAATTAATTCCAGCACGAGTACATGCAGTAAGCCAGAGCCCGCATCACTATGGCCACACACACACAAATCAACGAAAACGAACAAGAAACGGAACACATTAGTAAACAGGATAAGACGCCATGGCAATTAGCGTTCGATTCGAACAAAGAAAACAAAGGGATACCCGGAGTATTGCCGGCTTTTATTTCGGCGGCACGAGAGTATTTCCTTGTCATATTTGTCTCGTACGCTAACGAACTGCAATTTATTACAGCGGGACGCACACACACGCGGATACGGATACGGCAGACTGGATGACAAGATATACATCTTTGCCGACTGTGCGGTGGGTGGGAATGTTGGGGTTTTTTTTTTCTTCCGTTTTTGACAAATTTCCAAACGGTTTCGCTTTGTTCTTCAATCGGTTCGTTAGATCTTTACATGTGATGGCGCCAATTCGTTGTCCAATGGGAGAGACGCTGCGAATTTGGCAGATTCCTACAGGATGTACGAGAAGTTTGGCTATGAAATGGATGGTGATGGCTTATCGCAAGGGAGACTTCTTCCAGGTGGGATGGCAGTTGATGATAAGGCTCACATGCATGTGATGGGAAAGTTCGACAGGAGTTGATAAGAAGGGTTTGATTGGCAAGAACAATTGAATTGGAAAAAGAAAGAGCTTATTGCAAGGTATTGCAACGACTTTGACTGCATTTTTGGGGAAAAATAAGCTTCATGTCGCAGTTTCCTTTGAAGAGCGAGTGTTGGAGTTCTTTTTTTATTTGCATGTGTTCAAGGGTTTACTAATACCCTTAATTGCCCGGGATCAGGACATAGTACGGGCCGATGATGCAGATGGCGAGAGGGAGAGGAGGTACCTATGCACATTGGTCTTAAACAACTGCCGATTGTTGTCTGTGGGAAATATTGAGCTGGAAAGAGCATTCCATGCACAACTTACAAGCTACCTTAAAAACTACCCTAAGCTATATAGGTCGGCCATAGGTTGTGCAACATTAGAAGCGCACGACTGAGACCGACTGCTTCCCAATCGGGGATACGCACTAACAATTTTTAACCCGGGTCTAAAGGGTTCGAAGAGGGAGTTCTTATACTCCTCAGCCACCACAAATTTCGATGTTGTATCGCAACATCCCGAACGTCCCGACTCGACACCGCCATACTGAAGCGGAGGAGACCATCCTCAGCTCGTTGTGCGACGGAACGGTCGTGGTTGAGTCGCCCATCCACAGTTGAACGGGCGATGTGATAAATGATCGGTACCGCATTCATATCTTGTAACAGGCCGTTCATGTCTAAATGAAGAAACGCCTCTGGAGGGACGAAACCATTGTGACGTACCCTTTCGTGGTACTGTGGGTTGGGGTAGTAAGCCCCAGAGATCAGGTGATTAACCGAGTTCATCGCTCTCGCAGTATAACCTCGAATCAACTTCACTAGGAAATTGTCCACTCGTATCAAGTTGGCCATGTTGTATAAGACCTCATTGGAGTAGAATTTTCTGTACTGGGACTCTGGTGTTCTGTAAAGGCGAAGGCAAGCCCTAAGCAAGCCCTCTCAAACACCCGAATTTTTTCCATCAAGCTTGCACTCACGTTGAACCACACGGGACAGCCAGAGGTGAGCATTGGCCGTATGAGGGCCATGTTTCCGATTACCTTTACCCTTGCATCATCGCCCGGGGCCTGGCTAGAGCAGCATCTACATGTTTGTAGTGCTAGTGATGTCCTCGATCTTTTTGCCTGATCTGTACACGATCAAGTCGTCGGCATACGCAATTGCGTGCGGCAGAGAACTTATTGCAGGCTTCAGTGTAAACTGATGCGCATGCCTGGCGAGACGTGGAATGCGGGGGACTTAAAGGAGAGGAGGAATGCAGTTGGCTAGCTCACTTGAGCATCGTTTGTGCAATAAAACACAAGACAAGGTACCTCGATGTTCGAGTGAGTCTAGTGAGCCCGCGATATTCTTGTCTCCCATTAGTTTAAGCCGTCGCTTTTGGGTTCCATCCAGAAGGCGCAGGGTGGTCTTGGGGGCACCAGACCAGACATGAGCGTTGTACTCAAGCTTAGGGCAACTATACGCCTTATAAATCAAAGTCATTTCTTGCCTGGGTTAAGCAAACCTAAACATTTCGCAGCATTTTGTGGCGACCTCGAATATGTGATCGTTCCAACTAAGTGTTGTGTTGATGCTCATACCAAGGATGGTTCGTCGGTTTCGTCCCAGCGCCATTCATGGATAATGACTGGCTATCAGGGATTCGCTTTAGAGACAGCAGACAGGACTGAGTTGTGGAAGCATTGAATTCCACTCTGTTGTTCTCAGCCCAGTTAATTATGCTGTCAAGATCGGAATTCAATGCGCTTGACATACGCTTCCGTTTCAATACTACGTCCGAAGGGCAGGGTCGTGAGTTTTGGAACGAATATGAAAAGCTGAGGGTGCTGTCATCAGCGAAGGAGTGGACTGGATTAGAAGCAGACATGAGATCTTCTTCTTCTTCTTTGTGTGGCGCTACAGTTCGGGGTGGACCTGGGCCTCAACCAACATGCCTCTCCAACTAGCGCGATCCCTGGCTAGCTGTCTCCAGTTTCGCACACCAAGTTGGTTGAGGTCCTTCTCCACTTGGGTGCGCCACCTTAAACGCGAGCGTCCTCTGTTGCGTTGCCCGACAGGTTCGGATTCGAAGATTCTTCGGGCCGGAGCTGTGGTGTCCATACGCTCTACATGACCCAGCCACCGTAGGCGTGGGATCCGTGGACGCCTAACTAGGCTCATGTCGCTGTACAGCCCGTACAGTTCGTGATTGAATCTTCTCCTCCAGAACCCATCAACACAAACAGGACCAAAGATCTTACTCAGAACTTTTCTCTCAAAGAGACCAAGGACTTCTTCATCCGCTTTCGAGATTATCCATGCCTCCGCGCCGTATAGAAGGACTGGGATAATCAAGGTCTTATATAGAGTCAACTTGGTTCTTCGAGAGAGGGCTGCATTACTCAATTGCCTCTTGAGCCCGAAGAAACAGCGGTTGGCAAGAGTTATCCTACGCTTGATCTCGGCACTGATGTTATTTGTACAATTTACTCCGGAGCCGGGGTAAGTGAAGTCCTTGACTACCTCGAAGTTATAGCTGCCCATTGTGACGCTCTGTCCAAGACGTCGATGTTGTATGTCCTTTTTTGAGGACAGCATATACTTCGTTTTGCCCTCATTCACCGCCAGACCCATTTTAGCGCTTCCGTCTCAATGCCAGCAAAAGCCTCACTGACGGCTCGCTGAGTTCTGCCAATCACGTCAATGTCATCGGCGTATGCTAACAATTGCACGGACTTCTGGAAGATCGTGCCTCTAGTGTTGGCGTGTGAATTTCGCACGATCTTCTTCAGGACGATGTTGAAGAAATCACATGACAGCGCGTCGCCTTGCCTAAAACCTTTTTTGACATTGAAGGTCTCGGTGAGTTCGTTACCGACCTTGATGGAGCAGCGAGAGTTCTCCATCGTCATCCTGCACAGCCTGACGAGTTTGGCAGGAATGCAAAGCTAGACATGGCGCTGTATAGCTCGTCTCTATGCACACTGTCATATGCGGCCTTAAAGTCGACAAATAGGTGGTGGGTGTCGATCTGCATCTCTTGTGTTTTTTCGAGGATCTGCCGTAATGTGAAAATTTGATCGATGGTGGACTTCCCAGGCCTGAAACCGCATTGATAGGGACCTATCAGGTTGTTGACGAATGGTTTCAGGCGCTCACACAGAACGGCAGAGAAGATTTTGTAGGCGATGTTAGGGAGACTTATCCCCGATAGTTGGCGCAGTCAGAGGGGTCTCCTTTCTTGTGGATCGGGAAAACGATACTAAGATTCCACTCGTCGGGCATGCTTTCCTCCGACCATATCCTACAGCTGCTTTAAACAGTTCCGCGGACAATCCGTCCGTTCCAGCAGCTTTGTTCGACTTCAGTCTCGATATCGCTACCTTGACTTCGTCTAGCTCGGGGGACGGAATTCTCTTCTATCGTCGTCCATTGCGTGGAGTGGAACATTCTGCCTGACAGCGGTATTGGTGTCCTCTTCGCCGTTTAACAGTCTGCAGAAGTGATCCTTCCAGATTCTCAGTATCGACTGCGACTCTACTACCAGATGTCCATTTCCATCCCGACAGGCTTCTGTCCGAGTTTTATATCCATTGGATAATTGTTTTACCCTTTGATAAAACTTTCGGACGTCATTCCTGCCATAACACCTCTCCATCTCCTCGACCGCGCGCTTCTCATGCTCTTTCTTTTTTCTTCTGAGAAGCCGGTGCTCTTCCCTTCTCTTCTGTTCGTAGAGCTCACGAACAGCCCTCGTTGTTCTGTGCAGCGTTGCCTTGTAGACCTCCTGCTTGGCTGCATGTACCTGCCTGCACTCGTCGTCAAACCATGGGTTGCTTCTGGGTGGTGTCGTGAAACCCAGCACATCAGTGGCAGCTTCTTTGATGGCTTTTGGACAACGTTTCCATTCTTCTTCTATTGAATGTGCAGGCGGCGTCGAACTTTCAGAGAGTTTCAGGGAGACTCGGTCGGCAAAGTTCCCAGCGATCGATTGCGATTGTAGCTTTCCGACGTCAAACAGCTGTGTCCTGTCTTGGCTGTGTACTTCTCTCGATTTCCTCATCCTTACCTTAGCTACAAGAAGGAAATAGTGCAAGTCGATGTTGGCTCCTCGGATCGTTTGGACATCGTTCGATAATATGGGAGGAGTCAGTCAAGACAGTCACGTAAGCTTTTAGACCGATAATAATTCTCACTAGTCCAACACTGGCTGGAATCCCCAGCCCATACCAAGTACTCCGCCCAGCAGGAGTATGACATCCTCTTCTTGCACAACACACTGTATCTCAATTATCACCATAGATTGCCCATAATAAAGCTTGGCACGCTACAAACAGAGTGCTTTACAAAACCCCTCCCGCTCCCAAACAACACGGATTACAGGGCACAGCGACCATGTTGAACACAAGCGAGTTGATTACGCAAAACCAACGAGAAAAAAAAAACAAAAGAAAACTCAGTCGTCTGGTGTTTGCCGCTGGAAAGCGAATATGGGCGGGGATGCTAGGCCATGCGCCGAATTTTTCGACACCTCTAGCAATCCCTTTGAAATAACTGCAATAAACTACTTTGCCGAACGATCCGCGCGGCAATAGAGTGCCTGCTTTTACCGAAAAGAAACACGTTTCCCTCGCAAGCGGAACGCGCCACCAACAAAGGGATATCCGAGGATACGTGAAATATTACAACC
This sequence comes from Eristalis arbustorum, assembly GCA_916610145.1. Classification (NCBI taxonomy): domain Eukaryota; kingdom Metazoa; phylum Arthropoda; class Insecta; order Diptera; family Syrphidae; genus Eristalis; species Eristalis arbustorum. The sequence continues at coordinate 62,945,305 of OU744319.1, read as the reverse complement.
CAGCCGGCAGTAGTCGCCGCCACAGCCACTGCCGCCGCGGGTACCGAAAGGTAGGGCAGAGAAATGAAAACAAATTCTTGTCGGTGTGTTGTGTTTTTTTTTCCGTCGAGGATATTTTCCATTTTTATGGGAAACTTTCGACGGGGTATGCTTTCGTGTGATATCCTCCTTGTTACGGAGTCAATTTGTGGAATTTGGACCGCTCGTTCGAAGGTGAAGCCTTTGAGGGGTGAAGCCGGTTTTTGTGTTGCCCCCAGACGCCAAATGACTGTAGATGAGTTCGTTTTTGGCAGAAACGAGCGTGGGGGCGCGTTGAGGGATTTGTTTTAAGTTTTAGCACGTAAGCACGTGGAGCATGGTCTAACTTTGCCCGGCAGCCGGGTGACATGTTTCAAACAACCACTTGAGGGACGTTTTGTTGGGCTGTTGAGCGGATCAAGTAGTTGGTGGTCCGCTTTGGCGCTATCGATGGATGAGGTGGAATGAAAAGCTTCAGTTGCCCTAGATTGGGTTTGTGTGTGTCATGAGCGACAAAGGATATCACTTGTCTAACCCAGACGATGACTTTAAGCAGATTAACTGCCTGCTCAGCCACTCTATTTCCGGTTCCGGTGAAAAGTGGGGGGTTCCTTGATGTGCGCCGAAAACCTCAAGTGCCGCCTGAGCAAATTTCCGGCAGGATAAAAATGGACTTGCTGTGCGAGAATACCTAGCAATGCAGCATCGTCGACCAACTTGGGGCATAGTTTGCCCTCACAAAAGCGCACGACTCCATAAAAGGCAACATAATTTCGGTTCCTTTCCTGTGCGCTATCCTCCTCCTCCACGCAGCAAGGACGAACCGACGACGTACTTTGTCCTTAAAGACCGCCCAGAGCTGTGAAAGGAATTGCAGTGGAAACCACACTGTAAGTGGTTAAGCTTGCGAGCGCCGTGAAGTGGTATCAACACACAAAATGTGCACTTTAGGATGTCGTTTCCTGAAAAGGATAACTGCTTGGGGATGGGGATAACGTGGTTAATGCCATATGATTGTGCGATGTTAATTGGCTCCGTAATTGGTTGCATCTTTCGAATGCTTGCTGTTCTTCCGGGGTTTCTCTTGCTTCGTCGTTGAATGGGGTGTGTCCTTCGTTCGTCCTGGGTGAACCCACATGCCTCCGATCGCCATAACGACCTCCCCCACCACTCATCCTGGGGCAAAATTTATGACGCCTTTTCAACGGATCGCACTACCGCCGCGATGACTTACGACACTCGGCGATAGGAGCACTTGGCCTAAACAACCAGGATGCACCCCCCAAACCGAGGCAAACGGAAAAAAATCTCCTAGATATTTAAAATTCCAGTCATTGATGTTTTCGCTTGTCGACGTCACACGCACAGGCACAGCCACGGAGAGAGAAAAATGCCATAACATCCGTATCCGCTGACAGTAGTCGTTAGAACGCGTAATGTCACACTTTGATGGATTATTGACGACTTTTTAATGTATCACCATGTATCATGCACAGGCGCCCCGCCCGCGTCGAGGCCGTGTCATAAACTCGTTTAATGATAAAATATGATGTTCCTGAGAATGACAGCGTGACATATCATTCGCAAGGATCTCTCGCGATACCTGAGCACTTGTGTGTGTGCGAGAGGGTGTGCGGCACCCCGACAAAGCCAACACCAGCAGCAACATTTGAATATCAATGAAATGTGAAATCATATTCGGCAAACAAAATTTCACGTTTCAATTATCGTTAGGGGCGCGCAATGTGACAGCGGTGTGCTGGCGTATCGCTTGGGGCCATCGTTTGTGGTGGTCACTGGCGTGCATGCCGCGGCGTTCGGACCACGGCGCGCATTCGATATTCAATTAAGTTCACGCATGAGGCTCAATTTCGCAGCGCGGAGATCTTTCGCGAGCACGACTGACAGGCGATTTGTGCACAGGCGGCGATGGGCGGTTTCGCTGGCATAATGACGGGCAGCTGGCGGCCTTCGATTCCGTTTAATAAATTTGTCATTAGTGTGTGCGGAGGATACCGTGGCACGAGGAGATTGGATGTGTTTGCGAGAGAATGGCGTTAGTTTCGCGATGGCGGATGGGGGCGAATTGCTGGTCTCAACTGAGGCGGAAGCGTGCATTGTTTATGGGCCGTGCGCTTTGTTTGTCCTCTGCAAGCAGTTGACGGGCGCTGAGGAAGTCCTCGATCATAGTCCTTCATCATTTCAACTGAAAATTGGTATTTTTTCCGCAATGACAAGTAAGCGCGTCATTTTAGGAAATTTAGTCAAGCGGCACGGCACCAAGCCCGCGGCGCATGTTCACACTTCCGGCAGCCAAACGAACCATCTTCGCGTTGAAAGTAGTCATGTTGTGCAGACAGGATGCACATGGTGACTCTATGCTACGTACCAGGGTGCGGACAGCACCCATCTGAACAGGGTGAACCTCGGGCAGATTCATTGGGCACTCAATGATAGAAGCAGAAAGACCTCATGAAGTTCCTAAAGGAATCCGAATGGTTTCAGTTCAAGAGGTCTCAGGGTTGTTCAGTATCTCAAGTGCACAGTGGACTCAACATGTTAGTCAGACCTTAAGATCACTCTCTAAACCTATCTAAGCACAATGCCGCGGAGCGTCGACCACCTAAGCCCTGCTGGCATAGTTCTCTGTTGAACTTAACATTCCAACTAGTAACAATAATAATAAAATGGGTGGCACTACAGTCCGTAGAGGGCCAACGCCTAGCCTCTCAGCAAAAACTCGTCCTGTTCGTGCCGTTGTTCTACCACGAGTGGAAGGGACGTACAGTCTTATGCAGTATCCGAACGGCCAAGTTTGAGAAGCTAGACAGGAATACCCCTGGGGCATTGTCAGTGACTCGAAAGAGGGCAGGGACCCAGTTTTAAGGGTAATTATATTATATAGCTCTTGAGGGAACTTTCCGATCGAGTCTCCCTGAAGCTCTCAGAGAGTCCAACCCTTCCAGGCCAAATGATCGTCGAACAGTGGAACCGTTGTCGAAACGCAAGCAGAGAAGCTGCCTCTGTTTTCAAACGCCACCTAGAAAGACCCCATGGCTTGACAATGGGTGTCGGCAGGCGTATTCAGCGAAGCTAGCAGCATATAAGGCAACGCTGGGTAGAAGGACGAGAGCGGTTCCTGAGCTCTACGAACTTAAAAGAAGGGAAGAGCACATGATCTTCAAAAAAAAGGAGCTTGAAAAGCGCGCGATCAAGGAAATGGAGAGGTGGTACGGCAGAAATAATGTCCGAAAGTTTTACCAGCGGGTATCCAAAGGGTACAAACATCGGACAGAAGCCTCTCGGGATAAAAATGGGCAACTGTTAGGTAGAGCCGCAGTCGATACTGAGAATCTGGAAGAATCACTTCTGCAGACTGTTTAACGGCGAAGAGGACACCAATACCGCTGTCAGGCAGAATGTTCCACTCCACGCAATGGAAGACGATAGAAAAGAATTCGGTCCCCCGATCTAGACGAAGTCAAGGTAACGAGAACGCGATAACGAGACTGAAGTCGAACAAAGCTGCTGGAGCGGACGGATTGTCCGCGGAACTGTTTAAAGCAGCTGGAGATGATCCATGCACCAGCTCATCTGCAGGATTTGGTCGGAGGAAAGCATGCCCGATGAGTGGAATCTTAGTATCGTTTGCCCGATCCACAAGAAAGGAGACCCCTTCAACTGCGCCAACTATCGAGGGATCAGTTTTCTTAACATCGCCTGCAAGATCTTCTCGGCCGTTCTGTGTGAACGTCTGAAGCCATTCGACAACAACCTGTTAGGTCCTTATCAGTGCGGTTTCTGGCCAGGAAAGTCCACCATTGACCAAATATTGACATTTCAGCAGTTTCTCGAAAAACCCAAGAGATGCAGATCGACACCCACCACCTATTTGGCGATTTCAAGGCCGCATATGACAGCGTACATAGAGACGAGCTCTACAGCGCCATGTCTAGTTTTGACATTCCTGCCAAACTCGTCAGGTTGTGCAGGATGACGATGGAGAGCTCTCGCTGCTTCATCAAGGTCGGTAACGAACTCACCGAGACCTTCAATGTCAAAAAAGGTTTAGGCAAGGCGCTGTCATGTGATTTTTTCAACCATTGTACTTGGAAAGGTCGTGCTCACACGCCAATACTAGAGGCACGATCTTCCAAAAGTCCGTTCAACTGCTAGCATACGCGGACGACACTGACGTGATTGGCCGAACTCAGCGAGCCGTCAATGAAGCGTTTTCTGGTATTCAAACGGAGGCGACAAAAATGGGTTTGGCGGTGAATGAGGGCAAAACGAGGTATATGCTGTCACCAAGAAAGGACACACAACATCGACTACTCGGTCAGAACGTGACCATAGGCAGCTACTACTTCGAGGTGGTAAAGGACTTTATCCACCTTGGCTCCCGAGTTAACAGTACGAACAACATCAGTACCGAGATTAAACGCAGAATAACTCCTGCCAACCACTGTTGCTCTGGGCTCAAGAGGCAATTGAGTAGTAGCGCCCTCTCTGGAAAGACTAAGCTCAGACCTTGATCATCCCTGTCCTGGCTGTATGGCGCGGTAGCCTGGACTATCTCCAGAGCGGATAAAGACGCGCTTGGCCTCTTCGAGAGAAAAGTTCTTCGTGCGATCCTTGGTCCTGTTTGCGTTGAAGGTTCCTGGAGAAGAAGCTTCAGCCACGAATTGTACGGGCTGTACAGCGACATAAGTCTAGTCAGGCCTCTACGCATTCATCGCCTAAGATGGTTAGGCCATGTGGATCGCATGGACAACACTGCTCCAGCCCGAAGAGTCTTCGACTCCGAACCAGACGTGGGACAACGCAATAGAGGACGACCACGAAACCGATGGCGTACTCAAGTGGAGAAGGACCTCAACCAACTTGGAGTGCGAAATTGGAGGCAGCTGGCTAAGGAACGTGCTGGAGAGAATTGCTGACTGAGCCCCAGGTTCATCCCGGACTGTAGCGCCACAAGAAGAAGAAGCTCTTAAGAGAACGTCTCTGGCACTCTGTATTTCAGCTTTTTTTTTACCAATTGTTGTGGAATCGTGGAACTTCCAGCATAGCTTGAGCACGTCTTGAACTTCTATTCTGATTGATTGGTGATATAAACCGGTTGTCGTCGTAATACTAAATGATCAGAGTCATCTTGAAGATATCTTCAACTTGGAGTACATCCAGCCTTTCTTCTTCAGGACCATGTCTGCACATATCTGCTTCAGCGCTGCATTTTCTGAAGTTTTTGCTGTAAACGTGTCCGCGATATGCCAATGTTCCGTATTTTAATTTCGACTCAAACAGGGCGAAGTACGCTTGTTTTGGAACTGAGGTTGCTGCATGATATTTTAGCTGGGTAAGTGCATAAACAGCTCTTTAAGGCTCATGCGTCATCATGCATACCTGGGACGTTTTCGACCATGCACCGGTCGTTCGGCAGCACCTGACCTATACTGTATGGCCCCCGAAAGAGCGGCTTCAACTTGCGGGACTCACCTGTTGCGGCTGCTTCATGGGCGACCAATACGAGGTGATACACCTTGAATTTGGATGGCTTACGATATCGCAACAGCTCCTTCTGGCTCCTCTCGATGTTCTGCAAGTTGCTGCTGGAGCTCGGTAGGTCTGAGGCAGTTGAGCCAGAAGAGATGGAACGAAGAAGATTCCATCTCTCCTGGCTCAACTGCCTCAGACCTACCGAACTCCAGCAGCAACTTGTATCCTTCGATGTCCCTCGGCGTATACACAAAAAGCAGCTCATGTGGACTCGCTTTTGCAGTGGAGTTCCGTGTGGTGCCCACTGAATAGGCCGCAGATGACTCGCCGCCAGAACGGTGTGGTTGCACTATTCCAGCTGGCTCTGGGAGTCCTCACTGCGGTCTTGACGTCCTGCACCGCATTGTGCTCGCAGTACTGTGCAAATGCCTTCGAGGTGAATGCTGTCCTCGATCAGTGACGACACGTCTTGGCACGCCAATGTAACCCGATAACTCATTCAACATGTTGAGAACTCCCTTCGAGTCAGTTTTTACCACTCGCAGTTCCGCGTACTTCGTGAAGCTGTCCACCATCGCCAGTTCGTACCTCGTCCCGTCTTTCGCTCGAGTAAATGGTCCGAAGTGATCGAGAGATGCACCGTATCAAACAGTAAGGAACTGTGAAGCGGATCCCCCCACCAGCTGTAAACAAGTATCCAACTTAACAGATATCAGGCCAGCAGAATAGTCCCCAGCGACGAAGGGCCTCCACACCTCTTGGATCACAGCATGGCCCCATTCGAAACCACCCCAGGCTGTACGTTAAATTCATTGGCTCTCCCGTCCACAATCAGACCACAATTTCGCATATTCACACATTTCTATCAATTTAACAATTTGCAAATAAATTCCAACCGAAAGCGGTGCACTTCGGCCCGCAGCCTGGACTCGACGTTCGTCAGCAAAGCACTACAACCGCGCCCAGCAAATGGAATTCGCTTTCCCGCATTCCGCGTGTTGACCCCAAAAGCATGAACGCGACTGCCACCCGTCATCTGAGTCAAAATTAAATTCACACATAAATTTTCTTCGCCATTTTCGATTCGTATTTATGGCCTCAGCTGCCAAAAATGGCTAACTGCTCGGTGCATTGAGTACGCCAAACAACGGGGCTGTCGATGCGAGAGCTTCCTAATTGGGATACATGTCAAATGTTCATAACCGCACACATCAGCGCAGCCCGAAGCCCTACGAATGCGGTGCTTTGCGTCGACAATCGGCGGAACGCGGTGCCGACACAGTGGGTGCGGCGCGGCGGATGGCAGCTTCATCAGCATTAAATTTCATTAAATGGTTTTCGACGGTGGTGCGCCTGCGAGGGGCACATAAATAAAATATAGACTGGCGCGTGCTGTAGTCTTCGGCAGATACTGTCTCTAATGGATGCGCTGTGTGTTGGTTTTTATCTCGATGCCGCTGTAATATGTTGACGTGTGTGCCGAGTGTTTTTCGGGCGGAATGATTAAATGCAAATTTGAAACGCAGGTGGAAGGGAGGTACCCACTCGGTTGTTGCAAATTTCGTTGTTTTTCTGCGCTCAGACTTCCGCTCCGTGGGTGGGTGGGGGTGCATGTAATTTGTGGGTGCGGGGCACTTTAAATTTTATTGTTGAACCTTAAATTGATGCGATGAGCGGAGCTCCGCTGAAGTACGTAACTTACGGAAGGACGCTCAAGGTCCTGACGTTATGTTGAGGAAACATAAAAAAAAAGAGAGAAGCGGATATCCCGTGATACTAGAATGAACGAAACACGGGAACGGAAACCGAAAGGGGTTTCTGGACAAGGGCACCGAAAGGGGTTTCTGGACAAGGGAACCGAAAGGGTTTCTGGACAAGGGAACCGAAAGGGTTTCTGGACAATAGAACCGAAAGGGGTTTCTGGACAAGGGAACCGAAAGGGTCTTTGGACAAGGGAACCGAAAGGGTTGCTGGACAAGGGAACCGAAAGGGTTTCTGGACAAGGCGACCGAAAGGGTTTCTGGACAAGGGAACCGAAAGGGTTTCTGGACAAGGGAACCGAAAGGGTTTCTGGACAAGGGAACCGAAAGGGTTTCTGGACAAGGGAACCGAAAGGGGTTTCTGGACAAGGGAACCGAAAGGGTTTCTGGACAAGGCGACCGAAAGGGTTTCTGGACAAGGGAACCGAAAGGGTTTCTGGACAAGGGAACCGAAAGGGGTTTCTGGACAAGGGAACCGAAAGGGTTTCTGGACAAGGCGACCGAAAGGGTTTCTGGACAAGGGAACCGAAAGGGTTTCTGGACAAGGGAACCGAAAGGGTTTCTGGACAAGGCTACCGAAAGGGTTTCTGGACAAGGGAACCGAAAGGGTTTCTGGACAAGGCTACCGAAAGGGTTTCTGGACAAGGGAACCGAAAGGGTTTCTGGACAAGGCGACCGAAAGGGTTTCTGGACAAGGCGACCGAAAGGGGTTTCTGGACAAGGGAACCGAAAGGGTTTCTGGACAAGGCGACCGAAAGGGTTTCTGGACAAGGAAACCGAAAGGGTTTCTGGACAAGGGAACCGAAAGGGTTTCTGGACAAGGGAACCGAAAGGGTTTCTGGACAAGGGAACCGAAAGGGTTTCTGGACAAGGGAACCGAAAGGGGTTTCTGGACAAGGGAACCGAAAGGGTTTCTGGACAAGGGAACCGAAAGGGTTTCTGGACAAGGGAACCGAAAGGGGTTTCTGGACAAGGGAACCGAAAGGGTTTCTGGACAAGGCGACCGAAAGGGGTTTCTGGACAAGGGAACCGAAAGGGTTTCTGGACAAGGCTACCGAAAGGGTTTCTGGACAAGGGAACCGAAAGGGGTTTCTGGACAAGGGAACCGAAAGGGTTTCTGGACAAGGCTACCGAAAGGGTTTCTGGACAAGGGAACCGAAAGGGGTTTCTGGACAAGGGAACCGAAAGGGTTTCTGGACAAGGCGACCGAAAGGGTTTCTGGACAAGGGAACCGAAAGGGTTTCTGGACAAGGGAACCGAAAGGGGTTTCTGGACAAGGGAACCGAAAGGGTTTCCGGACAAGGCGACCGAAAGGGTTTCTGGACAAGGGAACCGAAAGGGTTTCTGGACAAGGGAACCGAAAGGGTTTCTGGACAAGGGAACCGAAAGGGGTTTCTGGACAAGGGAACCGAAAGGGTTTCTGGACAAGGGAACCGAAAGGGTTGCTGGACAGGGAACCGAAAGGGTTTCTGGACAAGGGAACCGAAAGGGGTTTCTGGACAAGGGAACCGAAAGGGTTTCTGGACAAGGCGACCGAAAGGGGTTTCTGGACAAGGGGACCGAAAGGGGTTTCTCGACAAGGGAACCGAAAGGGTTTCTGGACAAGGCGACCGAAAGGGGTTTCTGGACAAGGGGACCGAAAGGGTTTCTGGACAAGAGAACCGAAAGGGGTTTCTGGACAAGGGAACCGAAAGGGTTGCTGGACAGGGGAACCGAAAGGGTTTCTGAACAAGGGAACCGAAAGGGTTTCTGGACAAGGGTACCGAAAGGGTTTCTCGACAAGAGAACCGAAAGGGTTTCTGGACAAGGGAACCGAAACGGGTTTCTGGACAAGGGAACCGAAATGGTTTCTGGACAAGGGAACCGAAAGGGTTTCTGGACAAGGGAACCGAAAGGGTTTCTGGACAAGGCGACCGAAAGGGGTTTCTGGACAAGGGGACCGAAAGGATTTCTGGACAAGAAAACCGAAAGGGGTTTCTGGACAAGAGAACCGAAAGGGGTTTCTGGACAAGGCGAACGAAAGGGTTTCTGGACAAGGGAACAGAAATGGGTTTCTGGACAAGGGAACCGAAAGGGGTTTCTGGACAAGGCGAACGAAAGGGTTTCTGGACAAGGGAACAGAAATGGGTTTCTGGACAAGGGAACCGAAAGGGGTTTCTGGACAAGGGAACCGAAAGGGTTTCTGGACAAGGGAACCGAAAGGGTTTCTGGACAAGGCGACCGAAAGGGTTTCTGGACAAGGGAACCGAAAGGGGTTTCTGGACAAGGGAACCGAAAGGGGTTTCTGGACAAGGGAACCGAAAGGGTTTCTGGACAAGGCGACCGAAAGGGTTTCTGGACAAGGGAACCGAAAGGGTTTCTGGACAAGGCGACCGAAAGGGTTTCTGGACAAGGGAACCGAAAGGGTTTCTGGACAAGGGAACCGAAAGGGGTTTCTGGACAAGGGAACCGAAAGGGTTTCTGGACAAGGGAACCGAAAGGGTTTCTGGACAAGGCGACCGAAAGGGTTTCTGGACAAGGGAACCGAAAGGGGTTTCTGGACAAGGGAACCGAAAGGGTTTCTGGACAAGGCGACCGAAAGGGTTTCTGGACAAGGGAACCGAAAGGGGTTTCTGGACAAGGGAACCGAAAGGGTTTCTGGACAAGGGAACCGAAAGGGTTTCTGGACAAGGCGACCGAAAGGGTTTCTGGACAAGGCGACCGAAAGGGTTTCTGGACAAGGGAACCGAAAGGGGTTTCTGGACAAGGGAACCGAAAGGGTTTCTGGACAAGAGAACCGAACCGAAAGGGTTTCTGGACAAGGGAACCGAAAGGGTTTCTGGACAAGGGAACCGAAAGGGTTTCTGGACAAGAGAACCGAAAGGGTTTCTGGACAAGGGAACCGAAAGGGGTTTCTGGACAAGGGAACCGAAAGGGTTTCTGGACAAGAGAACCGAAAGGGGTTTCTGGACAAGGGAACCGAAAGGGTTTCTGGACAAGGCGACCGAAAGGGTTTCTGGACAAGGGAACCGAAAGGGGTTTCTGGACAAGGGAACCGAAAGGGTTTCTGGACAAGAGAGCCGAAAGGGGTTTCTGGACAAGGGAACCGAAAGGGTTTCTGGACAAGAAAACCGAAAGGGGTTTCTGGACAAGGGAACCGAAAGGGTTTCTGGACAGGGGAACCGAAAGGGTTTCTGGACAAGGGAACCGAAAGGGTTTCTGGACAGGGGAACCGAAAGGGTTTCTGGACAAGGGAACCGAAAGGGTTTCTCGACAAGAGAACCGAAAGGGTTTCTGGACAAGTTAACCGAAAGGGGTTTCTGGACAAGGGAACCGAAAGGGTTTCTGGACAAGAGAACCGAAAGGGTTTCTGGACAAGGGAACCGAAAAGGTTTCTGGACAAGAAAACCGAAAGGGGTTTCTGGACAAGGGAACCGAAATGGGTTTCTGGACAAGGGAACCGAAAGGGGTTTCTGGACAAGGGAACCGAAAGGGTTTCTGGACAAAGGAACCGAAAGGGTTTCTGGACAAGGCGACCGAAAGGGTTTCTGGACAAGGGAACCGAAAGGGTTTCTGGACAAGGGAACCGAAAGGGTTTCTGGACAAGGGAACCGAAAGGGGTTTCTGGACAAGGGAACCGAAAGGGTTTCTGGACAAGGGAACCGAAAGGGTTGCTGGACAGGGAACCGAAAGGGTTTCTGGACAAGAAAACCGAAATTGGTTTCTGGACAAGGGAACCGAAAGGGTTTCTGGACAAGGGAACCGAAAGGGTTTCTGGACAAGGCGACCGAAAGGGTTTCTGGACAAGGGAACCGAAAGGGGTTTCTGGACAAGGGAACCGAAAGGGTTTCCGGACAAGGCGACCGAAAGGGTTTCTGGACAAGGGAACCGAAAGGGTTTCTGGACAAGGGAACCGAAAGGGTTTCTGGACAAGGGAACCGAAAGGGGTTTCTGGACAAGGGAACCGAAAGGGTTTCTGGACAAGGGAACCGAAAGGGTTTCTGGACAAGGCGACCGAAAGGGTTTCTGGACAAGGGAACCGAAAGGGTTTCTGGACAAGGCGACCGAAAGGGTTTCTGGACAAGGGAACCGAAAGGGTTTCTGGACAAGGGAACCGAAAGGGGTTTCTGGACAAGGGAACCGAAAGGGTTTCTGGACAAGGGAACCGAAAGGGTTTCTGGACAAGGCGACCGAAAGGGTTTCTGGACAAGGGAACCGAAAGGGGTTTCTGGACAAGGGAACCGAAAGGGTTTCTGGACAAGGCGACCGAAAGGGTTTCTGGACAAGGGAACCGAAAGGGGTTTCTGGACAAGGGAACCGAAAGGGTTTCTGGACAAGGGAACCGAAAGGGTTTCTGGACAAGGCGACCGAAAGGGTTTCTGGACAAGGCGACCGAAAAGGTTTCTGGACAAGGGAACCGAAAGGGGTTTCTGGACAAGGGAACCGAAAGGGTTTCTGGACAATGCGACCGAAAGGGTTTCTGGACAAGAGAACCGAACCGAAAGGGTTTCTGGACAAGGGAACCGAAAGGGTTTCTGGACAAGAGAACCGAAAGGGTTTCTGGACAAGGGAACCGAAAGGGGTTTCTGGACAAGGGAACCGAAAGGGTTTCTGGACAAGAGAACCGAAAGGGGTTTCTGGACAAGGGAACCGAAAGGGTTTCTGGACAAGGCGACCGAAAGGGTTTCTGGACAAGGGAACCGAAAGGGGTTTCTGGACAAGGGAACCGAAAGGGTTTCTGGACAAGAGAGCCGAAAGGGGTTTCTGGACAAGGGAACCGAAAGGGTTTCTGGACAAGAAAACCGAAAGGGGTTTCTGGACAAGGGAACCGAAAGGGTTTCTGGACAGGGGAACCGAAAGGGTTTCTGGACAAGGGAACCGAAAGGGTTTCTGGACAGGGGAACCGAAAGGGTTTCTGGACAAGGGAACCGAAAGGGTTTCTCGACAAGAGAACCGAAAGGGTTTCTGGACAAGTTAACCGAAAGGGGTTTCTGGACAAGGGAACCGAAAGGGTTTCTGGACAAGGCGACCGAAAGGGTTTCTGGACAAGGGAACCGAAAGGGTTTCTGGACAAGAGAACCGAAAGGGTTTCTGGACAAGGGAACCGAAAAGGTTTCTGGACAAGAAAACCGAAAGGGGTTTCTGGACAAGAGAACCGAAAGGGTTTCTGGACAAGGGAACCGAAAGGGTTTCTGGACAAAGGAACCGAAAGGGTTTCTGGACAAGGCGACCGAAAGGGTTTCTGGACAAGGGAACCGAAAGGGTTTCTGGACAAGGGAACCGAAAGGGTTTCTGGACAGGGGAACCGAAAGGGTTTCTGGACAAGGGAACCGAAAGGGTTTCTCGACAAGAGAACCGAAAGGGTTTCTGGACAAAGGAACCGAAAGGGTTTCTGGACAAGAAAACCGAAATTGGTTTCTGGACAAGGGAACCGAAAGGGTTTCTGGACAAGGGAACCGAAAGGGTTTCTGGACAAGGCGACCGAAAGGGTTTCTGGACAAGGGAACCGAAAGGGGTTTCTGGACAAGGGAACCGAAAGGGTTTCTGGACAAGAGAGCCGAAAGGGGTTTCTGGACAAGGGAACCGAAAGGGTTTCTGGACAAGAAAACCGAAAGGGGTTTCTGGACAAGGGAACCGAAAGGGTTTCTGGACAGGGGAACCGAAAGGGTTTCTGGACAAGGGAACCGAAAGGGTTTCTGGACAGGGGAACCGAAAGGGTTTCTGGACAAAGGAACCGAAAGGGTTTCTGGACAAGGCGACCGAAAGGGGTTTCTGGACAAGGGAACCGAAAGGGTTTCTGGACAAGGCGACCGAAAGGGTTTCTGGACAAGGGAACCGAAAGGGGTTTCTGGACAAGGGAACCGAAAGGGTTTCTGGACAAGAGAGCCGAAAGGGGTTTCTGGACAAGGGAACCGAAAGGGTTTCTGGACAAGAAAACCGAAAGGGGTTTCTGGACAAGGGAACCGAAAGGGTTTCTGGACAGGGGAACCGAAAGGGTTTCTGGACAAGGGAACCGAAAGGGTTTCTGGACAGGGGAACCGAAAGGGTTTCTGGACAAGGGAACCGAAAGGGTTTCTCGACAAGAGAACCGAAAGGGTTTCTGGACAAGTTAACCGAAAGGGGTTTCTGGACAAGGGAACCGAAAGGGTTTCTGGACAAGGCGACCGAAAGGGTTTCTGGACAAGGGAACCGAAAGGGTTTCTGGACAAGAGAACCGAAAGGGTTTCTGGACAAGGGAACCGAAAAGGTTTCTGGACAAGAAAACCGAAAGGGGTTTCTGGACAAGAGAACCGAAAGGGTTTCTGGACAAGGGAACCGAAAGGGTTTCTGGACAAAGGAACCGAAAGGGTTTCTGGACAAGGCGACCGAAAGGGTTTCTGGACAAGGGAACCGAAAGGGTTTCTGGACAAGGGAACCGAAAGGGTTTCTGGACAGGGGAACCGAAAGGGTTTCTGGACAAGGGAACCGAAAGGGTTTCTCGACAAGAGAACCGAAAGGGTTTCTGGACAAAGGAACCGAAAGGGTTTCTGGACAAGAAAACCGAAATTGGTTTCTGGACAAGGGAACCGAAAGGGTTTCTGGACAAGGGAACCGAAAGGGTTTCTGGACAAGGCGACCGAAAGGGTTTCTGGACAAGGGAACCGAAAGGGGTTTCTGGACAAGGGAACCGAAAGGGTTTCCGGACAAGGCGACCGAAAGGGTTTCTGGACAAGGGAACCGAAAGGGTTTCTGGACAAGGGAACCGAAAGGGTTTCTGGACAAGGGAACCGAAAGGGGTTTCTGGACAAGGGAACCGAAAGGGTTTCTGGACAAGGGAACCGAAAGGGTTGCTGGACAGGGAACCGAAAGGGTTTCTGGACAAGAAAACCGAAATTGGTTTCTGGACAAGGGAACCGAAAGGGTTTCTGGACAAGGGAACCGAAAGGGTTGCTGGACAAGGGAACCGAAAGGGTTTCTGGACAAGGGAACCGAAAGGGTTGCTGGACAGGGAACCGAAAGGAGTTTCTGGACAAGGGAACCGAAAGGGGTTTCTGGACAAGGGAACCGAAAGGGTTTCTGGACAAGGCGACCGAAAGGGGTTTCTGGACAAGCGGACCGAAAGGGGTTTCTGGACAAGGGAACCGAAAGGGTTTCTGGACAAGGCGACCGAAAGGGGTTTCTGGACAAGGGGACCGAAAAGGTTTCTGGACAAGAAAACCGAAAGAGGTTCCTGGACAAGGGAACCGAAAGGGTTTCTGGACAAGAGAACCGAAAGGGGTTTCTGGACAAGGGAACCGAAAGGGTTGCTGGACAGGGGAACCGAAAGGGTTTCTGAACAAGGGAACCGAAAGGGTTTCTGGACAAGGGTACCGAAAGGGTTTCTCGACAAGAGAACCGAAAGGGTTTCTGGACAAGGGAACCGAAAGGGGTTTCTGGACAAGGGAACCGAAATGGTTTCTGGACAAGGGAACCGAAAGGGTTTCTGGACAAGGGAACCGAAAGGGGTTTCTGGACAAGGGAACCGAAAGGGTTTCTGGACAAGAGAACCGAAAGGGGTTTCTGGACAAGGCGAACGAAAGGGTTTCTGGACAAGGGAACAAAAATGGGTTTCTGGACAAGGGAACCGAAAGGGGTTTCTGGACAAGGCGAACGAAAGGGTTTCTGGACAAGGGAACAGAAATGGGTTTCTGGACAAGGGAACCGAAAGGGGTTTCTGGACAAGGGAACCGAAAGGGTTTCTGGACAAGGGAACCGAAAGGGTTTCTGGACAAGGCGACCGAAAGGGTTTCTGGACAAGGGAACCGAAAGGGGTTTCTGGACAAGGGAACCGAAAGGGGTTTCTGGACAAGGGAACCGAAAGGGTTTCTGGACAAGGCGACCGAAAGGGTTTCTGGACAAGGGAACCGAAAGGGGTTTCTGGACAAGGCGAACGAAAGGGTTTCTGGACAAGGGAACAGAAATGGGTTTCTGGACAAGGGAACCGAAAGGGGTTTCTGGACAAGGGAACCGAAAGGGTTTCTGGACAAGGGAACCGAAAGGGTTTCTGGACAAGGCGACCGAAAGGGTTTCTGGACAAGGGAACCGAAAGGGGTTTCTGGACAAGGGAACCGAAAGGGGTTTCTGGACAAGGGAACCGAAAGGGTTTCTGGACAAGGCGACCGAAAGGGTTTCTGGACAAGGGAACCGAAAGGGTTTCTGGACAAGGCGACCGAAAGGGTTTCTGGACAAGGGAACCGAAAGGGTTTCTGGACAAGGGAACCGAAAGGGGTTTCTGGACAAGGGAACCGAAAGGGTTTCTGGACAAGGGAACCGAAAGGGTTTCTGGACAAGGCGACCGAAAGGGTTTCTGGACAAGGGAACCGAAAGGGGTTTCTGGACAAGGGAACCGAAAGGGTTTCTGGACAAGGCGACCGAAAGGGTTTCTGGACAAGGGAACCGAAAGGGGTTTCTGGACAAGGGAACCGAAAGGGTTTCTGGACAAGGGAACCGAAAGGGTTTCTGGACAAGGCGACCGAAAGGGTTTCTGGACAAGGCGACCGAAAAGGTTTCTGGACAAGGGAACCGAAAGGGGTTTCTGGACAAGGGAACCGAAAGGGTTTCTGGACAATGCGACCGAAAGGGTTTCTGGACAAGAGAACCGAACCGAAAGGGTTTCTGGACAAGGGAACCGAAAGGGTTTCTGGACAAGAGAACCGAAAGGGTTTCTGGACAAGGGAACCGAAAGGGGTTTCTGGACAAGGGAACCGAAAGGGTTTCTGGACAAGAGAACCGAAAGGGGTTTCTGGACAAGGGAACCGAAAGGGTTTCTGGACAAGGCGACCGAAAGGGTTTCTGGACAAGGGAACCGAAAGGGGTTTCTGGACAAGGGAACCGAAAGGGTTTCTGGACAAGAGAGCCGAAAGGGGTTTCTGGACAAGGGAACCGAAAGGGTTTCTGGACAAGAAAACCGAAAGGGGTTTCTGGACAAGGGAACCGAAAGGGTTTCTGGACAGGGGAACCGAAAGGGTTTCTGGACAAGGGAACCGAAAGGGTTTCTGGACAGGGGAACCGAAAGGGTTTCTGGACAAGGGAACCGAAAGGGTTTCTCGACAAGAGAACCGAAAGGGTTTCTGGACAAGTTAACCGAAAGGGGTTTCTGGACAAGGGAACCGAAAGGGTTTCTGGACAAGGCGACCGAAAGGGTTTCTGGACAAGGGAACCGAAAGGGTTTCTGGACAAGAGAACCGAAAGGGTTTCTGGACAAGGGAACCGAAAAGGTTTCTGGACAAGAAAACCGAAAGGGGTTTCTGGACAAGAGAACCGAAAGGGTTTCTGGACAAGGGAACCGAAATGGGTTTCTGGACAAGGGAACCGAAAGGGTTTCTGGACAAAGGAACCGAAAGGGTTTCTGGACAAGGCGACCGAAAGGGTTTCTGGACAAGGGAACCGAAAGGGTTTCTGGACAAGGGAACCGAAAGGGTTTCTGGACAAGGGAACCGAAAGGGGTTTCTGGACAAGGGAACCGAAAGGGGATTCTGGACAAGGGAACCGAAAGGGGTTTCTGGACAAGGGAACCGAAAGGGGTTTCTGGACAAGGGAACCGAAAGGGTTTCTGAACAAGGGAACCGAAAGGGTTTCTGGACAAGAAAACCGAAAGGGTTTCTGGACAAGGGAACCGAAAGGGTTTCTGGACAAGAAAACCGAAAGGGGTTTCTGGACAAGGGAACCGAAACGGGTTTCTGGACAAGGAAACCGAAAGGGGTTTCTGAACAAGAGAACCGCAAGGGGTTTCTGGACAAGGGAACCGCAAGGGTTTCTGGACAAGGCGACCGAAAGGGTTTCTGGACAAGGGAACCGAAAGGGGTTTCTGGACAAGGGAACCGAAAGGGGTTTCTGGACAAGGGAACCGAAAGGGTTTCTGGACAAGGCGACCGAAAGGGTTTCTGGACAAGGGAACCGAAAGGGGTTTCTGGACAAGGGAACCGAAAGGGTTTCTGGACAAGGGAACCGAAAGGGGTTTCTGGACAAGGGAACCGAAAGGGTTTCTGGACAAGGGAACCGAAAGGGTTTCTGGACAAGGGATTCGAAAGGGGTTTCTGGACAAGGGAACCGAAAGGGGTTTCTGGACAAGGGAACCGAAAGGGTTTCTGGACAAGGCGACCGAAAGGGTTTCTGGACAAGGCGACCGAAAGGGTTTCTGGACAAGGGAACCGAAAGGGGTTTCTGGATAAGGGAACCGAAAGGGGTTTCTGGACAAGGGAACCTAAAGGGTTACCGGACAAGGCGACCGAAAGGGTTTCTAGACAAGGGAACCGAAAGGGTTTCTGGACAAGAAAACCGAAAGGGGTTTCTGGACAAGGCGACCGAAAGGGTTTCTGGACAAGGGAACCGAAAGGGGTTTCTGGACAAGGGAACCGAAAGGATTTCTGGACAAGGGAACCGAAAGGGTTTCTGGACAAGGCGACCGAAAGGGTTTCTGGACAAGGCGACCGAAAGGGTTTCTGGACAAGGCGATCGAAAGGGTTTCTGGACAAGGGCACCGAAAGGGTTTCTGGACAAGGGAACCGAAAAGGGTTTCTGGACAAGGGAACCGAAAGGGTTTCTGGACAAGGGAACCGAAAGGGTTTCTGGACAAGGGATTCGAAAGGGGTTTCTGGACAAGGGAACCGAAAGGGGTTTCTGGACAAGGGAACCGAAAGGGTTTCTGGACAAGGGAACCGAAAGGGTTTCTGGACAAGGGATTCGAAAGGGGTTTCTGGACAAGGGAACCGAAAGGGGTTTCTGGACAAGGGAACCGAAAGGGTTTCTGGACAAGGCGACCGAAAGGGTTTCTGGACAAGGCGACCGAAAGGGTTTCTGGACAAGGGAACCGAAAGGGGTTTCTGGACAAGGGAACCGAAAGGGGTTTCTGGACAAGGGAACCTAAAGGGTTTCCGGACAAGGCGACCGAAAGGGTTTCTGGACAAGGGAACCGAAAGGGTTTCTGGACAAGGCGACCGAAAGGGTTTCTGGACAAGGGAACCGAAAGGGTTTCTGGACAAGGGAACCGAAAGGGGTTTCTGGACAAGGGACTTGAAAGGGTTTCTGGACAAGGCGACCGAAAGGGTTTCTGGACAAGGCGACCGAAAGGGTTTCTGGACAAGGGAACCGAAAGGGTTTCTGGACAAGGGAACCGAAAGGGGTTTCTGGACAAGGGAACCGAAAGGGGTTTCTGGACAAGGGAACCTAAAGGGTTTCCGGACAAGGCGACCGAAAGGGTTTCTGGACAAGGGAACCGAAAGGGTTTCTGGACAAGGCGACCGAAAGGGTTTCTGGACAAGGGAACCGAAAGGGTTTCTGGACAAGGCGACCGAAAGGGGTTTCTGGACAAGGGAACCGAAAGGGTTTCTGGACAAGGCGACCGAAAGGGTTTCTGGACAAGGGAACCGAAAGGGTTTCTGGACAAGGGAACCGAAAGGGGTTTCTGGACAAGGGAACCGAAAGGGTTTCTGGACAAGGGAACCGAAAGGGTTTCTGGACAAGGCGACCGAAAGGGTTTCTGGACAAGGGAACCGAAAGGGTTTCTGGACAAGGCGACCGAAAGGGTTTCTGGACAAGGGAACCGAAAGGGTTTCTGGACAAGGCGACCGAAAGGGTTTCTGGACAAGGGAACCGAAAGGGGTTTCTGGACAAGGGAACCGAAAGGATTTCTGGACAAGGGAACCGAAAGGGTTTCTGGACAAGGCGACCGAAAGGGTTTCTGGACAAGGCGACCGAAAGGGTTTCTGGACAAGGCGATCGAAAGGGTTTCTGGACAAGGGCACCGAAAGGGGTTTCTGGACAAGGGAACCGAAAGGGGTTTCTGGACAAGGGAACCGAAAGGGTTTCTGGACAAGGCGACCGAAAGGGTTTCTGGACAAGGCGACCGAAAGGGTTTCTGGACAAGGGAACCGAAAGGGTTTCTGGACAAGGGAACCGAAAGGGGTTTCTGGACAAGGGAACCGAAAGGGTTTCTGGACAAGGGAACCGAAAGGGTTTCTGGACAAGGGATTCGAAAGGGGTTTCTGGACAACGGAACCGAAAGGGGTTTCTGGACAAGGGAACCGAAAGGGTTTCTGGACAAGGCGACCGAAAGGGTTTCTGGACAAGGCGACCGAAAGGGTTTCAGGACAAGGGAACCGAAAGGGTTTCTGGACAAGGCGACCGAAAGGGTTTCTGGACAAGGGAACCGAAAGGGTTTCTGGACAAGGGAACCGAAAAGGATTTCTGGACAAGGGAACCGATAGGGTTTCTGGACAAGGCGACCGAAAGGGTTTCTGGACAAGGGAACTGAAAGGGTTTCTGGACAAGGGAACCGAAAGGGGTTTCTGGACAAGGGAACCGAAAGGGTTTCTGGACAAGGGAACCGAAAGGGTTTCTGGACAAGGCGACCGAAAGGGTTTCTGGACAAGGGAACCGAAAGGGTTTCTGGACAAGGGAACCGAAAAGGATTTCTGGACAAGGGAACCGATAGGGTTTCTGGACAAGGCGACCGAAAGGGTTTCTGGACAAGGCGACCGAAAGGGTTTCTGGACAAGGGAACCAAAAGGGGTTTCTGGACAAGGGAACCGAAAGGATTTCTGGACAAGGGAACCGAAAGGGTTTCTGGACAAGAAAACCGAAAGGGTTTCTGGACAAGAAAGGGGGTTCTGGACAAGGGAACCGAAAGGGTTTCTGGACAAGGGAACCGAAAGGGTTTCTGGACAAGGGAACCGAAAGGGGGTTCTGGACAAGGGAACCGAAAGGGTTTCTGGACAAGGGAACCGAAAGGGTTTCTGGACAAGGGAACCGAAAGGGTTTCTGGACAAGGGAACCGAAAGGGTTTCTGGACAAGGCGACCGAAAGGGTTTCTGGACAAGGGAACCGAAAGGGTTTCTGGACAAGGGAACCGAAAAGGATTTCTGGACAAGGGAACCGATAGGGTTTCTGGACAAGGCGACCGAAAGGGTTTCTGGACAAGGCGACCGAAAGGGTTTCTGGACAAGGGAACCAAAAGGGGTTTCTGGACAAGGGAACCGAAAGGATTTCTGGACAAGGGAACCGAAAGGGTTTCTGGACAAGAAAACCGAAAGGGTTTCTGGACAAGAAAGGGGGTTCTGGACAAGGGAACCGAAAGGGTTTCTGGACAAGGGAACCGAAAGGGTTTCTGGACAAGGGAACCGAAAGGGGGTTCTGGACAAGGGAACCGAAAGGGTTTCTGGACAAGGGAACCGAAAGGGTTTCTGGACAAGGAAACCGAAAGGGGTTTCTGGACGAGGGAACCGAAAGGGTTTCTGGAGAAGGGAACCGAAAGGGGTTTCTGGACAAGGCGACCAAAAGGGTTTCTGGACAAGGGAACCGAAACTGTTTCTGGACAAGGCGACCGAAAGGGTTTCTGAACAAGGGAACCGAAAGGGTTTCTGGACAAGGGAACCGAAAGGGTTTCTGGACAAGGGAACCGAAAGGGTTTCTCGACAAGGGAACCGAAAGGGTTTCTGGACAAGGGAACCGAAAGGGGTTTCTGGACAAGGGAACCGAAAGGGTTTCTGGACAAGGTAACCGAAAGGGTTTCTGGACAAGGCGACCGAAAGGGTTTCTGGACAAGGGAATCGAAAGGGGTTTCTGGACAAGGGAACCGAAAGGGGTTTCTGGACAAGGGAACCGAAAGGGTTACTGGACAAGAGAACCGCAAGGGGTTTCTGGACAAGGGAACCGAAAGGGTTTCTGGACACGGGAACCGAAAGGGGTTTCTGGACAAGGGAACCGAAAGGGGTTTCTGGACAAGAGAACCGCAAGGGGTTTCTGGACAAGGGAACCGAAAGGGGTTTCTGGACAAGAGAACCGCAAGGGGTTTCTGGACAAGGGAACCGAAAGGGTTTCTGGACAAGGCGACCGAAAGGGTTTCTGAACAAGGGAACCGAAAGGGTTTCTGGACAAGGGAACCGAAAGGGGTTTCTGGACAAGGGAACCGAAAGGGGTTTCTGGACAAGAGAACCGCAAGGGGTTTCTGGACAAGGGAACCGAAAGGGTTTCTGGACAAGGGAACCGAAAGGGGTTTCTGGACAAGAAAACCGCAAGGGGTTTCTGGACAAGGGAACCGAAAGGGTTTCTGGACAAGGCGACCGAAAGGGTTTCTGAACAAGGGAACCGAAAGGGTTTCTGGACAAGGGAACCGAAAGGGGTTTCTGGACAAGGGAACCGAAAGGGGTTTCTGGACAAGAGAACCGCAAGGGGTTTCTGGACAAGGGAACCGAAAGGGTTTCTGGACAAGGGAACCGAAAGGGTTTCTGGACAAGCGAGCCGAAAGGGTTTCTCGACAAGGGAACCGAAAGGGTTTCTGGACAAGGGAACCGAAAGGGGTTTCTGGACAAGGGAACCGAAAGGGTTTCTGGACAAGGTAACCGAAAGGGTTTCTGGACAAGGCGACCGAAAGGGTTTCTGGACAAGGGAATCGAAAGGGGTTTCTGGACAAGGGAACCGAAAGGGGTTTCTGGACAAGGGAACCGAAAGGGTTACTGGACAAGACAACCGCAAGGGGTTTCTGGACAAGGGAACCGAAAGGGTTTCTCGACAAGGGAACCGAAAGCGTTTCTGGACAAGGGAACCGAAAGGGGTTTCTGGACAAGGGAACCGAAAGGGTTTCTGGACAAGGGAACCGAAATTGGTTTCTGGACAAGAGAACCGAAAGGGGTTTCTGGACAAGGGAACCGAAAGGGTTTCTGGACAAGGCGACCGAAAGGGTTTCTGGACAAGCGAACCGAAAGGGTTTCTGGACAAGGCGACCGAAAGGGTTTCTGGACAAGGCGACCGAAAGTGTTTCTGAACAAGGGAACCGAAAGGGTTACTGGACAAGAGAACCGCAAGGGGTTTCTGGACAAGGGAACCGAAAGGGTTTCTGGACAAGGCTACCGAAAGGGTTTCTGGACAAGGCGACCGAAAGTGTTTCTGAACAAGGGAACCGAAAGGGGCTTCTGGACAAGGGACTGTAAACCGTATGTTTGAGGCGTGCGAATGTCGCGTTCCAACTTGATCTCAAGCATAAGAGTAAATTGCGTTAGAAATTTGCATGTACCCTCCAAGGGTGTCTGAACAAAATTGGCAGTGTTAAAAAACATAAAATTTCTTAGATTTAAAGAAAAAGTGTTAAAATCCACTTCATTACTTGCGACATGATCATATGGGTTATAATTTTATAATTGGCACTTCCTTCCAAACACATCCGCCGGAACTGGTTGAGATTTGTTACCAACCGTTCCAGTGCTTCCACATTCACTTAATAAAATACCTGACCCTCTGCTCGGGTCTTCATCTCGTGACCATGTCCATAAAACCGGGCAACGTTAATGAGTGGCAACGTCTGCCTCTCGGAGCAAAACTGGTCTCTTTGTGTTAACACCACATTAAGGACGTTGTGTTAAGAGAGCCTTCAAAACAATGTAAACTACTTACTTGCTTTCGCAATGAGAGCGAGCTAATAATTGCCAGTATAAACGTTCAAACAGCTCAAGAATCCATTGAAAAAAAAAACATGAACAAGATTACACGAGAGAGAAAAAAGTACCGACAAAATGGCGAAACAGGAGAAAATTACACTCAAGTGCTTCCTTCGTACTCACAGCAGAAAGCTGTTAACCTCTTAACCGTTTCCCGGTCTCGCTGCTGTGTGCACCCTTTAACCTGTCCGGCAATTTATGGCCACCGTCGTCGTCGCCGGGTGGTGACTGTGCGACGACGACGATGACTCCACCTGTTGGAGGTGCAATTAATTTTAATAATTGTAGTGGGTCTTAAAAACCGACATTAGACTGAGGGCACAGCAAGCGAGGAAGAAAAAAGCAACAAAGTTAATTTTATGAATTTTCTCTGCGAGTATACGCGAACTGAACTAAGGAGCACTGAGCGACACTGGCTACACTGGGTAGTGACTTAATTTATGGTCATGACCCTGATCCTCTTCGGCTCGTAGTCCTAGTGGGTGACAGGGGAAATATGAAATATTCTCGAGTTGAAGCTCTGAAAATGGGATCACCGGAGAGGCGGAGAGTTCATTAAGGATGTTCATTCTAACCGTCGTTAAGGAACCTGAAAGGGGCTGCGCTTGGAAATATAAATCACAACAGATGCCCGGTGTGATGGTGTGAAAATTAGCTCATGATCGTTGTTAGGCTGTTGACATGGGTCTGGGGGTTGGAAGGGAGTAATGGGCTCGTGGGAATGGGTTTCAAGATGAAAGGCATGACGTTGTCCTCTGTGGCACACATCCACAGGGGTTTCCAATTCTGGCGCTATTTCACAGCATCCCTTGAGCAATCAATCTTCTGCGTCTCCTCTTAGGAGCCCATAATTTCGAACCTCGACTATCGCCATCAGCTGCAATAGAATGCGCCCCGTTTTGAAAGAAAAAAAAAAAAACACCCAACATCGTAACCCATCCATTCTCCATCGCTCGTCTGCCTCCAGCACAGACGGCAACTTGCCTCGGGGATAGTTTCCTTCGCATTTCCATCACCATCCACCACCCCAGCCACCCACCTCTGCTTGTTTACCAGCCCGACTCGATGTACGCAGTTTTCAATTTCCATCTGCAACCGAATACCATCTGCAATGCAGAGCCAAGTCAACAGTCTCGCCCTAAGCAAACGATCATGTGGAAAGTTTTTGTTTATGCTCCTCAGCTTACACACCCAGACACACGAGTTCACCGGCAAGGCAAAAAATTCAATATCCTCAGCAGATCATCACAATCTCGGGGGGCAACTCGTTGGAAGAGGCACTTAATACCAATTACTGTCA
Source organism: Eristalis arbustorum (assembly GCA_916610145.1). Classification (NCBI taxonomy): domain Eukaryota; kingdom Metazoa; phylum Arthropoda; class Insecta; order Diptera; family Syrphidae; genus Eristalis; species Eristalis arbustorum. The sequence continues at coordinate 62,921,303 of OU744319.1, read as the reverse complement.
CGCCCGCGGGTTATATTCAGAAAGCTTTCCATCTGCAGAGCCGAACGCCCCCCTCCCTGCGCCGGTACACAGCCACGTGAGTAAACTAATGGTGGTGCTGTGGGTGTTTGATATTTAACTCGTTATGGATTCCTTAAAGTGCGCACATGTGCCCGCAGAAGGTGGCGGTGGGGCGGTTACCCACATTTACGTTGTTAGCTGACAATTTAAAACGATTAAGCTTTTTACCGAAGGCAAATGTGTGCTCCCGTGTGTGCCCGTGTGTGCATCGACGTATCTTAACGATGTGGCGTACGAGGATGTTGATTTTCGGCGGTTAACCTGATTTGAATGCTAAGCCGGGGGTGAGCCAGACGCCGAATCCACGCTCGCATTCTTGTGCCGACAAGATGAAAAGACTTAAATGGGGAATTTTCGAGGGAGCACATTCCGTTGGAGGGGGACCCGGCCTTTGATACGTGGCGGCGCACGAGGGCAAAGGGAATTTGTGAAGGATGCTTTTAGTCCACTCGACGTGGAGACGTTTTAAGTCATTTCGACGGAGGGACTGTGCGAGGGGCATGCTACTGAGGGTGCTGCTAACTCAAAGGGGACTTAATTGCAATTTTGCGCTGAAAATGGGAACATTTCTTTTCAGTAAAATGCCCTTGGTAGGGGTGGTGTGCGGGTGGAACCCTACGGCGGGAAGGGGCCAAGCAATATTGCCGTTAACGACCAGACTTGCATTGGGCCCAAGTAGGCAGCTTTTACTCGAAAGGCGGAAGAGGGCGAAGCCCTGCCTTGAGCCCAAGAAGGCTGTCTTCACTCCAAAGGGCGGACGTGGAAGAGGGCGACGCCGAGCCTTGAGCCAAAGAAGGAAGAGGGCGCAGCCGTGCCTTGAGTCTAAGAAGACAGCCTTCACTCGAGGGGCCGCTCGTGGAAGAGGGCAAAGCCGTGCCTTGAGTCCAAGAAGGCAGAATTCACTCGAAAGCCCGGACGTGGAAGAGGGCAAGGCCTGCCTTGAGCCCAAGAAGGCAGCCTTCACTCGAAAGGCCGGACGTGGAAGAGGGCGAAGTTCTGCCTCGAGCCCAAGAAGGCCGACTCCACTCGAAAGGCCGGACTTAGAAGAGGACGTAGCCCTGCCTTGAGCCCAAGAAGGCAGCCTTCACTCGAAGGGACGGACGTGGAAGAGGGTGAAGCTGTGCCTTGAGCCCAAGAAGACAGCCTTCAATCGAAAGGCTGGACGTGGAAGGGGCGAAGCTCTGCCTTGAGCCAAAGAAGGCAGCCTTCACTCGAAAGGACGGACGTGGAAGAGGGCGAAGCCGTGCCTTGAGCCTGTCAGGGCTGCCTTGAGCCCAAGAAGGCTGCCTTCACTCGATATGTCGAACCTCGAGCCCAAGAAGACATGCTCAGTCAGTAGGCATTGAAGAGGACCTTTATTGGTGCACAACCCAATGGCGCTCCTTTCTTTCGAGAAAGTGCCCATCTGTAGGACCATCTCTACGGCCGACGCCATCTCACTTTCATTCTCACTTACTTGTCCAACCAACATGGCCAAGCGGACGCCAACCACCCTTTCACCGCCACCAATGCACTTCCGCCGCCGGCAATAAGTTGTTCCCCTTAGTCAAGCGCTGTCTGATATGAACCCCCTTCCCCTACCACTTTCGAGTAGCATCTCCACTGCGGGCTGTCGATCCTCTTACAACTACTTACGCGCTGAAATTACACACCGGCTTGCACACGCATTCAATTTACGCACAATGGACCTCTTTAAGCCAAATGGAGACCTATGCACCGCTCCTTGCCTTTGCACCCTGCACTTCTCCACGGCCGCGTTCTCTGGAGCCTACATGGTGCACCGCCCCTCCCTCGCGCAGTCATTCACTCGAACTCATGGTCGGTTCGGCTCAAGTGCTGGACTATCAAGGAGGACCAACAACGTAAAGTTGTACTCGAATTGAGGAATCGAATTGAACAAATGAGAGAAGCTTCTAGCGCTGATGCGGCGCTGGAAAGTGTAGTTTGTGCGGTTTGCTCAGCCAAAGGGAGTCGGCGAATGTGCGGCTCTTGTACGGGGTCTTGTACGAGGCAGCACAGCACACGATTGTGCGTGTTTGTGGGCCGGCTTACCGAGCAAACATTTCACGGATGATTTGATCGTCTATTATGCATTAGGATGGAACAGTCTCTTTAAGGGTTTAATTGACTGCAGGCCGGGCTTATGAGGGTACACACACGCTACAAGGGGGGCAGCATATCTGGGTTAAGTTGCTGATGGTTTAGTTGGCGAACGTGTTATCAATTTAGTGCCGGTGCTGTGCGCTTGTTGTGCTCGTAATGGAGTTTGTGTTTGTTGTCGAGGAGCTGGGGCTGTGGAGGAAGGCTGGATGGCTGGGAGGTACCAGAAAGACGATAGAAGTTGCATTGATGGACAAAGGAACTCTGTCATGGGACTCAATGCGGTCGTGGATGGGTGCACTAGAGATGAAGGCATGCATTAGAATGGCGCTGCGAGTGGTACAACATCTGTGTTTACAGCCAAAAAATGATGCATAAGCACGGATGGTGGCCCGTGGCGTTGTGGGTATGTGCGTCGATCCCAACCTCGATGTCGTAGGTTCGATTATAGCTCTGAGCGACGAAAACAATTTTCAAGGCCCCACCTCTTTCGAGTCACTGACAATTCTCAAAGAGTATTTCCTGTCTAGAAAAAGCTTCTCAAACATGGCCGTTCGGATTCGGCATTAAACTGTATGTCCCTTCCACTCGTGAGAGAACAATAGCAAGCACAACACGAGTGGTTGCTGAGAAGCTAGGCCCTGGCCCTCTACGGGCTGTAGCGCCACCCATATTATTATAGGAACGGATCCAACATACCCGAATTATGATCCCAGAGGAAGCGCAGTCAAATCATCAATCTTTGGATTCAACAGCAACATTACTTGTGTTGGGCTTCTTTCCACTTCCGATGAGAATATCCTTGTTCTAGAAGAATGCTAAACGTGATACTCGGTTACAACAGAAGCAAAGAAAGTGTTGACAATGTGGACAGATGCCTTGGTCAACGTAGAGCGAAGAACAGGCCATTGGCTTGGTAAGCAACGGTCATATGGCGCAAGTGGTTGAGTCTGCCTGTCAGAGCGGTCCCCGGCGCGAATCCCAGTGAAAGCGGGCTTTTATCTGGGGCCGTCTTTGCAAGGAGAGGGGCACCCACTCGGTTGCAACTCAGTGCTTGATAAATATCCGTCGTTAGGGTGATGGGTTTTAAAATATATGGTAAATGAATTCCACAAAACGGGCTTTTGTCGTTGCGCCGTTGCGTCGTTTGCGTCGTTTGCGTCGTTTGCGTCGTAGCGTCGTTGCGTCGTTGCGTCGTTGCGTCGTTTGCATCATTAATTCATTGTTTCGTCGATACGTGCACAGCAGACCTGGATCAGGTTTGACTGCCTGGCCGGTCAAGACGATCAATTAATTCGCAACGATCAGCGGCGGCATTTGCGTGTGATAACGACTAAAGACTCTAGTAAATTCGAAGTGAAAATTGCAACTGAAACGTACGTTGCCTCGTTGAACCTTGTGCGGATGCGTGCGAGAGAGCGACGACACGGCACGATCTTTGCGGTGACACCCACTGGCGGAAATGAAATAAATACCACCAAACGCACTTACTGCAAGTGGGAGCCATTCGGGGGTTATTTTTGGAATGAGGACAGTGATGGACACTTGATGACTTCACGATTGGATGCTGTCAACTCCTGGCGAGTGGTCATCGTGATGAGTTCGGAAACGGCGTAAATTTGATGCGCTCTATTTGATGCCGAGTGATGGGTGTGCATGAAGCCAATGACATGTCAATTGTTCCGAACTGGATCTCGGGGGGCGAAATGCCGGATGAAAGGCTTCTAAAGAATGACCGCTGAGGGAAGTAGTGCTGTGATGGGTGTTGGTAGGGTGACATGCGCTCTGATGAATGTGGGCTGCCGCAAGGTAGGCCCTTTGCTCGTGGCGTCGTTATGATTTTTGCAATCAGTGGCGCGAGTGATCTTGCAATCGGTCTACCGTGAATGGAGGCAGGTGCGTCGGAATGACGCTCGACAATAATATGCTAGTTCTCAATTGATTTTGTCCTATCATGCCATCGGATCATTCTGTTTTGACAAGGGCATGACAAAATATCCTACAACTGTGATCTGGTGCCACACTGGAAGTGGTTTACATAACTCAGCCACCCACCCTTCAATACTCAAATTGTTTAATCACTCCACAGTTGTCACCAAAGAGGGTCCAACCTTCGGTACGGAGACCAAGTCATCGCGGATGTAGGACAGCTTGGTCTTGATGACTGGAAGCAGCGTGCTAAGGTCCGTCAGCGTAAATCACAGGCAGTAATTGCTCAGGCACGGACCCTCTTTGGATCGCCGGTCTGGTAATTAACGAACTAACAGCTGCCACCGTAGTCTGGAGCAATCTACTTCTTCTTTCTTGGTTGGTGCTATGGTGCAGGGTGGACCTGGGCTTCAACAAACAAGCCTTCCAACTAGCACGATCATTCTGCGGTTGCTTCCAGTTGCGCACACCAAGTGGGCTGAGCTCCATTTTCACTTGTGTGGACCTTTCGGTCGAGAATGTCAACTCATTCGTTGTCCCCATTGCTCGGATTTGAAGGTGCCGCTGGAATTGTGGTGCTTCTATGCTCTGCACGACTTACCCATTTTAAGCGTTGTCGCTGTAAATCCCCGTGGTTGAATCTTCTCCTCGAACCGCCATCAAGGCAGGACCAAACATCGCACTCGAAACATTTCTCTGGAAGAATCGAACGCTTCTTATTTCCTAATCCATTGGCCCTATTGCAGGGTGGAGTGTGCAACCATCTCTTTGGCAAACTGAGGCAAGCAAAATAGGCATGCACACAGCTCATGTGAATGATCTTCTACAGCCACGAAGAAGAGCATGTTTCTTTGGTATGAAGCCTCAATAAGCCAACAACTCTTCGTCCTGCATTTGTGTGCACCACCACCAACTCGGAGGTTTCCCCCTCCACGGGCATCCACTGTTCCACTGGCCCGAAGCGCTTCTTCAGCCCCCTTCTTGGCTAGCCATCCTCCATTAAGACAGTCACGGCAACCGTCGGGCACAAGACCCTCCCCTCCAATTACCAATTCCATCACAAAGCAGACTGCACAGCGCACAATGAATGCACGATTCCACGGTCGATTGACCCACTCTGCATGCAGCGCCATCGCTGAAAACGATTTAAACTTTATGTCCCTCCCCACGTTGGTCCACTTTCAATTTCACATCAAATCCCAACCTCCACCCCCTCCCACAATCGATAACGATGTAAACGTGGCCCCTTCAAGCAGCACAGGCAAAGTTGAAGGCCTCGCTCGGCTCCTCGTCACAATCACACCAAGAAATCAGGTCTCAATTGGAAAATGTTAATTAGAATATTTATTGGGTCCCATTTGCAGGCTCCGAAAGGATTGCGACCGCCGCCAAGGGAGACCGCAATTTCAATTCGATAACTCATCGAAGTTGAATTAGAAATTCGAAATTGGTTTGGGCTCAGTGCCAGGTACCGCAATCATCGTTCAAAGAGAGGAGAGGCAGCAGCAAAAAAATCGTTTCTCTTTTGGAAGTCCATAACCGCGGAAGGAAAGTCTTTCACTAAAACTTTCGGCTGAACTTTGACTCGTTGTTTTATATGTTTGCTGACTTCTGGTGGGACGGAGAGAGAGAAGGGATTGAGGGAAGGACGCTGGATATTGATTAGGGCGATGCCCGTGGGGGATGCGAGGGCAGGATAAATAGTTTGTCCCCGGAGCGGGTCGAATATATTGGTTCTTGGAACTTCCGGATCCGGCAGGTGAACCCCGTTCACAAATGCAAATGTGACCCATTTGCTCTTGGGGAGTACGAGGGGTGTTGCTTTGGGTCCCGAGGGTGACTCAGGGCCGATGGGAGCCCAGAAGGAGGCTGTGAGAAAGGGGAGGGCAATTTGACGACGATGCGTGCTCATCTTCGCAGGATCTCCAAGGACAAACGCTTAAATGCGAAGAAAACTTGCAGAAATTTGGCAATTGTATGCAAAAACAAAGTCGACTCTATTTCGACACCCCCGCCACTCAGCTAGTGTCTGGGGAAATTCCCAACTTCAACGCAGCTCTTCCAAGGATGTGCTTACCGAACTGCTGGTGAAGGCCCCCACCCAACGGGGCGCGAAACTGATTTGAAACTCAAATTACAAAACCACACGCACTCACCCCTTCCACGGGGAAGACCCCACACTCTCGCAAACCTATCGATTGCAGAGCTCCCCCTCTCATAAGTCAAACACAGAAAGTCCCCCCTCCCACAACGCGAGACTTCCAAATTCATAAGCAACCTTCAGATGCATTGAGCAGAGGAACAACGCACAGCGCGCCTTTTGATGTGCCGCGATGAAATGATTTGGATTTGTCAAGGGTTCCAGTGGCGTCTCAAAGCACACACATCTCGCGGCAAGGTAACGTGTGCTCCTCTTGCAACAGTAAGATATTTCGGCATTCCGGATTCTAAGGGATTCCCTTTTGTGCTTCAGCGTTAAATTGGAAAAGTTTTCCATTCTCCTTCGTGATGTACAGCAGTAAGTGTGTGCGATTGTTGATATCCGTGCTAACTGCGAGACACAACTACTGACTGCTACCCGACACACGGACGAGTGTTTGACTTCGACTCCGTGTTGGGACTTGATGATATTCTTTCCCCTACCCATCGTCACACAGTTTTGATGAAGTTTTTTGTTTGATGATGGAAATGAGTTTGAATACATCTGCGCTCGACTGCTGAGCGAGCTGAGTGTGCGTTGTCTTCTCGGTTTCGATTAACAAGCGGCTGATGGAATGAAAATCCTTAAGAGTGTGTGGTGTGTGGTGTGTGGCTGGGTACGACGACGCTGCGGTGGAGTGGTTGTTTAAGTATTCCGTCGGAAGAGTTGATTTTGCTAATGAAACGACATGCATTTCTGAACGAGCTGCGGAAGGTCTTGACTAGGCGGGCTCAAGTTGCAGTTGAGCTGGAGGCATTATGTAAATGAAGAGGAGTGGAGGCAGAGTCAAGAGAAATCGAGGGGCTGGATGCATAAAGCGTGAATTGTTCGTCGGTATTGACACCAGTGCTTGTTGTTGGAAAACATGCTTTTCTAGGGATTTCTAGATTCCACACAAATGTGTAGTTAAACGCCTGATTGGTCGAAATGCATCCCTCAATTGCCGTAGAGCGGTTTTCTGTTAAATCCGTTGGCATTTTCATCACCGTGCTTAGTACCTCATTTCTTAACCAGAGTCGGGCTGGTGAGGCCTGATTACCAACGAAAACCCTCTTTGATTCGTGGTCCGAGCTTAGAGTCTCCGTTTCGACTCCGACAAGGCGAGGTACGAGGCTCATCGACTGCTCAACATTCACCTCTGAGCCGCCTGTAAATACTGCCATCAAAGACCCACATCTGCGGCGATTCCTGCAGGATGTACGAGAAGTTTGGCTGTGAAATGTATGATGATGCTTTATGGCAAGGGATGGCAGTTGATGATAAGACTCACATGCATGTGATGGGAATGTTCGACATGAGGGCTTGTTTGTCAAGAATAATTGATTTGGAAAAACAAAGAGCTTACATTGCAACGACTTTGACTGCATTTTTTGGGGAAAGAGGCATCATGTCTTATACTCGGTTTCTTTTAAAGATCGAGTGTTAGATTGTCGCAATTGTGACGTAATGCAATTGGAAGTGGATGCAATGGAAATGGATGCTTCCTCTAGGATTCCATTCTTGACATCGGTTTATCACGGGCTCGATGGTCCGTGCTTGAAATACTCGCCAATTTAAGCCCGCACTGAATGCTCTCATAATGATAGTTTAACATCGCGGCATGTGTTCAATTATGTGAAACTCGTATCGGCATAGCCCGACGGTCAACTCCCTCTTCAGCTCTGAACATTCAAGTTAAGTCGCAAAATGTTTGCCTCCTCCACAGATGTTTCACGTGGTCACCTCACGGCATCAACAACGTTCCCACGAACCCACGAACAGCGAAACGCTGGCCTAGCGTCTGGCGAACCGGAGACACGGCGTTACGGTAAGCCGCATTCCATCACATACGGCATCCGGAAATCTGAGTGCACCTGTGGGAACATGTCATCCAGCAGCACGAAGTAGTAGTTAAGGTAGTTGTACAAATTTTGTCAGTCAGTCTTAAGTTTATCGTGTAAGGGGTTTTGCTGCCCGAAAAAAAGGAAAATAAATTAACTTTTTTTAAACAATGTAAACGCATAATAGTTTAATTTACACCCTAATCTTCGACTGACAGCCAGCTGCCAATACGGTGATCAGACTGAAATTGATACCTGTGCGGGAAGAACTCTCTTCCGAACACTCTACTATCCTTGGCTGGTATTGATCCGTACCCGAACACACTGATCTTATGACACCTAAGATCCTCCACGCGAAGGATTATTCAACCACATAGCTTCATCTTCTTCTTTGATTGGCGCTACAGTCCGAGGTGGTCCTGGGCCTCAACCAACATGCCTCTCCAGCCAGCACGATCTTTCGCCAGCTGCCTCCAGTTGCGCACGCCAAGTTGGTTGAGGTCCTTTTTCACTTGTGTGCGCCATCTAGTGCGAGGACGTCCACTGTTGCGCTGTCCCAATGGCTCGGTGTCGAAAACTCTTTGGGCCGGAGCTGTGGTGTCCATCCGCTCTACATGACCTAGCCATCTTAAGCGTTGGATCCGAAGACGCTTAACTAGGTGCATGCCGCTGTACAGCCCGTATAGTTCGTGGTTGAACCTTCTCCTCCAAACGCCATCAACGCAAACAGGACCAAATATCGTACGCAGGACGACTTTTCTCTCAAACCACATAGCCTCTCCCCGAATCATACTCGAAGTCTCCAGTCGTCACCATGCACTGGATGGTCTCCTGTGCACTTTTGCAGAGGGATCGAATATCGGTGAGAGCGTGGGATCGGGCGCATGTCTAGAGATCTCAATATTCAATTGTTATCCCGACTAAAACTGTAAGGCCTTTCAAGCAGAGAATAGAGCGATGGAGAAAGTGTTGTCTTGTCTTGGCTGCGACACCAAGTGCAGACATCGTCCTGTTCCGCAACCCAGACGAACATTCAACTCAAAGACTTCTCTGAATTGCCGCCTATCACTCAACAAGGCTGTCGAGACACTGTTACATTACTGATCAATTGCAGAGCCAACGAACTGGTGAGAATGGTACGGCACTGGTGCTAGTTGCTCAAGCTAGTTGCTACTGTAAGACATCTACTGACCTCTGTAGGGCTTGCTCAAGCAACTGGTATATGGACTACCAACATGGGATTCCTCGTCACGATACAACTATGGTCTTCTCTCGATCGAACATGCTCAGAGTGATCGGCATTAGTAGGCCGAAGATGTTCTTCTTCATGTATGTAGAATGTAACTATAGACCATAACAATAACTGGAGAAATTTATACTCTTGATCTGCCTAGATTGCAAGGTCAACATCACTACCGAGATTTGACGATTTGACGCAGAATAAAGCTTTCCAGTTGTGGTTTCTTTGGGCTCGTAAACACAATTGAGTAGTGAGTGGCGCTGCAGTCCGGTGTGGACCTGGGCCTCAGTCAGCATTCCTCTCCAAATAGCACGATCTTGGGCTAGCCGCCTCCAGTTTCCTACACCCAACAGATTAAGATCTCTTTCCAGCTGGTTACGCCATCGAAGGCGAGGTCTTCATCTACCGCGTTGTTCCTCAGTGTTGGCCTCGGAGACTTTCCGAGCCGGAGCGCTAGTGGCCATTCTCTCTGCATAACCTAGCCATCTGAGTAGACACATTCGATTTCGTTTGACTAGGCGAATGTCGTTGTAAAGCTCGTAGAGTTCGTCGTTCAATCTCCTCAAAACACCTTCTTCGCCAACTGAACCGAATATGAAGGGGTTTCCTATCGAAGCGACCAAGCATCTCTTCGTCTTCATTTGACATTGCCTCTGCTGGACCATCCATGGGACTATCAAGGTCTTAAAAAAGCTTGGTTTTCCGAGACAAGGCCTTATTTTGCAATTGCCGTCTAAGTCCAAAGATACAGCGATTGGGAGCCTGATCCTCCGGATGGAAGGAGACTCGCAGACGCCCGTGTTCGCGTCCTTACCCATCCTTTCACCATCTGTGAAGGTGCACAGAAGACCATCCAGCGTCTCGATCTCAGACACCCAGCATGAATCTGCCAAGCCGTGAAGATGGAGACATTTGTGTCACGTCACCAAAGCTTGGAAGCATAGCTCTAGCATGGCCAACCATGTAATAAACTCCGCATTATTCCTCGTAAAAAAGGACCCCAAGATGATGCAACTTCTTCACTGGCAACAATGTGACTCAACTGAGACAAAGTCTTTAACTACATCTACGCTGTATCGGTCTAGTGGGAAGGGACACTTTTTCCAAGATGTCGGTGTTGATGGACCATTTTTGTAGATAGCATGTATTTTGTGGTGGCCCGAAGTGCTGTGGGTATGTGAGGCGACCTTAACCTCGACGTCGTAGGTTCGATTCCTGCTCTATGGGTCATGTTCCCGGTCCCACGTCTTTCGAGTCGCTGAAATGCTCAAAGAATATTTCCAGTCTAGAAAAAGCTTCTCAAACTGTTGCTGTTCGGAGTCGGCATAAGACCGTAGATCCCTCGTGAAAGAACAGTAGCACGTACAACACGAGTGGTTGCTGAAGAGCTAGGCCCTGTCCCTCAAAGGGCTGTAGCGCCACCCATATATTAAGTACTTTGTCTTACCTTCGTTCACCGCAAGACCCAACATAGCCGCTAGTTCTTTACTGTCACAGACGACATAAGTCTGATTGTGCTCTCTGCTGCTGTCCATAGGTAGGAGAGCGTGTGAAATAGTTGGCCTCATTGACACGTGTTGTGTGCTTAGGGCATGGTCTTCTACGGCGACACTTTTTCTTATCCTATAGCCATGCAGATCGATATTCGAATGCTAAGAATTTTTTCAGTGCAACACCGTTTAAGTCGTTCAGTGGAATAGTAGAAGTTGCCTACTTTTCTTGGTAAGGTGGTCATTTCGCAGAGCAGACGCTGGACTGCCATGCCAAACTCGTTACTCGGTTTGTTCAGACGTATTGACAGTCGTGATGCTTACAAAGATCTCTCTTTGTACTTTACTGAGCTTAATCAGTTGCAGCTCATCAGTTGTCGGGTGAGTTCTGGTTGCCTTCCTTGAGTGAGAGCAGATTAGCCTTAACCAATAAGCTCCACCTGCCATCACGATGTCGGCAGCTAGACTCTGGTGAATTCTGGTTTCCTTCCTTGAGTCAGAGCGCATTCGACCTGAGCCTTATCCAATAAGCTCCACCTGCCATCACGACGTCTGCCTGGCAGCTAGACTCTAACTAAACCAAGTAGCTTAAGAGCCTTCTCCTTTTCTGTGGGCCGGCTTAGACGAAAGCGCCTTCAGTTGTCGCATAGACGCGGTATCGAAAGCAAGTAGTTCATACGCCTTACACGGTCTAGACTCCTTATTCGACCAGCTCATGTCGCTGTATGAATCTGCTCCTCCACATGTCATCAACCAGCACTCTGCAGCCGCACTTTGTGTTGCGTTTGCTGAACCACCCACATTCTAAAACGACAGCTCACAGCGGGAGTATCGAGAGGAAGAGCCCTCTAGACTGAAACAAATATGCCGAAGAGATCCCTCAGCCTACGACTGCGCATCGAAGCCCTTTCAGCACATGGAAGCCAAGATATCCAAACGAGAGCCCATAAACTACAGCAACCTTGTCAACTAACTAAGGCCAGCTGACATAATTTCCCCCACTCTGCCACCCGACCTTGGGCACATTCCACCATTCAGTGACATAATTCCCCGCATCGGCAGACAATGCAAACGTCAAGACGTAAATCGATGCCTTATCACGTTTCGACTGGAAAACAAAGCCTAACAAATTGGCGCGCGTAAATTTCTCACTTTAACGACTCATAACTCAGGCTAACTATGCCTTAGCTGCTTGCACAGGTGATAAGATTGCGGCGGCGGCGGCGGCGGCGCTCGTATGTACATAGCTGCTGAACCCACAGACACCCCTCGGCATAAGCAGATCTACTCAATGTGGGTCATGTGTCAGCGAAACCCATTCACTGGCAATTTAACTGCGCCGGCCGCCACTGATGGAAGCAAGGCTCACCCCGTGAGGGTATAAATAGAATCAGTCAGTCCGATGAGCAGTTTCAAACGTGATCAGAGCTAAGCTTGGAAAGCATGTTGAAGGTGCACTTTGAATATTTACTCGTGGTCGCATGTCTGGCGGTGATCATTCGGGCCAGTCCCCCGCGAGTGGCTGGGAAGTCTAGCTCGGTGGCGGGCAGAGGCCAGAATCAGGACATCATTCAGATCGCGGTGAGTGTGGCTGCCACGACGGCGGGAGGATTTCGTCTATTGTAAGGTGTGTCTTTTCAGAAACTCGGAGGACTCTTCGACTCCCTGCTGGACTACTTTTACGATGACGACTCGGACGAGGACTCCGAGGAGAACACTCAATACTGTAAGTGGCTACAGAGTTACGGCCCGGTGCGGTGGTGAATAATGTGATTTTTTCTCATGTTTGACAGTGATTTGTAGGAATTGCACGGTGGTGGTGAATCAGGCGCAAAACGGCGCGGCCGCTACTACTTCTTCGCCGTCGTCTCAGACTGGCTCGACTGCTGGATCGACAGGAGCTGCAGGAAACGGATCGCCAACACCAGCACCAGCTGGTGGCATGGCCATGGGAGGAGAGGCACCAGCCCCAGCTCCAGCTGGTGACATGGCCATGGGAGGAGAGGCACCAGCTCCAGCTCCAGCTGGTGACATGGCCATGGGGGGAGAGGCACCAGCCCCAGCTCCAGCTGGTGACATGGCCATGGGAGGAGAGTCACCAGCACCCGCCGGTAGCATGGACGCAGGGGCACCACCACCGGCTGGGGACATGGGTATGGCTGGATAAGGTTGAACGATGGAGATGTGAACAGGTGGCCCGAAAGGGACGGAGCAATTGCCGAAAGGGCTATATTTTCAAATTGTTTCAAATAAACGCTTACTACGAATTTTAATTACATTGCATCCTCATCATCATACATTACTCATCATTCAGGTCGCGCTGCTGACCGTGTGGCACATCACTCAGATCCCGCTGCTGACCGAGGGGCACTGCTGAACGGCAGACAATGACTTTTGGGCACACAGCTGAAGGGCTTGCTATCTTAGGCTGGTCTCAAGACACTGTGACATCGAGCAGTTGCTCTCCATTCGGTCTCGTGACTCAGTTGCACCTTGCAAGCAGCCCAAGCAGTTGGGGTTCCCCAACAAGCCAGCAGCGCCGCGACTCCATTTCCGCCGCTTAAGCATGTCCCCACTCAGACCGGAAGTCAATCAATCTTCCAGCCATTTAGGCAAAGATCTCGGCTCTGCAAAGTTCCCATTCACCCACACTCGCTCCTCAGGTTGGTTTCGCAATTTTCCAACCAAAGAAACCAACTATCAATGTCAAGCAAATCAAAGCACACCTCGTCGCTTCCTCAAGGAGCACACAATTTCAACCGAGACACACTGTAACTTTCCAACTAAACGTCGAGTTTCCCATTCAAACTATCACAGCTCGTGTGCCACGGTGTGTGGCCCCTCAGTGCAAGAAGGCAATAACCTGTCACTCGGGAAGAGTGTACACAAGACCATTCCATTGATCGCTTTGAAGACATTCCACAGGAGAGGGAAAAACTTTCCCACAGCAGCCGAAGCAGCAGCAGCAACGACGACGACGAAGGCAGGAGAATGATGAAATTAAATTTAACTTTATCTGTCTCGGGTGACAGCGACGATGTCGGAATAACTTTGAGTCCAAGAAATCGCATGCCAGATGGCGGCGAACCCGGGATAACACAGAGCGAGCGAAACTTTTCAATTCAATGCAGGATACTCTGCCGTTATCATCCGACGGGAATCCACAATCCTCCATCCCCCCAGGTCGTCCTCGCTCGTCGTCGTCGTCGTTTTTGTTGTTTGTCGCTCTGTCGTCTCCTGGCAAAAATACATAAACAATAACGAAAGTCATCAATCATTCAGCGCGCTAGGCAACACGAACTGGGCGGAGATTCCGCCGGCATTACCGGCGCGGCGGAGAAAAATCACAACTGCGAAAAACAACAGCAACGGCATCTTGTCATCCCGGCGTTGGCACATTCCAAGGAGCAGCGAGGAAAAAACCACCCCTTCGCCGGTGATAGTTGTTTGATGGTTTAGGTGCAGCTAACGACGACACTTCGGAGTAAACGCTTAGCGACAAGTTCAAAGGATGTGAGTGGGTGCGATGCTTGTTCCACATCTCCCCGCCCCACCTCCGTCGGCAGGTGCATAATGCACTGCAGTGCAGTTGACGGGATGAAAAATGAAATCAAATGATTCGCCTGACAGTAGATTGGCGTTTGACATGGTTGCCGGAGACTGCTGGAATCATTTGCAATCTCTCGGGTGGAGTAGGGAGTTCGTTTTTTTTTGCAGTTGTGAGGATTGGGCTGGGGACTGTGGATGTCGACATACAGCCTCTTTGCGGGAACGTTCTTAAGTTCAGTTGCTTCCTCAGAGGGGGCACAGGGTTCCGTGTGTGCATCTGAAATCCCTCGACATCCTTGCGGAAGTCAGCAGAGCATCGGGGAGAGGATTTTTTCTTGTCACTTCAGGTGACCTGGAAGAACATCGAGGGAACTTAGACGGATGTTCGAAACTGGTTAGCCACCGATATTTGGTGAACGTTCGACCATGATTCACTTTTAACTGAGAAATAAAACCCAGTCGGCGGTGATAAGCTTTAAATGTGCTCATCGGCGCACATAGGCACTTGTCTGGCAGGTTTTATGGGTACAGCTGAAGCTCGAACGCCAATCGGCAGTCGGCATCCGTATGAACAGAGAAGACAATTACATGACCTTCGCATGATGTTCCGCAATCTAGAGGCGGTTGCATACAGGCAGAACTCAAGCGAGTTGCAGAACCCCGAACGAGATGACACGTAACTGGACTGACTCACCACGGCTTCCTACGAGTTAAAAGATATAACGAGAGAAGGAAGAATATTTAGAGGGATTTTTTGTTAGCCAAGTGCGATGTTAGTGGTTGCGAAGTGACATTGAGGAGGATTTTAGACAGTATATGCTTGCATCACATAGGCACGGCGTTGAAGACGGAAACCATTGAATATACTCTCTAGTCAGAATACACAAAGCTGCACAATCGACGTTGTATCCGTAAAAAAGGGAACTAATCATTTGTGGATTGCCTGCACAAATGTGATGAACAAATATCGGCTGCGAGGTGCATAATGCCTGCCTATCAACACCCACATTTGTTGAGTAGCGTCAGTTGAGTAGTTTGTGTGAAAGAATATAATATAATAATATGGGTGGCGCTACAGCCCATAGAGGGCCAGGGCCTAGCATCTCAGCAACCACTCGTGTTGTGCGTGCTATTGTTCTCCCACGAGTGGAAGGGACATACAGTTTTATGTCGACTCCGAACGGCCAAGTTTGAGAAGCTTTTTCACAGACAGGGAATACGCTTTGAGCATTGTCAGTGACTTGAAAGAGGTGAGGCCGTGAAAATTATTTTCGTTGCACAGAGCAGGAATCGAACACATATTTTGTGTACTCAGGACAATCGGGTGTATAATGATTTCCAAATGCGGAGTCATCCGTCATTAGGGTACGAAATGTACTCGGCCTCCTTGCTTACATCGACTACCTTGTACCCTTGGTTGTCTACATTCATTCTGCTGTCTTTAGAACCTTTCTCTCATTCGTCACTCTATAATTTCTTACGTCTCCAGAAATTCTCCATTCCCATACTTCTAACGGCCACTTTGAGACAAGGGGTTGATGATCAAGAACCCCTTGAGTAATTTCTTCTTCGTCTAAAGTCCGGGGTGAACCTAGGCCTCAGCCAACCACCCTGTCCAGCTGGCACGATCTTTAGCCAGTTGTCTCCAATTTCACACGCCAAGTTGGTTAAAGTCCTTCTCCGCTTGAGTGCGCCATGGGCTTCGCAGTCGTCCTCTATTCCATGGGTTGTCCATGCCAACCAACCACCTCTTAAGCGTTGAGTCCGTAGACGCCTGTCTAGACTAATGTCGCTGCACAATCCGTACAGTTCGTGGTTGAATTTTCTCCTCCAGAAACCTTCAACGCAAGCAAATATTGAACGCAAAACTTTTTTCTCGAAGGGACCAAGTGCGTCTTCACCCGCTTTTGAGATAGTCCAGGCTGCCGGGCCATGTAGCATTTTTTTTTCATTTAAAGGCTTTTTTTTTGATGCAATAGAAGCTTGCGATAGTTTACCTGCAAAGCCAAAGGCTTATCTGCATAAATGTTTTGTTGCTTTTAAACTGACTCCAGTTGCTTTTTTAAATGGGAAGGTTTTTTTCTTTTTTAAAATTCGGAATTACCTTAAGACACTTTGGCAGCGCATTCGTAAATTCGGGGACGGTGCAAAGCAGTTCTAGGTCTCTATATATGTAAGTTGTATGCTCTTGGAACATCAAACATCCCTTAGACACGTCTTCTTGTATTAAGGGTATGAATTAATGGTAGCTGGAAACGTGGTTGTCATCTTTTCTTATCAGCCTTTACATCTAGATCTTGAAAAGTCGATTAAGATACGTCATTGCGAAGATGGTGCTCTTACTATAAGTTGCAGGCGCAGGACGTTGATGTGCTCACACCAAAGAAAGTTCTCGTCGATGGTAATCCCTAAGTATTTGATACTTCTGACAACTTCGATTTCGTTGCTGTTGGTTGATTGTGGACAGCTGGCAATTCGGTGGAAAATTTGGAGGACTTCCCCTATAGAGGAACAATGCGTATGGACTTAGCTTTTTAAGTCAAGTTCGCTTTGAATGTGTGGCTTCCAAACGAGACAATTATTGTTGTTTTGTTTCGATTTTTTTTCTGCTGCCCATTGTGACGTTTTTGTTGTTTCTTGAAGAGAGCATATACTTCATTTTGCTCTCATTCACCGCTAAATCTATTTTCGGCGGCTCCGTTTCAGTACCAGCCAACGCTTCATTGACGGCACGCTGAGTTCGACCAATCACGTCAATGTCGTCCGTATATGCTAGCAACTGCACGGATTTTTGGAAAATCGTGGCTCTTATGTTGGCGAGTGAATTTTGTACGACCTTCTCAAGAACGATGTTGAAAAAATCACATGACAGCGCGTCGCCTTGCCTAAAAACTGTTTTTAAATTGAAGGTTTCGGTTAGTTCGTTACCGACCTTGATGGAGCAGCGTGAGATCCCTTGTTTATAAGTAAGAAGAAAAATACAAAGAACCTCCAACTTTGAGTTGACACAAGATACAAAAGCCCAACGAAACCAAGTCAGAGTGAGACCAGGATATAACTAAGCGCAGAAGATGTACAGATTGATACAAATGATCAGTTTGCAAATCTTCGCTTTCGTCGCATTAGTTGTTGGTAGACTGTACCTGGAGTAAGCACAAGGTTTTTCTTGTTTATCTCTTAGGTGGACAGGGGAGTGGTAATGTCAGTGCAAAACAATGGATTGCACGTCAGTCTTGGAACAACCCAATTCTACGAATCATGGCTAATAAAATACTGCACACCCATGGAGAGCTGCAGCAATAGTGCCAATTTAGTCAGAGTCCTTTGAGGATAACGCACACGCATTGTCAGCTTGCGTTCTACTGCATGAAGGTTGCCACAAGGTGTGATTGCTGCTTCCGATATGTGGCCGATGTAGTACAAGACTGGGCACGACATCTCCACGATGTTTTCACCTCACTGACTCAGCTCTCTAAGAAGCTTATTCTCTTATGTGGTCATAACTCTGCGCCAATAGGTCTATACGGAGCTGAGTCGCCTACCTATGTCTGGGCTATGTTTGCGCTGGTCCGCCGCTAAGACATTTTATTAACCACCCCCTCTGTTTGGTCATGTTAAGAGTGTTCCTGTTTGAATTGAATCATAATTGAATGGGGCAACTGGAGAATAGTTCGGGAACGTGTCAAAAAACAGTGAAATTCATATTTCGACGTCAAACAAGCAGTTTTTCGTACCGGATAATCTTACGGATCATTGTCGCATCTGTTGTTTATTGACTTCGAGAAGGCTTTCGATAGTTTAAATCGGTAAACGATCTAGTTGGCCTTGCGCTGGTAAGACATTCTGTAAAAATTCATAATTATGGCTACTATACAGCAATGACAGCAGAAAATAATGGGATCCAATGGAGTATGACACCTTAAATCATTTGACGATGTTTGTCAACTTTCACATCGGAAAATAGACCTTGTGTGGCAGATTGTCCCACCTAATTTGGACGAGAATGAAGAAGAATTCCGTCGTCCAGACTTGGATGCGTACAAGTTATCAAGACTGAATTCAAACAAAGCTGCTGGAGCAGATGGACTGTCTGCGAAATGTGTAAGGCAGCTGGAGAAGATCTGAGTGGGCGCATGCACCAGATCATTTCAAATATATGGTCGGAGGAAGACATCCCCGACGAGTGGAACCTCAGAAACGGTTGCCCGATTCACATGGAAGGAGGCCCCTTGATTGCTTATTGATCATCGCATAAAAGGTCTCTTCTGCCGATTTGTGTACCCAAGCTGAAGCCGTCCTTTTACACTCTGATAGGTCCTTGTCAGTGTTGCTTCAGGACAGTAAAGTCAACAATAGACACTACGGCAGGGCATGGAAAACACTCAAGAAGTGCAAATCGACACTCACCATCTATTCGTCGATTTGAACGCGGCATATGACAGTGTGCATGAAGCCGAGGTTCACAACGCCATGTCTAGTTTTGACATTCCTGCCAAGCTGTCAGGTTGTGAAGGATGACGATGGAGAACGCTCGCTGCTCCATCAAGGTCGGTAGCGAACTCACCGAGACCTTCGGTGTCTAAAAATGATTTAGGCAAGGCGACACGCTGTCACCTAACTTCTTCAACATAATTCTCGAGAAGATCGTGTGGTACTCACTCGTCAACACCAGAGGCAAGATCAAAAGTCTGTTCAACTGCTGGCTTACTCGGATGACATTGACTCTATTCGACGAACACAGCCAGCCGTCAATGAGGAGTTTGTGAGCTTAGAAGCGGAGGCTGCCAAAATAGGTCTGGCTGTAAATGAGGGAAAGATTAAGTACATGCTGCCATCGAGAAAGGACGCACAACATCGACGTCTTGGACTTCGTGGTAGTCAACGACTTCGTCTACCTCGGCTCTGCAGTGAATAGAGACTACAGCATCAGTACGGAGATGAAACGCAGAATCACTCTTGCCAATCGCTGTTTCTTTGATCTCGTGAAGAAATTGAGTTTTAGAGTCCTCTCTCGAAGGAACAAGTTGACCTTGGTCATCACCTCGGTCATCCCAGTCCTGCTCCACGCCGCAGAGGCATTGACACTATTAAAAGTGGGTGAGGAAGTATTTCGAAACCACAGTTCTGAGTGCAATTTTTGGTCCTGTTTGCTTTGATGGCGTTTGGAGGAGAAGTTTTAATGACGAACTCCATAAGCTGTACGACGGCATGCGCTTGGTCAACCGTCTACGAATACATCGCTTAAGATGGCTAGGCCATGTAGAGCGTATGGACATCCCAGCTCTGTCCCGGAAAATCTTCGAATGTGAGCCATTGAGACAACGCAACTGAGCACGCCCACGAAACAGATGGCGCACCGAGGTGGAGAAGGACCTCAACCCCCTTGGCGGGCGACATGGGGTGCAGCTGGGAAAAGATCATGCCGGCTGGAGAGCCATGTAGGTTGAGGCCCAGGTCAACCCAGGAGATGCGATGGGATGGGCCGGGCAAAAGGAAGATGAGAAACTGCGACATCTACTACGGTGATTGCTTCAAAGAGGGAAGGCAGCGCTTGTTTGGATACGGATTCGTTGTTCGAGGCAGACTTGGGCAAAAAGTCTTAAGCTTTGATTATATCAGCGGGCGCCTCATAACAATTCGCATCAAGGCTAAATTCGGGAACATCAGCCTGATTTGCGCAAACGCCCCGACGGAGGGCGTCTTCCTGGTAAAAATGAGTCGCAGAACAGGTCCCATGGCAATTCTATAAACTCAACGTGAATCTTAGCTCACATCCTAAAGGTCCGAAATCATATAAACCAACACAGTCTGTCTGCACGAAATCAACCAGCATATGTCCATGGTCTAGATGAGCGGCTTGTTCCACTCCTCTGTCTGTCCAAGACCCGCTTCAATAAAGGGACCTTGCCTAACACTCCACCCTCTCTGAACTAGAAGCATATGCGAACAGTCAACAACCGAGCCCGCTATTTTCACTCTGCTTCCCTCTTACCCCATCCGACAAAGATACACACTTTCACTGCACTGCCCGCCCATAACCCTAAACGGATGCCATCGCACAGCAGAAAGAGCCACCCCATCAAATTCATTTCGGTAATCATTTTCCGAAAAACTTCATTCGCCTCTGACCCCTTAACCGACTTATTATCCTTTAATGACAATTTTGTGAAACGAGAAAACAATTTTAGTGGCGCCATTTACGTCCGCTATCACCTCCCCTCCCCTTCAAAAACTACATCATCCCATCCATCCCGGCACGTAGGGGTACGTCCCACCAAACTATCACCAGAACGCCCTGACGCCGCGCCGAGCGCAGTGACAAAAAACAATTTTAATTAGTTTGCATTGCTACGCCTCCGGTTTCCGAGAGTGCCATTATTTTCATGGTCTCATTAGTGGACGTCCTAATGGATTTTCAGTGGTGTTTTAGCAATTTATATGGCCTGCCTTAGATAGAGGAGTTTCCGTTCGACTTTTGTAAGGATGCTCTGCAGCGGGGGCGGGGATGGAGCCTTCGAGCAGATAAGAGCCCCAACCCCATCGTCGGAGTAATTAAAACCGCCCACTTGACCGAGGAAAAAAAACACGCGCCCACAAATCACTGACATCGGCGGTGGCGAGGTGTGTAATGCGTCAATGCAGTCGCCAAAGAATGCCCTTCAAATGCAGAAACTCGCCGGGGGGCTGCTCACCCGGAAGGGGACGTCCATAAGGGCCGACCATAAATTCCCACTGCCCATCGGCGTAATGGCCGTCTGTGGCTGGTTCGGGGTTTTACCAACTCTATCTCATAATCACAATAAATCATCAAATGCAATTCAATATCCTTTCGTTCTCCAATCGGCGTGTGTGTGCGTTCAGTCCTTTTTTTTATTACTTCCTTGATGGCACACACAACAGCGAGGACGGCGCGCCACGGCGACCAACAAAACTCAAAGCCACTGCGACGCGACCCGACGGCACGGTTCGATTCAATGAAATCTCTCTAATATCCTCTATCCGATCCATTTGTTCGTCGGTGTCTGGCTGTAACCCATTAATATCACTTTTGTTGAATACCCATTCGCGCCGTCGGATGAGTCAGCGTGCGCGTGTGTGCGGCTGGCTGGGTGCACATGCGGGGGACGTTCATGTGGCTGCAGCTTATCCTGGGGGCGCAAGCGAAGTTTGAAATCAATAGAGTGTGTGTGGTGACTGAGAAAAAAAAAACGCACACCCACAACAGAGCGGAGGATGGTGGGCGACATCCTCCGATGTCCTTATGCGCTGTTTAGTGGCAGTAAATTTTATTAATAGAGTTCGAGCATTATGCTGTTAGGGTTTATGTCAAGGGAAGAATTGAATTATGAAATTGAATGGAACAGTGTGGCACCAGATGGGGGAGCGGGTAGCTGATGCGGCAATTAAAGCCACATACCCGCGGGCGAGTAATTGCGGACGTTGTTCATTTATGGGAAATTAATTATTATTGAAGATACGATAAGAACTGTTCATTTCCGTTGATGATGGCCCGACTGGAGCGTGGGCAATGTTTTCTGGTTCACTTCTCACTTCTTTCGGTTGGCAGTTGGAAGATGAGGCAGGAAATCCATCAGAAATGCCTTACTAACCACTGCTTGGATTTTGGGGTCAAAATCTCAATGTTGCCGGAAGCACTCCAAACTCCCAGGATCCTTTAATACACACCCCAGAACACGCAAAACGGTGTGCGCAAGTCCCTGATACGCCTTATAGGGCCGCTGTGGCAGTTTAAAGATGACTCGTGAAATCGAGCAGAAATGCCTTACTAACCACTGCTTGGATTTTGGGGTCAAAATCTCAATGTTGTCGGATGCACTCCAAACTCTCAGGATGGATTAATACACACACCAGGACATGCAAAAAGGTGTGCGCAGGTCGTTGGTAGGCCTAATAGGGCCGCTGTGACAGTTGGAAGACGAGGCAGGAAATCCATCAGAAATGCCTTACTAACCACTGCTTGGATTTTGGGGTCAAAATCTCAATGTTGTCGGATGCACTCCAAACTCTCAGAATCGATTAATACACACACCAGGACATGCAAAAAGGTGTGCGCAAGTCGTTGGTAGGCCTAATAGGGCCGCTGTGGCAGTTGGAAGACGAGGCAGGAAATCCATCAGAAATGCCTTACTAACCACTGCTTGGATTTTGGGGTCAAAATCGCAATGTTGTCGGATGCACTCCAAACTCTCAGGATCGATTAATACACACACCAGGACATGCAAAAGGTGTGCGCAAGTCGTTGGTAGGCCTAATAGGGTCGCTGTGGCAGTTGGAAGACGAGGCAGGAAATCCATCAGAAATGCCTTACTAACCACTGCTTGGATTTTGGGGTCAAAATCGCAATGTTGTCGGATGCACTCCAAACTCTCAGGATCGATTAATACACACACCAGGACATGCAAAAAGGTGTGCGCAAGTCGTTGGTAGGCCTAATAGGGCCGCTGTGGCAGTTGGAAGACGAGGCAGGAAACCATCAGAAATGCCTTACTAACCACTGCTTGGATTTTGGGGTCAAAATCTCAATGTTGTCGGATGCACTCCAAACTCTCAGGATCGATTAATACACACACCAGGACATGCAAAAAGGTGTGCGCAAGTTGTTGGTAGGCCTAATAGGGCCGCTGTGGCAGTTGGAATATGAGGCAGGAAATCCATCAGAAATGCCTTACTAACCACTGCTTGGATTTTGGGGTCAAAATCTCAATGTTGCCGGAAGCACTCCAAACTCCCAGGATCCTTTAATACACACCCCAGAACACGCAAAACGGTGTGCGCAAGTCCCTGATACGCCTAATAGGGCCGCTGTGGCAGTTGGAATATGAGGCAGGAAATCCATCAGAAATGCCTTACTAACCACTGCTTGGATTTTGGGGTCAAAATCTCAATGTTGTCGGATGCACTCCAAACTCTCAGGATCGATTAATACACACACCAGGACATGCAAAAAAGGTGTGCGCAAGTCGTTGGTAGGCCTAATAGGGTCGCTGTGGCAGTTGGAAGACGAGGCAGGAAATCCATCAGAAATGCCTTACTAACCACTGCTTGGATTTTGGGGTCAAAATCGCAATGTTGTCGGATGCACTCCAAACTCTCAGGATCGATTAATACACACACCAGGACATGCAAAAAGGTGTGCGCAAGTCGTTGGTAGGCCTAATAGGGTCGCTGTGGCAGTTGGAAGACGAGGCAGGAAATCCATCAGAAATGCCTTACTAACCACTGCTTGGATTTTGGGGTCAAAATCGCAATGTTGTCGGATGCACTCCAAACTCTCAGGATCGATTAATACACACACCAGGACATGCAAAAAGGTGTGCGCAAGTTGTTGGTAGGCCTAATAGGGCCGCTGTGGCAGTTGGAATATGAGGCAGGAAATCCATCAGAAATGCCTTACTAACCACTGCTTGGATTTTGGGGTCAAAATCTCAATGTTGCCGGAAGCACTCCAAACTCCCAGGATCCTTTAATACACACCCCAGAACACGCAAAACGGTGTGCGCAAGTCCCTGATACGCCTAATAGGGCCGCTGTGGCAGTTGAAAGATGAGGCAGGAAATCCATCAGAAATGCCTTACTAACCACTGCTTGGATTTTGGGGTCAAAATCTCAATGTTGTCGGATGCACTCCAAACTCTCAGGATCGATTAATACACACACCAGGACATGCAAAAAGGTGTGCGCAGGTCGTTGGTAGGCCTAATAGGGCCGCTGTGGCAGTTGAAAGATGAGGCAGGAAATCCATCAGAAATGCCTTACTCACTGCTTGGATTTTGGGGTCAAAATCTCAATGTTGCCGGAAGCACTCCAAACTCCCAGGATCCTTTAATACACACACCAGGACATGCAAAAAGCTGTGCGCAAGTCGTTGGTAGGCCTAATAGGGCCGCTGTGGCAGTTGGAATATGAGGCAGGAAATCCATCAGAAATGCCTTACTAACCACTGCTTGGATTTTGGGGTCAAAATCTCAATGTTGCCGGAAGCACTCCAAACTCCCAGGATCCTTTAATACACACCCCAGAACACGCAAAACGGTGTGCGCAAGTCCCTGATACGCCTAATAGGGCCGCTGTGGCAGTTGGAAGACGAGGCAGGAAATCCATCAGAAATGCCTTACTAACCACTGCTTGGATTTTGGGGTCAAAATCTCAATGTTGTCGGATGCACTCCAAACTCTCAGGATCGATTAATACACACACCAGGACATGCAAAACGGTGTGCGCAAGTCCCTGATACGCCTAATAGGCCCGCTGTGGCAGTTGGAAGACGAGGCAGGAAATCCATCAGAAATGCCTTACTAACCACTGCTTGGATTTTGGGGTCAAAATCTCAATGTTGCCAGAAGCACTCCAAACTCCCAGGATCCTTTAATACACACACCAGGACATGCAAAAAGGTGTGCGCAAGTCGTTGGTAGGCCTAATAGGGCCGCTGTGGCAGTTGGAAGATGAGTCGTGAAATCGAGCAGAAATGCCTTACTAACCACTGCTTGGATTTTGGGGTCAAAATCTCAATGTTGTCGGATGCACTCCAAACTCTCAGGATCGATTAATACAAACACCAGGACATGCAAAAAGGTGTGCGCAGGTCGTTGGTAGGCCTAATAGGGCCGCTGTGGCAGTTGGAAGATGAGTCGTGAAATCGAGCAGAAATGCCTTACTAACCACTGCTTGGATTTTGGAGTCAAAATCTTAATGTTGTCGGATGCACTCCAAACTCTCAGGATCGATTAATACACACACCAGGACATGCAAAAAGGTGTGTGCAAGTCGTTGGTAGGCCTAATAGGGCCGCTGTGGCAGTTGGAAGACGAGGCAGGAAATCGAGCAGAAATGCCTTACTAACCACTGCTTGGATTTTGGGGTCAAAATCTCAATGTTGCCGGACGCCCCCCAAACTCTCAGGATCTGTTAATACACGCACCAGAACACGCAAAACGGTGTGCGCAAGTCCCTGATACGCCTAATGGGGCCGCTGTGGCAATTGGAAGACGAGGCAGGAAATCCATCAGAAATGCCTTACTAACCACTGCTTGGATTTTGGGGTCAAAATCTCAATGTTGTCGGATGCACTCCAAACTCTCAGGATGGATTAATACACACACCAGGACATGCAAAACGGTGTGCGCAAGTCCCTGATACGCCTAATAGGGCCGCTGTGGCAGTTGGAAGACGAGGCAGGAAATCCATCAGAAATGCCTTACTAACCACTGCTTGGATTTTGGGGTCAAAATCTCAATGTTGCCAGAAGCACTCCAAACTCCCAGGATCCTTTAATACACACACCAGGACATGCAAAAAGGTGTGCGGCAAGTCGTTGGTAGGCCTAATAGGGCCGCTGTGGCAGTTGGAAGATGAGTCGTGAAATCGAGCAGAAATGCCTTACTAACCACTGCTTGGATTTTGGGGTCAAAATCTCAATGTTGTCGGATGCACTCCAAACTCTCAGGATCGATTAATACAAACACCAGGACATGCAAAAAGGTGTGTGCAAGTCGTTGGTAGGCCTAATAGGGCCGCTGTGGCAGTTGGAAGACGAGGCAGGAAATCGAGCAGAAATGCCTTACTAACCACTGCTTGGATTTTGGGGTCAAAATCTCAATGTTGTCGGATGCACTCCAACCTCTCAGGATCGATTAATACACACACCAGGACATGCAAAACGGTGTGCGCAAGTCCCTGATACGCCTAATAGGGCCGCTGTGGCAGTTGGAAGACGAGGCAGGAAATCGAGCAGAAATGCCTTACTAACCACTGCTTGGATTTTGGGGTCAAAATCTCAATGTTGTCGGATGCACTCCAAACTCTCAGGATCGATTAATACACACACCAGGACATGCAAAAAGGTGTGCGCAAGTCATTGGTAGGCCTAATAGGGCCGCTGTGGCAGTTGGAAGATGGGGCAGGAAATCCATCAGAAATGCCTTACTAACCACTGCTTGGATTTTGGGGTCAAAATCTCAATGTTGTCGGATGCACTCCAAACTCTCAGGATCGATTAATACACACACCAGGACATGCAAAAAGGTATGCGCAAGTCATTGGTAGGCCTAATAGGGCCGCTGTGGCAGTTGGAAGACGAGGCAGGAAATCGAGCAGAAATGCCTTACTAACCACTGCTTGGATTTTGGGGTCAAAATCTCAATGTTGCCAGAAGCACTCCAAACTCCCAGGATCCTTTAATACACACACCAGGACATGCAAAAAGGTGTGCGCAAGTCGTTGGTAGGCCTAATAGGGCCGCTGTGGCAGTTGGAAGATGAGTCGTGAAATCGAGCAGAAATGCCTTACTAACCACTGCTTGGATTTTGGGGTCAAAATCTCAATGTTGTCGGATGCACTCCAAACTCTCAGGATCGATTTATACACACACCAGGACATGCAAAACGGTGTGCGCAAGTCCCTGATACGCTAATAGGGCCGCTGTGGCAAGTTGGAAGACGAGGCAGGAAATCGAGCAGAAATGCCTTACTAACCACTGCTTGGATTTTGGGGTCAAAATCTCAATGTTGTCGGATGCACTCCAACCTCTCAGGATCGATTAATACACACACCAGGACATGCAAAACGGTGTGCGCAAGTCCCTGATACGCCTAATAGGGCCGCTGTGGCAGTTGGAAGACGAGGCAGGAAATCGAGCAGAAATGCCTTACTAACCACTGCTTGGATTTTGGGGTCAAAATCTCAATGTTGTCGGATGCACTCCAAACTCTCAGGATCGATTTATACACACACCAGGACATGCAAAACGGTGTGCGCAAGTCCCTGATACGCCTAATAGGGCCGCTGTGGCAGTTGGAAGACGAGGCAGGAAATCGAGCAGAAATGCCTTACTAACCACTGCTTGGATTTTGGGGTCAAAATCTCAATGTTGTCGGATGCACTCCAAACTCTCAGGATCGATTAATACACACACCAGGACATGCAAAACGGTGTGCGCAAGTCCCTGATACGCCTAATAGGCCCGCTCTGGCAGTTGGAAGACGAGGCAGGAAATCCATCAGAAATGCCTTACTAACCACTGCTTGGATTTTGGGGTCAAAATCTCAATGTTGTCGCATGCACTCCAAACTCTCAGGATCGATTAATACACACACCAGGACATGCAAAACGGTGTGCGCAAGTCCCTGATACGCCTAATAGGCCCGCTGTGGCAGTTGGAAGACGAGGCAGGAAATCGAGCAGAAATGCCTTACTAACCACTGCTTGGATTTTGGGGTCAAAATCTCAATGTTGTCGCATGCACTCCAAACTCTCAGGATCGATTAATACACACACCAGGACATGCAAAACGGTGTGCGCAAGTCCCTGATACGCCTAATAGGCCCGCTGTGGCAGTTGGAAGACGAGGCAGGAAATCGAGCAGAAATGCCTTACTAACCACTGCTTGGATTTTGGGGTCAAAATCTCAATGTTGTCGGATGCACTCCAAACTCTCAGGATCGATTAATA
Organism: Eristalis arbustorum; assembly: GCA_916610145.1. NCBI lineage: Eukaryota > Metazoa > Arthropoda > Insecta > Diptera > Syrphidae > Eristalis > Eristalis arbustorum. The sequence goes on along the minus strand of OU744319.1, from coordinate 62,893,445 downwards.
CACACGCCAGGACATGCAAAACGGTGTGCGCAAGTCCTTGGTAGGCCTAATAGGGCCGCTGTGGCAGTTGGAAGACGAGGCAGGGAATCCATCAGAAATGCCTTACTAACCACTGCTTGGATTTTGGGGTCAAAATCTCAATGTTGTCGGATGCACTCCAAACTCTCAGGATCGATTAATACACACACCAGGACATGCAAAAAGGTGTGCGCAAGTCGTTGGTAGGCCTAATAGGGCCGCTGTGGCAGTTGGAAGACGAGGCAGGAAATCCATCAGAAATGCCTTACTAACCACTGCTTGGATTTTGGGGTCAAAATCTCAATGTTGTCGGATGCACTCCAAACTCTCAGGATCGATTAATACACACACCAGGACATGCAAAACGGTGTGCGCAAGTCCCTGATACGCCTAATAGGGCCGCTGTGGTAGTTGGAAGACGAGGCAGGAAATCGAGCAGAAATGCCTTACTAACCACTGCTTGGATTTTTGGGCCAAAATCTCAATGTTGTCGGATGCACTCCAAACTCTCAGGATCGATTAATACACACACCAGGACATGCAAAACGGTGTGCGCAAGTCCCTGGTACGCCTAATAGGGCCGCTGTGGCAGTTGGAAAACGAGGCTGGAAATCGAGCAGAAATGCCTTACTAACCACTGCTTGGATTTTTGGGTCAAAATCTCAATGTTGTCGGATGCACTCCAAACTCTCAGGATCGATTAATACACACACCAGGACATGCAAAACGGTGTGCGCAAGTCCCTGGTACGCCTAATAGGGCCGCTGTGGCAGTTGGAAGACGAGGCAGGAAATCGAGCAGAAATGCCTTACTAACCACTGCTTGGATTTTTGGGTCAAAATCTCAATGTTGTCGGATGCACTCCAAACTCTCAGGATCGATTAATACACACACCAGGACATGCAAAACGGTGTGCGCAAGTCCCTGGTACGCCTAATAGGGCCGCTGTGGCAGTTGGAAAACGAGGCAGGAAATCGAGCAGAAATGCCTTACTAACCACTGCTTGGATTTTTGGGTCAAAATCTCAATGTTGTCGGATGCACTCCAAACTCTCAGGATCGATTAATACACACACCAGGACATGCAAAACGGTGTGCGCAAGTCCCTGGTACGCCTAATAGGGCCGCTGTGGCAGTTGGAAGACGAGGCAGGAAATCGAGCAGAAATGCCTTACTAACCACTGCTTGGATTTTGGGGTCAAAATCTCAATGTTGTCGGATGCACTCCAAACTCTCAGGATCGATTAATACACACACCAGGACATGCAAAACGGTGTGCGCAAGTCCCTGATACGCCTAATAGGCCCGCTGTGGCAGTTGGAAGACGAGGCAGGAAATCCATCAGAAATGCCTTACTAACCACTGCTTGGATTTTGGAGTCAAAATCTCAATGTTGTCGGATGCACTCCAAACTCTCAGGATCGATTAATACACACACCAGGACATGCAAAAACGTGTGCGCAAGTCGTGGGTGGGCCTAATAGGGCCGCTTTGGCAGTTGGAAGACGAGGCAGGAAATCCATCAGAAATGCCTTACTAACCACTGCTTGGATTTTTGGGTCAAAATCTCAATGTTGTCGGATGCACTCCAAACTCTCAGGATCGATTAATACACACACCAGGACATGCAAAAAGGTGTGCGCAAGTCGTTGGTAGGCCTAATAGGGCCGCTGTGGCAGTTGGAAGACGAGGCAGGAAATCCATCAGAAATGCCTTACTAACCACTGCTTGGATTTTGGGGTCAAAATCTCAATGTTGTCGGATGCACTCCAAACTCTCAGGATCGATTAATACACACACCAGGACATGCAAAACGGTGTGCGCAAGTCCCTGATACGCCTAATAGGGCCGCTGTGGTAGTTGGAAGACGAGGCAGGAAATCGAGCAGAAATGCCTTACTAACCACTGCTTGGATTTTGGGGTCAAAATCTCAATGTTGTCGGATGCACTCCAAACTCTCAGGATCGATTAATACACACACCAGGACATGCAAAACAGTGTGCGCAGGTCCCTGGTACGCCTAATAGGGCCGCTGTGGCAGTTGGAAGACGAGGCAGGAAATCGAGCAGAAATGCCTTACTAACCACTGCTTGGATTTTGGGGTCAAAATCTCAATGTTGTCGGATGCACTCCAAACTCTCAGGATCGATTAATACACACACCAGGACATGCAAAACGGTGTGCGCAAGTCCCTGGTACGCCTAATAGGGCCGCTGTGGCAGTTGGAAGACGAGGCAGGAAATCGAGCAGAAATGCCTTACTAACCACTGCTTGGATTTTGGGGTCAAAATCTCAATGTTGTCGGATGCACTCCAAACTCTCAGGATCGATTAATACACACACCAGGACATGCAAAAAGGTGTGCGCAGGTCGTTGGTAGGCCTAATAGGGCCGCTGTGGCAGTTGGAAGATAAGGCAGGAAATCGAGCAGAAATGCCTTACTAACCACTGCTTGGATTTTGGGGTCAAAATCTGAATGTTGTCGGATGCACTCCAAACTCTCAGGATCGATTAATACACACACCGGGACATGCAAAACGGTGTGCGCAAGTCCCTGATACGCCTAATAGGGCAGCTGTGGCAGTTGGAAGACGAGGCAGGAAATCGAGCAGAAATGCCTTACTAACCACTGCTTGGATTTTGGGGTCAAAATCTCAATGTTGCCGGAAGCACTCCAAACTCCCAGGATCCTTTAATACACACCCCAGAACACGCAAAACGGTGTGCGCAAGTCCCTGATACGCCTAATAGGGCCGCTGTGGCAGTTGGAAGACGAGGCAGGAAATCCATCAGAAATGCCTTACTAACCACTGCTTGGATTTTGGGCTCAAAATCTCAATGTTGACGGAAGCACTCCAAACTCCCAGGATCCTTTAATACACACCCCAGAACACGCAAAACGGTGTGCGCAAGTCCCTGATACGCCTAATAGGGCCGCTGTGGCAGTTGGAAGACGAGGCAGGAAATCCATCAGAAATGCCTTACTAACCACTGCTTGGATTTTGGGCTCAAAATCTCAATGTTGACGGAAGCACTCCAAACTCCCAGGATCCTTTAATACACACCCCAGAACACGCAAAACGGTGTGCGCAAGTCCCTGATACGCCTAATAGGGCCGCTGTGGCAGTTGGAAGACGAGGCAGGAAATCCATCAGAAATGCCTTACTAACCACTGCTTGGATTTTGGGCTCAAAATCTCAATGTTGACGGAAGCACTCCAAACTCCCAGGATCCTTTAATACACACCCCAGAACACGCAAAACGGTGTGCGCAAGTCTCTGATACGCCTAATAGGGCCGCTGTGGCAGTTGGAAGACGAGGCAGGAAATCGAGCAGAAATGCCTTACTAACCACTGCTTGGATTTTGGGGTCAAAATCTCAATGTTGTCGGATGCACTCCAAACTCTCAGGATCGATTAATACACACACCAGGACATGCAAAAAGGTGTGCGCAGGTCGTTGGTAGGCCTAATAGGGCCGCTGTGGCAGTTGAAAGATGAGGCAGGAAATCGAGCAGAAATGCCTTACTAACCACTGCTTGGATTTTGGGGTCAAAATCTCAATGTTGCCGGATGCACTCCAAACTCCCAGGATCGATTAATACACATACCAGGACATGCAAAAGGGTGTGCGCAAGTCCCTGATACGCCTAATAGGGCCGCTGTGGCAGTTGGAAGACGAGGCAGGAAATCGAGCAGAAATGCCTTACTAACCACTGCTTGGATTTTGGGGTCAAAATCTGAATGTTGTCGGATGCACTCCAAACTCTCAGGATCGATTAATACACACACCAGGACATGCAAAAAGGTGTGCGCAAGTCGTTGGTAGGCCTAATAGGGCCGCTGTCGGTGTTATTGAGAAATGCTATGACGCCGAGGATCATTCAAGACTGTGCCTCCATGTGATCGTACACCAAAGAGGGTCAAGGTTGGCCAACAATATTGATTACAGAGGGAGGAGTAAAATGATCAAAGACGAACTAAAAATATTGAATGGCTGAGAGTCTTGACTTGGCAAGACCATGCGTTTTGACTGGGACGAAAATTAAAGGGGAACATTGTATATTTTTCAAAAATTCGCTGACCACCACTTTTTTGTATTTCCAAGTCAACAGGCGACAAGGCCAAAATGGCGCCCAACCAAAAACTCTGCCACGATTCCCAGTAAATCAGTACGTTGTACCACGACGACGTGACGGCAGCAAAAGCCTTATCGATGAATTTCAATAAAAAATAAAATCTCTATTTGCCGTTCCCGGCCAACAATGAAATTCTCAATCCATAATATATCACCGGCCATCGTGTCGTTTCGCCTGTTTTTATTTTTTCCTTCCCTCACAAACGTCGGCCGTTAATTGAAAAATGCACATAACTCCGTAATCTAATTCACACAGAATATGCAGCGCAGAAGTATTAAAACAAACAAAATCCACATACCATCCACATATCATTTTATCTATTAAAAACACAATCAGTGACATTTATTTATTTATGCTCCTACACCCGCCCGTGTACACACACAGAGACTGAGATACACATTCGGGACAAAACACATTCCAGGGCTAACATATTTTTTTAATTAAATCTGAATTGATTTCAATTTTATTTGTTTTGTCGTCCTTTTATCTGCCCGTTCGCATCTTTCGTTTTGTTTACGTGCCACTGTGTGTGTGTCCCCTCGCATCGCACATATGTGTCACAGGGAACACAGAAAATCGAAAAGTAATTAAAGTAAGTGACCCACATTGTGTATTGAAATGAATGCAAACATTAATGAAACAGAAGAGAAAAAACAACGCACACACATCCTTGCTAGGAGGTGTGTGGGAAGGGAGCAAAAATGACAAGAGACACAAAATTTAAATAAAAAACCAAACGAAGAAGACAACACGAGACAAGGGGGACATTTATTTCAAGAACAGCACAGGACCGAATGTCATCGCCTTACTGTCCTCCATGCTGCCGTAGTCGCCTCCCCACTGACGGGGTGCGGCGATGGAATGTAGTAACAAATCAATTTTAAATGAATTCGTTGATACGAGCAGGCATCAACAGCAGAGCGAGCATACTGGCACCCAGTGGACCGTTATTTATTATTTCTCCGACGGGATAATGTGAGGACATCTAGGAAGTCCTGCCGACGACATCGACCACGGGCAGTGGCAACGTGTTGTCCCCGGGTCGGCCACCCGGGTGTAGCATGTGTGTGTCACCAAGGATGTGTAGCATTTCCTAAATCGATCACCCGGCACGGGGACTGGACGCACGGGGATTTCGCGAAATCGGAAAAGAAATGCCCTCCGGGATCGTGTGCGGAGGACAAACAAAAGTTATGCCATAAAAACAATGCTCAGTCTGTGATGAGGTTGTCCTTGAGATTGAGCAGAGAACTGCAAGAAGTTCCCTCTCGTGTTTGTTTTCGCATTAGGGAAGGGTGTGTCGGACGGATGTCCTCGGACAGCAGCAGATTTACCGAGGGTGTGAACGGAGTTTTTTTTCTTGTTGGTGAGGGAAACATTTGTACGTAATGAGAATTTAAGGCGACAGGTGATGCAATAAAACAGGAATCGGTGTGCACTTGGTGAGTGATGGCATGAGTCTGGTTTGGCGGCGGCGACACCAAGGGGGAGCTCCCTGTAGTTCGGTGGAATTGAAATAAATTGGATGTGTTTGGATACAGCGACTAGACTGAATCGTCTGAAGTATTGATTTTATTTTTTTGTTCAGAGACTCTGTGCGTGACATGCTTAAGAGACAAGTGACACGAAATTTAAGAGGAATTCAGTGCAAATGGGACCGGGGGACAGACAAAGCTACGAGGGGGTCTTGAGAGCATGCCTGGTGGCTTATTAATCAGTGCTACTTGTCAGACACTTTGGGATACAACACAAGGACTAGTGACGTAGTAAGGGATGGAGAGGTGAATAGATGAAGATGGCGGTAGTTGGGGTGGCTGCAAGTTAAAATAAACTCATTTTAGGTTTCACAATCACCACTGCGTGAGCGACTGAAACAATTCGTCAACAACATGGTAGGTCCCTATCAGTGCGGTTTCAGGCCTGGGAAGTCCACTATCGAACAAATCTTCACATGACGGCAGATCCTCGAAAAAACACAAGAGATGCAGATCGACACCCACCACCTATTTGTCGACTCTAAGGCCGCCGACAGTGTGCACAGAGACGAGCTACACAACGCATGTCTAGTTTTGGCATTCCTGCCAATGTCGTCCGATTGTGCAGGATGACGATACAGAAATCTCGCTGCTCCATCAAGCTCGGTAAAGAACTCACCGAGACCTTCAATGTCAATGAAGGTTTTAGGCAAGGCGACGCGCTGTCATGTGATTTTTTCAACATTGTACTTCAGAAGGTCGTGCGAAACTCACACGCCAATACTAGAGGCACGATATTCCAAAAGTCCGTGCAATTGCTCGCATACGCGGACGACATTGACGTGATTTGTTGCAATCAGCGAGCTGTCAATGAAGCGTTTGCTGGCATTGAAGCGGAAGCGGCTAAAATGGGTTTAGCGGCGAATGAGGGCAAAACGAAGCATATGCTGTCACCACGAAAGGACACACAACATCGACGACTCGGTCAGAACGTCACCTTGGTAGCTATAACTTCGAGGTGGTAAAGGACTTCATATACCTTGGCTCCCAAGTTAACAGTTCGAGCAACATCAGTACCGAGATTGAACGCAGAATAATTCTTGCCAACCGCTGTTGCTTTGGGCTCAAGAGGCAATTGAGTAGTAGAGCCCTCCCTCGAAGGACCAAGCTCACATTATATAAGACCTTGATCATGCCTGTCCTGTCAGTCATCTAGCAACGTCAGTCAGTCAGTCATCTATGGCGCCGAAGCCTGGATCATCTCAAGAGCGGACGAAGACACACTTGGTCTCTTCGAGAGAAAAGTTCTGCCTTCAATCGTTGGTCTTGGTTGCGTTGAAGGTATCTGGAGAAGAAGATTTAACCACGAACTGTACAGCGACATGAGTCTAGTCAGGCGTCTACGGATTCAACGCCTAAGATGGCTAGACCATGTAGAGCGCATGGACCGAAGAGCCTTCGACTCCGAACCAGTGGGACAACGCAATAGAGGACGACCACGAACCCGATGGGGCACCCAAGGGGAGGAGGACCTCAACCAACTTCGTGTGCGAAACTGGAGACAGCTAGCTAGAGATCGCGCTAGTTGGAGAGGCTTTTTGGTTGAGACCCAGGTCCACCCCGGACTGTCGAAAATTCCATAAAGAAAAGTCTGTCTTTCAACTGGAAGCGATTCTGTCTACTTCACGAATGAACTTACAATTGTTCCCTGCTCCTACGTTAAATTTGCTGGAGCTGCATTTTTGACATTCGAGCGATTTGACAAGATGAGTGGCCGGTCGAACGCAGATGGTGGGAATGGGGCTTCATCAGCAATTTGACTTCGGCGTGTGTTGGACTATCTGCGCGGGTTATCTGGGTGGAAGGATATTGTGTGGCATTAATTTGCAAGCTTGTAGCAGGATCCACGCTTCAATTAGGCCTTCACAGCCCATTGTGGTGTCACATTCCGCTTTGCAACTTGCTCCCTAGTTGACCTGCATTACCCTGTTAGAGAACGTCATATCGTGATGTCCGTTTCGGCTTTAGTTGGCAGACTTGATCCATTTTAAGATATGCCTAGTATTCCTCTTCTAATTTCTGCCAAATGCCGAGGCAGTGCCTGTTCCTCCACATCTCTTCAGCTCCTACACTAGACATTGCAATGCTTGCGAGTGCCTATGGAACGGTTGGATGAGCTAGTCTCTTCAGTGCCTGTCCTTGCTTGTAGAGTAGCAAGTTCGAATCCCAGCGAAAGCAAAAAGTGAATATGCTTTTATTCGGTTTTCAAATCTGGTCCAGTTGCCATTTGACTCTGCGATGCAATAAACTCCAACATCACCGAAGTCGTCCATCAGTGGAAGTAGTCTAGCTATGGGTCTCACAACGGTCTAAGAGTGCGGGCGATTTCACTGGCAGTCTACATCTCCACATCTCTGCACATCTCCGCAGACTCGACATTATCTACACATTAGACATCAAAAGAAGTTCCGAGTCTTCTGGTTGTCCGTTGTGTCCATGGATATCATGAACGACTGCGATTCAGAGAAGAGGCCGATCCTCCCATGTCCACGGCTAGTCTCATGCAGCTTGTAAAATAGCTACCAGCCTCGGTTTGATTGGCCACTAGTCCGACTGGTCATATGCGGTCGGGTGCTAGGAACCGGAGTCAAAGATGTCCACTAGCCAAATGTGTGATGTCCAGATCGGGTTAGGAGGTAAGGGCCTTCAGTGGGGCCCATGTAGGAAGGTAGTAGCGGTGGTTCACATGACAACCTAATTAGAACTGTGTGCGACAGTGTGAGTTATGAGGGTGGTACTTATTTTTTGGGCCTGATTTTCTTTCGACCAGTGTCATCAATTCTGGATCATTTATACTCGGGCCATATTGCTCTGGATGCAGCACATTTCGTAAGCCTGGCCCATCTGTGGTGTGCGTAGGGCTAGTTGTTTGACTGCTTGGGGAGGTACAAATACTTTCTCGGCAAACGAGCTTTGAAGGGAGGAACCTTGCCAGCTGCCACCTAGCCAGTTCATCCGCGTTCTCATTTCCTGGGACGTCACTAGTGACCAGGTAGCCAGATAAGGGATGTATTCAACTGACTTGGCCCGGGATTCCTCTACAAGTTTCGAGTGTGTGGTATTGACATACAGCAAGTGATCCGTATGTCAGGATCGGCAGAACGCCGTGGACATCCATAAGGTTATCTTGGATTGGAGGTTCACCTTTTGCCGATGGTTGTACTACAGACGTCTGGTCTACTTTTATCTTCTAGCTTAGTTTGGAGTCTAGGTACTTGGCGCTGGTGAGTAAGCGGTAGATTGTTCAACCGGGGAAGGGAAACATTTGTGATTTTGGTTCTTTTGATGCAAAGGTCGCATTTAGTCGCCTAGGTGCAAACTTGATTCAATGATAACACCAATCACACACGGAAACTTTCCTCATACCAAAATAATTAAGTCATCAGCGCACCTAACTACGTTGACCCCATCCATATCTAGTCTTAATAAAATATTGTTCATCACAATAAACCATAGATGGAGGGACATTGCGCCACCCTGCGGAGTACCTCTAAATAATATGGGTGGCGCTACAGCCCGTAGGGGGCCAGGGCCTAGCTTCTCAGCAACCATTCGTGTTGTGCGTGCTATTGTTCTCTCACGAGTGGAAGGGGCCTACAGTTTTATGCCGAATCCGAACGGCCAAGTTTGAGAAGCTTTTTCTAGACAGGAAATACTCTTTGAGCATTGTCAGTGACTCGAAAGAGGTGGGGCCGTGAAAATTATTTCTGTCGCTCAGAGCTGGAATCGAACCTACGACGTCGAGGTTGGGGTCGACGCACATACCCACAAAGCCACGGGCCACCGCGAAGTACCTCTACTGTCGATTTTGTTTGATTGGCTGTTGCCTAGCGTTGCTTGAATGCACCGAGTGCTAAGCATTACCAAAATCCACTGCCAAGTAAGTTTCCTATGCCTAGTTCTGTAAGGGCTTCAAGGATCGCTTTCGTGCTAACTTATTTGAAAGCTCTATTTAGAAAGGTAGCCGGTGTGTAATATTTGTAATTTAAAGATTTTTCGATTGTGTGCACTACTTCATGGACAGCCGTTTTTTGGGATCTCTCTTTAAGGCGTATAGTGAAATGTAGTGACGTGTAGAGATTCGAATGCACTAGATGAGTATGAGTGGGGCTCATACTCTGCGCCGTCATCTCAGACATTACGTCTACTAAAAACTTTGCGACTGAGGGTCAAGTCCTGAGTCATATGTGCCTCTTTGGCAAATTCTCTATCCGATCTCACAGAAGAAGAAAATATCAACCGGCGCGACGTGTCAATCGCAATGCATTGTAAATGAATGTGAGACACTGAAGAAGAGACCGACTAGACCGCAGTCAGACTTGATCACTTCTGTGTACACTGAAAAAAAAAAGAAAACCGACTTCAATTTCAGAGATTATATGCATCTCTAGGCACACCTTTTTGCATAGCCAATCCACAATCCGCAGTTCACCCATCAATCACCGTCATAGTGTGTCCCACCGGCTTTCGAAATTTCGGATTTCATGCATTTCAACCAAATCCTTTCAGGCACCATTGCCCACTGGGCCGCAATTCCACTCAACCCACCTCACCTTCAAAAAGTCCTCCCTCCCCCAATTCATCGGCGGAATATGCGCTTTTTCAACGTTCGCCTTCTGGCCCGGCCGATTAGAATCATTCCATCCGATTTCCGAATCCTTTCCTTTCATCCTCCATCCGGCGGGGCGCATAATTGTTGCTTCCCCCGATCCGGGCGGGTGTGTGTCTAACAGACCCTCCACAGCAATTATCCGCAAACAAGGAGATTCGCAATACCGGAAAATTCATCATTATTACGGAGGATCCCGAAAAATAATTCATTTATATGCATACACGGGCCGGGAACATAAATCAAGAGGGACTTACGTCCCGCACACCCACTCCGCCGAAAAGGGTGGCGCCGGGCCACACTCGCTTCCCACGGGTGTATGCCGGCAATTTAATTTGTTGCTATTTCGGTGCTTTTTCCTCGGTTTTATAGACGGCAGCACATAAATCATGCTGCAGGACGAGTACTTCTTGTTGCCGGGAAATAGGACATCCGTTCATTGAGAGAGATAGGGCGGGGGGAGACGGGTCTGGGTGGACAAGTGTACTTCTATAAAACTGGATACCAGGCGCTCTTTCAATTGATTTTCGTTTGCTACTAAGAAGATAGCTGCTCTTTGGGCGACGATGTGAGACGAAGGACAAAGCTTTGATGAGCCATAGTTGGCAGTGTGATTGGAGGTCCTATGACATTTCTTTTGCAAAAATCTGTGATGTGATTCAGAAAAAGGCTCTCTACTCCCTGAGAGGCACTATGGCAAAAATTCCTCGAATAAAAGGAATGCTTGTGGCACTTGTGAACATCGAATCGAAGTCAACTTCACTTGCGTGTGAAAAGTGTGTGCTTCTCCTTCTTTGTGTGGCGCTACAGTCCGGGGTGGACCTGGGCCTCAACCAACATGCCTCTCCAACTAGGGCGATCTCTGGCTAGTTGTCTTGAGTTTCGGACACCAAGTTGGTTGAGGTCCTTCTCCACTTGGGTGCGCCACCTTAAACGCGGGCGTCCTCTGTTGCGTTGCCCGACAGGTTCGGATTCGAAGATTCTTCGGGCCGGAGCTGTGGTGTCCATGCGCTCTACATGACCTAGCCACCGTAGGCGTTGGATCCGTAGACGCCTAACTAGGCTCATGTAGCTGTACAGCCCGTACAGTTCGTGATTGAATCTTCTCCTCCAGAATCCGTCAACACAAACAGGACCAAAGATCGTGCGTAGAACTTTTCTCTCAAGGAGACCAAGGACTTCTTCATCCGCTTTCGAGATTGTCCATGCCTCCGCGCCGTATAGCAGGACTGGGATGATCAGTGTCTTGTATAGAGTGAACTTGGTTCTTCGAGAGAGGGCTGCATTACTCAATTGCCTCTTGAGCCCGAAGAAACAGCGGTTGGCAAGAGTTATCCTACGCTTGATCTCGGTGCTGATGTTATTTGTACAGTTTACTCCGGAGCCGAGGTAAGTGAAGTCCTTGACTACCTCGAAGTTATAGCTGCCCATTGTGACGCTCTGTCCTAGACGTCGATGTTGTATGTCCTTTTTTGAGGACAGCATAAACTTCGTTTTGCCCTCATTCACCGCCAGCCGTCTCTATGTTAGCAAAAGCCTCACTGACGGCTCGCTGAGTTCTGCCAGTCACGTCAATGTCATCGGCGTATGCTAACAATTGCACGGACTTCTGGAAGATCGTGCCTCTAGTGTCGGCGTGTGAGTTTCGCACGATCTTCTCCAGGACGATGTTAAAGAAATCACAAAGAAGAAAAGTGCGTGATTGCCTATCGGAAATACCCCCAAATTAGCTAAAATCAATTCTGCGAAGCAGTGCTCTCTAATAGTTGGTGTCTAGCTTGTACGGAAACGAACGAAAAAATATTTGAGACGAATGCGTTGCCTCCGCTATACTAGGCGTTATTCGTAGGAATTGTCAGCCAAGATTCAAATCCAACAAAGCTGCAAATGATGACGCGTTATCCACTAAAATGCTTTAAGGATGCTACACGTAAGCAAGTTGGGCTCATGCACCAGTGAAGAAGAGTCTTTGCATGTTTGTCTTTGAAGTCCATCGCAGCTAACCGCATCTAAGACTAACGACATTTTGGAGATATGGCCGATATTTCAAAATTCGACACTTCTTTTTCTTTCTACTGGACGTGGCATCATGGTCTTTTGATCAGAAGAAGACCTCTTACTTCGCATGTATATCCGTAAGAAGGTTAATAGAAAAGCAGAAAAGCCGAAAAACTCTTCGTTTTCAAGATATACGCGATTTTTCAAAACCAACCGTTTCAGGTCATCGTACATACTGCCCTTTACCTGCGCATCGCTCGAAAGTGCCACCGTAAAAATGCAAATAAATTGCTGATCCATTGCTGCTTCAAAACAAAGGGCCAACAAATGTAAACATTCAACCAATCTCCCATTTCTCCATTTGAGCCCATCCACTTACTCCCTTACTTAAGGTGGCGCTACAGTCCGGGGTGGACCTGGACCAGCGTCTCCAGCCAGCTCGATCTTTAGCTAGCTGTCTCCAGTTTCGCACGCATAGTTGGTTGAGGTCCCTTTCTTTTTGCGTGAGCCACCTCAGTCGCGGTCTTCCTCTACTGCGCCGTCCCTCGGGGTGGCTTCGAAGTCTTTTCGGGCCGGAGCTTTGGTTTCCATCCGCTCTGTCGGTCGATGTCGCTGAACAGCCAGTATAGTTCGTCGTTATATCTCCTCCTCCACTCACCATCTATGCAGACGGGACCGAAAAGCACACGAAGAATTTTCCTCTCGAAGCAACCAAGAGCTGCTTCATCCGCTTTTGACAGAGCCATGCCTCAGCGCCATATAGCAGGACGGGGACGACAAAGGTCTTGTAAAGCGTTACCTTGGTTGTTCGAGAGAGGGCTTTGTTTACCAATTGCTTTCTTAGCCCAAAGAAGCACCGATTGGCAAGTGCGCTGGTGTCATTGTCTGAGTTAATAGCGGTTCCTAGGTAGAAAAAGTTGGAGCAGTCTAGGGCTTCCGCTAATGGTTCGGCTACACGTGGCCTATAAGGTTAGGTTTGGTTGTAGTGGCTGACAGCTGCAGAGCAGTCACACTTAGGCCAGAGTAGGCCTATTGTGATACCACGCGGATTGACTTCTCCTAACGCTGGAACCAGTTGGTGCTGCTAATGAAACGATTTAGTTGGCCAATGCTGGCACTTTTTAGCTCGTTACGGCCGCTGAAGTAGCAGGCTCCTAGGTGCAGGAACCTACGACTGGCAAGAGCACTGCAGGAGCAGAAAAGGTGATGAGTATTATCTTCCTCCTCTTCGTCCATGCAGCTTCTGCAAAAATAATTATATGGAGCACCCATCCTGCGAGCATGGGTGCCACTTACACAGTGCCCGGTTATGACTCCAATGAGGGTCCTTAATGAGGGCTTGCTGAGTCCAAGTAGACTGAGTGACCGTTTTAGGTTAAGTGATGGCCAGATTTCTTTTGTTTTAAGGCAGGTGGTGCCTTCTAGCCATTTGTCATTGGTGGTTTTAGTTGTGTATATCTTAAGAAGATGGTAAGCTGTAGCGATCGGCATGGAAGGTGGTACCCCTTCTATCGATAGGGACGAGGTTGTACCACACCTAGCGAGTTCATCGGCTTTGCAGTTTCCTGGTATGTCACAGTGTGAGGTGAATCTTAAAATGCTCAACCATCTCGTTAAGAGACAGCCTGCAATTAAGGGATGTTTTTGAGTAGAACATGACATTGTCCAGGGATCTTATGGCGGTCTGACTATCTGAACAGATGGTGATATCCCTTTTTGATATCACATTGTTTTTAAGCCACGACAGCGCCTCCTTAATCGCTCTGGTTTCAGCCTGAAAAACACTACAGTGATCAGGGAGCTTCACGCAGATAGCAATGTTGAGGTCTTGTGAATAGACTCCCGCACTCACCCCTTCTTTTGTCTTTGATCCATCTGTGAAAATGCGCAGAGGGTCTTTCAGTGTTTGCGTGTCAGTCATCCAGTCCGATCTGGAGGGAATACTGATTGAGAATTTCTTTTCAACGATGGCCTGGGGTAGTAGGCGGTCGGTGTCGCTAGGAAGGAAATTGAATTCCTTAAAAATGGTTGAGTGGCCAGTCTTGAGTTCGGACCACAATCGAAGTGTTTCGAGTCTCAAGGCTGTACTTGCTGCTGCTTGTTTTTCGAATATTTCCAGAGGTGGGAGATGGAGGAGAATATTCAGTGCGTGTTCGTTCTTCTACGCCTGAAGAAAAGGTCTCTCGCAACCTCCCAGCTCAAGGATATCGAAGAGTCTAGGGACAAAAAAAAACCAAAAGCCTGGCCACAGGCTTTAGGAAAGGCACCCAGGCTCTTCGAAATTGCGAGGGTAACCTAGTTACGGACCCCCAGGGAATAGTGGATGTGTTTAAGCAGCACTTCCAACAGCTGCTTAGCGGGCCTGACCAGAAGAGAGTGATAGGGAACCAGGAAATCCCAACTCCAGTCGACGAAGAAGTCCTCCCACCTAGCTTTGAAGAAGTCGGTACAGCCATTAAAAGGTTGAAGAACAACAAAGCCGCATGCTCAGATGGCTTACCATCGGAGTTGTTCAAAGCTGGGGGCAATGTAATGGTAGGGAGCATGCACCAAATCATTTGCCGAATTTGGGAAGATGAAAGCATGCCCGACGACTGGAATATCAGCTCCATATGCCCCATCCACAAAAAAGGCGATCCTTCCTCCTGCAAGAACTACAGAGGTATATCCCTGCTCAATGTCGCCTACAAGATCCTATCCAGCGTACTGTGTGAACGTCTAAAGCCGTTTTGCACCGCACTAATCGGCACGTACCAGTGCGGCTTCCGGCCCGGCAAATCGACTACAGACCAAATCTTCACACTAAGGCAGATCCTGGAGAAGACCAGCGAGTTTCAAATCGATACTCACCATCTTTTCATCGATTTTAAAACCGCATACGACAGCATTCATCGCAAGGAGCTATTCGAAGCGATGGCCGAATTCGGGATCCCGGGAAAACTGATCCGCTTGTGTCGCACCACGCTAACACATACGCGATGCACCGTGCAGTTCGGTTCAAAAACCTCTGAACCGCTCGAAACCTGCACCGGATTTCGGCAAGGAGATGCGCTGTCGTGTGATTTCTTCAATCTGGTACTGGAGAAGATTGTGCGGCGGGCAAAAGTCAACACGGAAGGCACTATCTTCTACAAGTCAGTCCAGCTGTTGGGGTACGCGGATGACATCGACATTGTCGCGCGGTCCCAACGTGCCATCGTGGAAGCTTTCACGGCAATTGAGGAACAGGCGAAACGAGCTGGTCTTAAGGTCAACGAGGACAAAACAAAATACATGCTGTCGAGCAAACAACGATCCGCCGCACACCACCTAGGCCAAAACGTTACAATCGACAGCTACAATTTCGAGGTAGTAAAGGAGTTTGTCTACCTCGGGGCAAATGTAAACTCCACGAATGACATCGTAGTGGAGATCCGACGTAGAATCGCCCTTGGCAACCGATGCTACTTCGGTCTGTCAAAACAACTGGGCTCGAAACTCCTGACTCGAAGGACCAAAGTCATGCTCTACAAAACCCTTATCCTGCCAGTCCTACTTTATGGAGCCGAAAGCTGGACATTAAGTAAGGCTGCAGAGCTGATTCTTGGTGCCTTCGAAAGAAAAATTCTGCGTCGGATATATGGTCCCGTCTGCGAGGAAGGCGAATGGAGGAGAAGACACAACCGCGAACTCTACGAGCTGTACAAGGATGTGGATGTAGTCCGGAAGGCAAAAATCCGTCGACTACACTGGCTCGGCCACATTTAGCGAATGGACAACAACGCTCCAGCAAAGAGGGTCTTCGAATCCGAGCCTCCTGGTTCGAGAAGGAGAGGAAGACCGAACCTCCGGTACAAAGACCAAGTCATCGCGGATGCAAGACAGCTTGGCCTTGATGACTGGAAGCAGCGTGCCCAGGACCGTCACCGATGGAAGGCAGCAATTGCTCAGGCTCAGACCCTTCATGGTTCGTCTGCCTCATAAGTAAGTAAGTAAGTATTCAGTGCGTGTGACGGAGTACTTCTCAGTGCCCCGCTGATACACAGGCAGGCCAGTCTTTGTACTCGGTTGAGTGCTTTGCAGTTTATAGCCTTGTTTAGTGCTGTCCACCAAACTGAGACACCATACAAAAGTGTATTGTCAGACCAATAGAGGCGTAAATCCAGTGAGCGATGCTTATAAAGGGACCTTACATTCCACGTACAGATCCGAAGGTCGTTGGCCGTATATCGCTTGCAGGGTTCATCATCAGTAAAATCACCCCTTTCCGAGGCTTGTCGTTGCTTCCCAACTATTTTTGTTTTGTGTGGCCGGGCAGTTACCCCGACGGCACAATCCCCAACCTGGAGGGCCAGTTCCTTTTCTGTAACCCCTGGGACAAGATGTCGCATTTATAAGTTTGGCAGGTTGACCTCGGGTGAAGTACAACCAGTACCCGATGGCTACCACTTGGAGGTAGAATAAGCACAATTGGTGTGTAGGAAAAGTTGCAGCACTGGGCATCGCCAGGTTGACGCCAGTCAGTGCCCGATTCCCACAGCACCCAGCAATCTGAGCCCATCCACGCAACTCATTAACTACGGCCACAAACGCCAGTGGTATTCACCGCTCAGTCCCTTATCGCGGACAGTAGCTCCTCACGATGACCACCCACTCAAGGGCACACAGTGCGCGAGTGAGCCCAGTGAAGACAAAACAGTTCCGCTTGAAAAACCTGCTCACGTACCTCAGACGACCGCCTTACACTGCTCGCAGTGCAATCCTGCGAAACATCCTGACCATCACTACCAATCACGGCGTGCGTCTACCCCCACCTTGGATATCCTTGCCACACTCGTGCTGCGCGCCGTTGGATACACGACGGAACACGCCGAGCTGAAGCTGAATTCGATTTTTACACTGCAACCGAGCTCGAATTACCCCGCGCCACGGACGTGGAATCGCTGTTTTCCACCTTAATGACCCAATTAAACACGGAGTATTGACGCAGCACTATCCGTATCTGGCGTCATTGCCCAGGGGATTACCAGCGCCGCCGACCAGCGTCGTTCGTTGCGACGGGCAAAAATGTGTTTTGGATTTCCATTAAATTGGTTTCATGTTGCGCAAAAAGGGAACGGGATTCTTGTGTTCAGCACTGTGGCTTATGGACACACTGTGCTCGAGGAAGCGCCTTTGAAATGGTTTAGTGTTAATGAAGGGTTTTCGGTCTTCATCGGTGTTCGCTGGTTGAGCGCTCAACTGGAGGGGATTCAATAGACTTCAATTGTTGGCGAGGAGTTCGGGTTTTTTTTTGGTTTTTGTGTTTCTGTTTGTCGAATACTGTGGTTAACGGCGACTGCAGTGGTCTGGATGAAAGGTGAAGAGGAGCTTCCGCTTGCCGAAGTCACGTTTCACGGGTTTCTGTTGCGGACGCACCGTCGCTACCATCAGCAGGGAAGGCGCACAGGGAAGGTGATGTGTTAAGATGTTCAGTTGCACGGTGGATATTGTTTCGTTGCGCGGGTGAGACCAATGGTGGAGGTGGTGGTGTATGTACCGGGAAGCGTCGAGGAGTACTCACCCGTAATTAGCTTCCTAAGCGCTGCAAGGCATGTTTGAACGTTGTGTGTGCTGGGAGCAGCGTGCTGCTGTTGGCATTCATAAGGTGACCAGTGGAGCTGGGAAGGCACTGCTTGCTCGCTCGAGAAGTTCACTACCGGGATGCACTTCTGTATCGTCCGGGGGATGCTTGAAAAATAATAAAATGGAATAATGACGATTTATTGAAGGCCAAGCCAGCTACCCATCGTGCATCTTTTCCCAGGGAAATAAATCCAACTTCCCGCGTATCTCGCCCACTCGTTGATACCCCACCCCCACTCATCGCGGGTTCTTTGGTAGTTCTTGAGAATTTATTCAAACGATCGGTATCTGGTACATTTGCCAAGCACTACCCGTCCGCAAAAGCCCCCATAACTTCCTCTTAACGTCCCCGCGAGCGCCCGGGCAATCAATTTGCCGCCATACACAGCCAGGCAACACGCAACGGCCCTCTGTTTGCAGCACGTTCTCAACCCGCTCGTGCTAAGTATCAGCAGAGCGCAGATATTCAACTCGAGCAAATAGTCATTTCTCTTCTAGTTATCTAAACGCGGCCAGGCGACGATTTTCCACTCTCCGCACGCGTATACAAATGCTGGCCGAGAGGCGAAGTCACGGAGAAATGAGCGACATTACGCACGAACAAACAGCCACCACCGGCAAGGCACAGTCGAAGAAGCTACCCGATCCGGAAGAATAATTAACCAAAAACTTATTCATCACCGGCACGGCGTGAGGCTCATTTGCCACTCACTCCGAGCGGGCGGGGGCCAACGCGACTGCTTGTTTGGTGCGGTTGCTGCAGTAACGATAAGGACATGCAGTGGCAGTGTGTATCCCTTTCCGGGTGCGAGCGCGGAGGGCGCGCTGTGTGCATGCCGGTCTAAGATTGTGTGTCGTCGTCGTCGTCGTCGTCGTCGCGCGTTGGTGCTTTATCAAAGTCATGAATAATTTATTATGTTAACGCGCTCCTTTACCCATCAAACCCCCGCCGCCCGCCGCGATCTGCTGCTTAAAATTCCCGAACATAAAATCTGAGAAACCGTAAACGCTTGCATGCCATGCAACTGTTTATCGTTCGCTTCCCGCTTGCCGGTTGCGAAGGCACAGCGAGGACCGGGGAAGCGAACACCCACGCCCACATTCGGAAGGACGAACACGGAGGAACAGTGGCGAAAAATGTTGAGCAAATAATTACACGCACCACGCTGGAGGAGGTGGGCGGAGGTCTGTGCACACACCCAGTCCATCGCATCGGCGCGATGCAAAGGGGCACACAGGGAGCTGTGTAAAGATTGGAAATTAACGAGCGGAAGGAACTCATTGGTCGGGTGGGGAGGGGGCTGCGGAACCCTTCGCCGTCTGCCGCAGGAGCGATTAATTGTTTCTTGCATGTATGCCCCGAAACGGAGCGTCTGACTGGAATCTGGATTTGGCCATAAAACGCGACCAAGGAGAAGAACTATAAAATTTTATTCCTGCCAAGTGCCAGGGGAGGGTGAAGTTGCGGGCTTTGTAGGGGTTGCTTAACCAAATGACCGGGTCAGTGGGAGAAAATTAAACGCGATTAAAGGTCGACATTGGGTTGGGTTTTGAGAGTGACGGCCGTTGAAGGGAATGTGAGTGACAGCTGGTTTTGTTGGCGACTGCTGTGGTTTCCCGTGCTCTTCAGAGGGTGGCTCGATTTCCCAATGAATCTGATTCGATTGAAGCTCGTAAGAAAACAGCACCACAAGTGGACAGGGTTTCGTCGCGCAGACCCAGCGCCCCGTAGTGAAAGCTTTCACGCCAACAGGCGAAACGAGCTGGTCTTGTGATCAGTAAGAGCAGAGCCACATATATGCTCTCGGGCAAGAAACCGTCTGCACATCATCTAGGGCGCCACAATCGACAGTCTTAGTTTTGAGGCAGTGCCGGAGTTTGACTACCTCGGGACAAAGGTGGGCTCAACGAATAACATCCTAGTGGAGGTCCGACGTGGAATCGTCCTTAGCAACAGGTGCTGCTTAGGTTTTTCGCAGTCGCTGAGCTCGAAACCGCCTTAACTCTTATTCTGCCAGTCTTGCTTTCCGGAGTCGAAAGCTGGACGCTAGGCAAAACTGCAGAGCTAATTCTTGGTGCCTTTGGAAGAACAAATTCCACGTCGGATATTTTGCCCGCCTGCGAGGAAGGCGAATAGAGGAGAAGACACAACCGCGAACTCTACGAGCTGTATCAGGATGTGGGTGTAATCCGTCGACTACACTGGCTTGGCCAATGCTCGAGCTGGAGACCAATCCAAATGGTGAGCAAGACCGAATCTCCGCTATAGAGATGAAGTCATCGCCGCTGTTATACAGCTTGGTCATGATACCTGGAAGCTGCGAGTCTAGTACCGTCACCGATGGAAGGCAGCCATTGCTTAGGCTCGGACCCACGATGTAAGAGACGGGTCAACTCCAACTACGTCCCAACCGAGTTAAAATGATTAGTACAGGGCATGGGCTTATGTACACAGGGCAAAGTTGCTGACTGCACCCAACCTGGTAGGATGCCAGCGCGATCCCTGCTGGCGCATAAGTCAAGCTGACATACAGCCTCCTCGTGGCGCCCCTGGATAGCCATCACAACAACCGTAGTTTGGTGATCTAATGTACACAGCGATCCCCCTCTGCCCGAGGGTCAAATAATGGGCCAGGCCCACCAGTTGTAGGTTGTGCGTGAGGTTAACTCCCTCACCACATAAAAAATCGACGGTTACGAACCGACAACAGGCCTCGGATATGGACGGATTCACAGTTGACGACCCCAGCAAACGATCAAAGGACAGAACAGAAATAAGTGTTTTACGTGATCACCTGCCGTTGGGCTTATATCACGAAGACGTTCAAATCTTTTAATCCATTTTACGACGCTGGACCAGACGCTTTCAGTAGGAATCTCAAGTTCCGAGCTTAGAAATAAGCTTATGGACCTATTTCTCCACCTTGGTAGGGTGGCGAGGCCCATCTAACACCTCTGCTACTCTTTGGGTCGTAGCACCCGGTTGTTCTCTGCAACTCCACATAGACTTGAATCCATGCCCAACGCCGCAAGATTAACTCTCAGACATGCAGGTATATCTCCACTTCTCCCCGCGGTCTTGGGTTTTAAACCACAGCCACCACGATGCTCCCACTTGGGGGCCAACCTCAAGTGATCAGGATGAAACCTATGCGGGTCTCACGGGCGGAAGCCCGATCTCCCGTGGCACCAGACTATAGCCTCTGGTCAACCTACCAGTAGGATGCCATAACATCCCGGGACTGGCCGCCATTGTTATAAACCAAGCCTTTTATTTTGTTTGCGAGTTTGAAACAAGCAACGGAGTAGGTTATTTCCTAAACCACTAGCTTTTAGCTCAGGATTTTAGTCACCTTTTACGACAGGCATGCCTTACCTCGGGTATATTCTACGACCCCTACCCGAAGGGGGAGATCAAAGGACAATGATTTTCGGTGCTACACGTGGAATGTGAGGTCCCGCGCGGAGGCCCTGGACTGCAACAAGCAGCCATCCAGGAGATGCGATGGGGTGGGCCGGGCGAAAGGAAGATGAGAAACTGCGACATCTACCACGGTGATTGCAACAAAGGCGGAAGGCAGCGCTTGTTTGGATACGGATTCGTTGTTCGAGGCAGACTTAGGCAAGAAGTCTCAAGCTTTAGATACATAAGCGAACGCCTCACAACAATCCGGATCAAGACAACATTCGGCAACATCAGCCTTAATTGCGCCCACGCCCCAACGGAGGACAAAGACGATGATAGCAAGGATGACTTCTATGATCTCCTAGAAAGAACATACGATCAATGCCCCAGCTACGACACCAAGATCGTTCTAGGCGACGTTAATGCAAAGCTGGGCAAGGAAGAAATCTTTGCTAGAGTCATCGGAAAACACAGCCTGCACGAGAAGACATCCGGAAACTGACTCAGGCTGGTGGATTTCCCCTCACACGGTTCCCACACCTCAACATCCATAAGGGGACCTGCCGGTCCCCTGATCAATCAACCGTCAACCAGATTGATCACATTGCGATCGACGTCAGACATTCCTCCAGCATTCGTGATGTCCGAACGTTCCGAGGAGCCAACATCGACTCGGACCATTTTCTTGTTGTAGCCAAGGTAACGATGAGGATATCGAGAGAAGTACGGAGTCGAGAAGGAACACTTCGGTTTGAAGTCGGGAAGCTACAATTGCAGTGGACTGCTAGGATCTTTGCCGACCGAGTCTCCCTGAAACTCTCGGAAAGTTCGACGCTGCCTGCACATTCAATAGAAGAAGAATGGAAACGTTGTCAAAAAGCTACCACTGATGTGCTGGGTTTCACGACACCACTCAGAAGGAACCGATGGTTTGACGACGAGTGCAGGCAAGTACATGCAGCACTAGGCCTACAAGGCAAGGCTGCATCGAACAACGAGAGCTGTTCGTGAGCTCTACGAACAGAAAAGAAGGGAAGAGCACCGGCTTCTCAGAAAGGTAACAGAAAGAGCATGAGAAGCGCGCGGTCGTGGAGATGGAGAGGTGTTACGGCAGAAATCTGAAAGGTTTACCAGCTGTTGCAACAACTATCCAAAGGGTACAAACATCGGACCGAAGCCCGTCAAAACGAAGAGGGACAACTCGTAGTAGAGTCGCAGTCGCTACTGAATTTTGGAAGGATCACTTCTGCAGACTGTTAAACGGCGTAGAGGACACCAATACCGCTGTCAGGCAGAATGTTCCACTCCACGCAATGGACGATGATGAACACGAATTCCGTCCCCCCGATCTAGACGAAGCCAAGATAGCGATTTCTAGACTGCAGTCGAACAAAGCTGCTGGAGCGGACGGATGGTCCGCGGAACTGTTTAAGGCAGCTGGAGATGACCTACTAGAGCGCATGCACCAGCTCGTCTGTAAGATATGGTAGGAGGACAGCATGCCTGATGAGTGGAATCTCAGCGTCGTCCGGTTCACAGAAAGGAGACCCTTTGACTGGACGACGAAGCTCATTTTTGGCTCAATGGGTACGTACATAAGCAGAATTGTCGATTTTGGAGTGAATATCAGCCAGGAGCATTGCACGAGTCACAGTTTGGTGCGGTTTATGGGCTGCTGGCATCATTGGACCGTACTTCTTCAAAGATGATGCGAATCGTAACGTCCTGCCGGTGAATGGTGAGCGCTACCGTGAGATGATATCCAACTTTTTTTTGCCCAAGAGCTTGACTTGCATGACATGTGGTTTCAACAAGACGGTGCCACATGTCACAAAGCACGCCCAGTAATGGAGTTATTGAGAGGCGAGCTCGGTGAACATTTTATTTCACGTTCGGGACCAGTCAATTGGCCGCCTAGATCGTGCGATTTAACGCCCTTAGAATATTTTTTGTGGGGCTATGTTATAGCTCATGTCTATACAGACAAGCCCGCTTCAATTGACGTATTGGAAGACAACATTGAAGCTTTTATTCGTAAGATACCGGCCGAAATGTTGGTAAGAGTATGCCAAAATTGGACTGAGCGGATGGACGATTTGAAGTTCAACCTTTGCATGAAAAAATCTCCAAACACCACATTATATGGATCGTTCTATCGATTCAAATAAAGATTACATGCATTTTTCTGAATTGTATCTGTTTTTTTTAAACATTCCTATAGCTTTTAAAAAATCACCCTTTATAGAATCTATACAACATTTGGTCTGTGTTTACTCAGCCCTAGAAGAAAGAAAAAGAGATGGACCCCAGGAGAGCACATCTTTACACTGGTGGACTTAATTTGGAAAACCTCCTAAGACTCGTACGTGGGTCTGGTTGGTTTCAAGACTGCAGTAGGTCTCACGGTAGTAAGCCAAGGGCACAGTCAGGAAAAGAGCCACGGCGCATAAGCCCGATGTGGCACTGAAACCCATCAACCTATTAGTGGGTAAGTTTGATTCTAGCTAGAACCACGTTTTCGGTTCGTCGAGCATCACCGAGCATTCATTGCTGAAAGGGCTTCGTTAGAGACATAGAATATCATTTCAACGCCCTTGAACCTCCTACTGAACATCTTCTTGTCCCGACGCTAACGAACTGGATACCAATTGTAGCACCAAGCCCGTCACAGAAGTTGCCGGAGGAGACCGATTTCCATTCTGTGCCATCTCCTCACCCGACTGATATCAAAATGAAGCTCCAAGAGCACCGTCTAACTCGATCAAGGAACCCACCAGCTCACACACCCGACGAACAATCCTGTCGACCAACCACCAGCACCATGGCCACTTTCAATTATTTAATTGAAATTCTGTCAAAAGTTGAGTTGGAATACTTTCGTTCATTTGACGCCAGTAACAAATATTCGCAACAAAAATGTTCCCGCCCGCAACTCACTCATCGGGGATTAGTAAATTGAGTTGGTATTCAATTAATTTTAATTGACGGTATCCAATTAATTCCGAACGAAAGCGCAACGCACAGAAGGGAAAAAAATCAATTATTGACATATTAAAATACTCAAGTAAATACAAATGGTCTGATTGTGGTTTTAAATTATTATTATTTTGCGAGCAATTAAAAAATGGAGGCGAAAAGGAAAAACCGAGCGCCGCCGGTGCCACTAGATGGCACACTCCACACGCGCCCAGGAGTGCCCGGTAGGTTGTTTTTAAGCGGATAATTAATGATTCTGTTTAATTGAATAAAAACGGCAACGGTTAAGTTCATAAATCATATGGCGACTGCTTTAATTAATTTCCGATTATTCATAGGGAGCAAGTGAGCAGCGAAAAGCACTCTTGGTGCACGGCATGCCGCGACACTGGGGTGAGACACGTCAAATGGCCCGCAGAGAGTGTGTGATGATGATGCCATGTTGTGGAAAAAAAGGAGAAATTAAAACGAGCAGAGCATCAAATAAATCATGAAATGCAGCTGATATTCAAGGGACTTGCATGCTCTGAAGGGGACTTACGCAGTGAAAGTGTGACACGAGTAGGGGCAAAAGGGGGCAGACCATGCTGAGGGGAACTTTCATTTTTCATGCCGCCAGCTCTCTCAAGTCACTCCTGTTGAGTTTCTTTTTTTGTTAAAGCCGCCTTCGAAGTCAGTCGCAACAGAATTTGCATTGTATTGAGCGCATTCCGTGCTCAGAAATCGACTCCTAACTGCAGCCAATAATAATAATCAGTCCTCGACGAGACTGTGAAATTTCTTCCGTATTCACCTCCAGGCGGGTATTTGACGCCGCCGACCTAGTTCCTAGCGCGGACCGTCAAAGGTGACTAGTGCAAATACACATATAGTTATCACATAAGCCTCGAGACGGCTAATTGACTCCGCAGACCAATCTATGGCACAAGTTCCGATTCCGTGCGGACATTTCCCGCGGGGAACTGCATCCACACTCACCTTGTCGCAAACAGACGTAGTTCCATGTGCAGACCGTTCGTACGTGACGTCTGAATATGTTATTTGACGCCCGCGAGCTACCTCTGAGCTCGGACCCGGTGACAAGTGGAAATGCACAATCTCGTCATATTGACCTTGAAACGGTGGGAAATTGTATTCGCATGTGAAACACTCCCAATGTGAATTGTCAAGGAAGCGGTCACCCGGCTTCCGAGGTCGCAAGAATTCGAACGACGAATATCTGCAACGAAAAACCCAACGGCCGACATCGTTAGCTTCAGCTGAAAAATGTTACTTCCACTTCAGCGGTCCAACTAGACCCACCTTCGACTTCTGTACTTAGGCTAGGTTGAGTTACGAGGCTGCCAGCGAAATCACCAGTGACTCGAAAGAGGTGCGGCGGTGAAAATTATTATTTTTTCGAGGTTCGAGCACATACCCAACGGCCACCACTTCAGGTGTACGTAGCTGAAAACTGGACACAAAGCAAAACTCCAGAGCTGATTCTTGGTGCCCTTGTAAGAAAAATGTTGTGTCGGATATATTGTCCCGTCTGCGAAGAAGTTGGATGGAGGAGAAGACACAATCGTGAACGACGTAGTCCGGTAGACAAAAATCCATCGACAAAGCTCCGCTTAAGGTGGTCTTCGAAGCCTAACCTCCTGTTTCGAGAAGGAGAGGACGGCCAACCTCTGGTATAAAGACCTAATCATGGCGGACGGTCTTGATGACTTAAAGCAGCGTGCCCAGGACTGTCAGCGATTGTTCAGGCTCACGCCATCCACTGGTCGCCGGCCTGGAAAGTGAGTAAGTAATTTCGTATAGCTCTGCCGTCGGACGTGGGCCGGAGCCTTAATGAAGACCAGCACCACGTAATTTCGCAGACCTAGGGTGTCTTCTTTGGAATCCATCCACAAAGTCGCTGATAATCCATCAACGTGGAACAACATGCGAGCTAGCTTCCACCTACTCTTACTGACCCACATCCAGGATACTAGTCGAATATTGAAATGCCAGAGAGACTCGTGTTTTTCCGCTAGCAGCTGTTTCTCAGTAGCAAAAACAATCCTTTCCGGAAAAATCTCCCTCTGTAATTCCTGCGAAGCATATTTACATTCATTTCCTTGGCGCTTTGAAAAAACAACCAACGCCTCTGCAAAGGCCACAACACAGCACGAACAAAAGCCAGTACGCTTCTAGTAACCCGAAACGAGAAGCTCTTTTTGCGCCGCATTGTTTCTAGTGAATCAACAGAAATGCCCTCGCAAACAACGCACACAACGAAGGGAAGAGCACCGGCTTCTCAGAAAGAAAAAGAAAGAGCATGAGAAGCGCGCGGTCGTGGAGATGGAGAGGTGTTACGACAGGAAGGAGGTCCGAAAGTTTTACCAAAAGGTAAAACAAGTATCAGGAAGATATAGACCTCGGACCGAAGCCTGCAGGGACGAAAATGGACAACTAGTAGTAGAATCGCAGTCGATGCTGAGAATTTGGAAAAATCATTTCTGTAGACTGTTGAACGGCGATGACGACACAAATTCCGCTGTGAGGCAGAATGTTTCACTCAATTTGGACGATGATGAACACGAATTCCGTCCCCCCGACTTAGACGAAGTCAAGAAAGCGATTTCTAGACTGAAGTCGAACAAAGCTGCTGGAGCGGACGGATTGTCCGCGGAACTGTTTAAGGCAGCTGGAGATGACCTGGTTGGGCGCATGCACCAGCTCATCTGTAAGATATGGTCGGAGGAAAGCATGCCCGATGAGTGGAATCTCAGCGTCGTTTGTCCGGTCCACAAGAAAGGAGACCCCTTTGACTGCGCCAACTATAGAGGGATCAGCCTCCTTAACATCGCTTATAATATACTCTCTGCCGTTCTGTGTGAACGCCTGAAACCCTTTGTCAACAACCTGATAGGTCCTTATCAGTGCGGTTTCAGGCCAGGAAAGTCCACAATAGACCAAATATTTACACTCCGGCAGATCCTGGAAAAGACTCAAGAGATGCAGATCGACACCCACCACCTATTTGTCGATTTCAAGGCCGCATATGACAGCGTGCATAGAGACGAGCTATACAGCGCCATGTCTAGTTTTGACATTCCTGCCAAACTCGTCAGGCTGTGCAGGATGACGATGGAGAACTCTCGCTGCTCCATCAAGGTCGGTAACGAACTCACCGAGACCTTCAATGTCAAAAAAGGTTTTAGGCAAGGCGACACGCTGTCATGTGACTTCTTTAACATCATACTTGAGAAGATCGTGCGAAACTCTAACGTCAACACCCGAGGCACGATCTTCCAAAAGTCCGTTCAACTGCTTGCATACGCGGACGACATTGACGTGATTGGACGAACACAGCGAGCCGTCAATGAGGCGTTTGCTGGCATTGAAGCGGAAGCGGCTAAAATGGGTCTAGCGGTAAACCAGGGCAAAACAAAGTACATGCTGTCATCACGAAAGGACGCACAACACCGACGTCTCGCACAGAGCGTCATATTGGGCAGCAGAAACTTTGAGGTAGTCAAGGACTTCGTCTACCTAGGCTCCGGAGTAAATAGGGACAACAACACCAGTACCGAGATCAAGCGCAGAATTACTCTTGCCAATCGCTGTTTCTTTGGGCTCAAGAGGCAATTGAGTAACAGAGCCATCTCTCGAAACACCAAATTGAGCTTGTATAAAACCCTGATCATCCCAGTCCTGCTCTATGGCGCAGAGACATGGACGCTATTGAAAGCGGATGAAGAAGCTCTTGGTTGTTTTGAGAGAAAAGTTCTGCGTACGATCTTTGGTCCTGTTTGCGTTGATGGCGTTTGGAGGAGAAGGTTCAACCACGAACTATACGGGCTGTACAGCGGCATGCACCTAGTTAAGCGTCTTCGGATCCAACGCTTAAGATGGCTAGGTCATGTAGAGCGGATGGACACCACAGCTCCGGCCCGAAGAGTCTTCGACACCGAGCCATTGGGACAGCGCAACAGAGGACGTCCTCGCACTAGATGGCGCACGCAAGTTGAAAAGGACCTCAACCAACTTGGTGTGCGCAACTGGAGGCAGCTGGCGAAAGATCGTGCTGGCTGGAGAGGCATGTTGGTTGAGGCCCGGGTCCACCCCGGACTGTAGCGCCAATCGAAGAAGAAGAAGAAGAAACAACGCACACAAATAGGTATCCTGATTTCATATTTCACCGGAAAACCGAAGAAGCATCATCTAGGAAATTCTGAGAAATAAGACAAAGCAAGGCGAGAACAATTCAAGCCATTTAATATTTTAAGCATATTTAAAGGCGCGCAATGTTTAATTAGCTGATTAGCTTCATTAGTTAGATTGTCGTGTGCGAATTTTGAGAGCGCTGCTGATTTCGTGGAATTATGAATTAACTGGAATGCAACGTGGTTCGATTAAAAATTAATTTTTTAGCGACCTCCAACCTTTCTCCCGATCAAGGCTGGGCACAAATTAAATTTACGCTGAAATGGCTTCATGGACTGCCTACATTCGCGTGTCCTCAATTAAATTAGTCCATTTTTGGAATGAGAAAAAAAATACGAGGAAATTCAATGAGGAGATGAAACTTTATAGGAACATTGAAATAAATTCTGCGAAGATAGAAGTTCAGATAACAAGTATCGATTCAATGTGTTTCATATTCAATTCTCAATTCATTGGAACTACTGTTGATACATGGCTCAACGTATTGATTATTTATTTATTTATGTTTACTTTTATTTATTATTATTATTATCTACAAGTGACTTACGTACTAACAGATTCTGAACAATTAAGGTACCCTCCAGATGCCATCAACGCAAATAGGACCGAAAATCGCACACAGAACTTTTCTGTCAAAACGAGCAAGGAGCTTCCTGATCCGCTTTCAATAGCGTCCATGTCTCTGCGCCACAAAGCAGGACTGCGATGATCAGAGTGTTATATAAAGTCAGTGTGGCGTTTGTAGAACTGGTTCTGTTACTCAACTGCCTCTTGAGCCGAAAGAAGCAGCGATTGGCAAGAGTAATTCTGCGCTTGATCTCGGTACTGGCGAGCTATTGTGCCACACTAAGAAGAGGAAGACTTGTAGATGGCCGGTATGACGCCTTTGCACTGCGAGCCATCGTCAATAGCAGCTTTTCAGACAGAAGGAATTGATCATGGTTGCACAGACATATGGACAACCTAAGACGTAGTCAAACTCCATTGACACCATTTAAATGAAAAATATGTGCCTTAAGAGCTGTCGATGTTTGATCTTACCTGTGCGTGGATTTCCCAAGTGGATGAACACTCACGGCCTAAAAGTAAAAATGCTTGTGTGTGGTGAGCTGGTAACTGGAAGCAACAGCGCAACGAGATGTTATTTTCTGCAATGGCTTGAGAAGTTCGTATGAAAGGTGTTTATGCAAAAAAGGCACTCTTTCTTAGGCTTCTAGCAGTACTTAGAGTTATTGAACTCTGTGTAAAAATCAGGTCACTCTTTCCACCGCAGTCTTAACCAAACTAGCGTCAACATCGTTTGTTTGACCATCAATCAGCGCTTTCGCAAAGGTAACTCCTTAAGTCGTACTATGGAGTCTATACAGCAATTCGGACATGCGTCCACTGTGCCCTGAGAATTCTGAGCCTTAAACTATGGCAAACTGTTCACTCCAACACAATGTGATGGCACTGAGGTCGGTGTGAAGAAATACCGTGAAATATGTACACACACGCTTGTGGAATCCGAGCAAGATAGTGGACGCTCTCCGATTGCTGCCACCGCTTTAACCCCTAAATTGTGATCCACACAATCGTCCGACACTCGCGTCCTCCGACCGATCATACCCGCTGAATAGAGTCGCTCATCGAAATTCCCGCATCACTCGGGATGCCTCCAAACTGAATTCATCGAATTATGGAATCACATGGATTCATTGAATTTTTTTTTGCCCATCGAGCAGCATTTTTCCATTTCATTTGCAAAACAGCACACGCTACGAAACGCAGTTAGTTTTCATAATTGGAATTCCTTTGCCGTCGACCCCCGGAATTCGAACTCATTCGCTCACAGGAGGCGCGCCCCCTCCGGTATAAATAGAATTCCCGGCATACTAATGCAAGCAAAACAAAGGCAAGCGAAAAAAAAAACGAGAAGAATAATTTGCATCCATCCATCGGATCGGCCAGCGCGCTAAGTTAATATTCCGCACAATCGAAAAATACAATTTCGGGGAATATTTCGCCAAATATCTGGATACCGAAATGCAAATTCAAAAATCCAACGCCCGATGGGGTGAGGGGCCAAATTTGATTTTACCGCCGCGTTGTTTTCCAAAAGCGGATGCATTCCATTGCTCCATCAGCGGTAGTGGCCCCAACTGACCGTGTGCACCCCACCACGGATACGGACCATATTTGCGCGGTGCGGTACTGTTTAATGATTACATTTAAACAAATTTCACTTCAATGGATACTCTGCAAGAACACCGCATACCGACACGCGCCCAGACAGACCGGTGCCGGCGTGGCGCGGCGCAGCAGGGCTGAGGGTTGCGCGGATACGCGGCGAATAAAAATACCCTGTGAGGCGCATAATTGAATTATAATGTTACTCGGGAGCTGCACACTGTTCATTAGCTTCATTAGATCAACTGATTATTGCCAATTAAACATAAGAGCTCGCCTGTGCACCGGCGTTGGGGCGGTGAATGGGGCTGACGATGGGCATCGACGGCATGTGGCTCTTCCTTTTTTTTTTTCGTTTTTCAGGGAAACTTTCGATAATTAACCGTGGATAATGTGCTGTTGTTTGGTTCCCGGCCAACCCGGCAACAATGACTTTATTTTGACTTCGCTAACTCAATTAGGGTCGCTTCGGGGGTGGCCCTCTATTACGTGTAATCAAATAAAATTAATTGCAACAGGATCGGATAAGCCGGCAGAATTAGGTGCGTGTGCGCCCCTCGTTCGGGCGAAATGGATTCGTTCAAATGTCAGGAGGCACGCCAGTCGGCAGGGCGTTCATTTTGTTTCGCTGAAAATCTCGCATGAGGTAGACCAATGGCCGAGGCCAAAAGGGCACAGGAATGGTGGTAATGAAAATGTCATCTAATAGTTCCAACTGGTTGGTCTAAGCTGCCCGCCTACGCACTTGACTGATCTTGCATAGGGCTTCAGCCTGGCCAGTATTCCGAAGTCTGTTTCATTAGGAATTCTCTAGGAATAGACCTAGGAGCCCGATGTGGCAGTTGGAAGATGAGTCGTGAAATCGAGCAGAAATGGGTCAAATTCTCAATGTTGTCGGATGCACTCCAAACTCCCAGGATCCTTTAATACACACACCAGGACATGCAAAAAGGTGTGCGCAGGTCGTTGGTAGGCCTAATAGGGCCGCTGTGGCAGTTGGAAGACGAGGCAGGTAATCCATCAGAAATGCCTTACTAACCACTGCTTGGATTTTGGGGTCAAAATCTCAATGTTGTCGGATGCACTCCAAACTCTCAGGATCGATTAATACACACACCAGGACAAGCGAAACGGTGTGCGCAAGTGATTGGTTGGCTTGTGCTGTGTTTTGATCCCGGACAATTAAATTTATCAATTACCCCTCGATACCGATCGATTAGGACAACGCAACAGTGGACGTCCTTGCACGAGATGGCGCACACAAGTGGTAAAGGACCTCAACCAGTTTGGTGTGCGCAGCTGGAGGCAGCTGGCGAAAGTAAGCTACTTATTTTGACACACTTCAGTTGTGCACGGTAGGTTAGCTGATTAAGCGCAGACATGCCACAGAGAACAAGGTATTCATGCTTGGACCCTTGCCCACAATGTTCCTTAGTTCCGCTCGGATACTATGCCCTAGATATAGCAGGCATACATCTCTAAAGCTGCTGGGGGAGGGGTAGACGGATCACTAACTGGCCATAATCGTCTGAGATGAACAGAAAATGGGACCATATGCAGAAGCTGTGGGAACGAAGAAGAGACTGAGGATACTTCCCACAACATTTGTCACTGAGACAGAGAACACTGGGAGATTTCTTCTTCCAGAATCTCGAAGACATTGTAAATATCCCGCTTAATTCTATTTACAGGCTTGTCAAGACCACAGGATGGATGGAAGGGCAGCAGAACATGTGTAAATCGGAGCTCCCACGACACTCAACGAGCAGGGCAAAAGCTTAAATCCAGATGGGCATCACAATGGGTGCAAAGAGGACCTAAGGGAGACGCCTTCCTACTAACCTAACCTTCTTGGATGTTAAAGCCGTCAAATCTCCTTTGCCAACCCTGGTCCTCATCTCGGTTAGTACCAGTGTTACCAAAGGGACTCTATAGAGTCAAAAGGACTCATATTCTTTGGTCTGACTCGGAGACTCTTAATTTTTAGATTTGACACATTTTTTTAAGAACAACAAGTACTTAACGTAATTTTATTTTTCATTTCCACTGTCATTACTTTGCAAGGTGTGAACGCTTTCATGTAGAATGCCAGAGAACACCCAGGAATGACTCTGGCCAGAATTCGAGCCAGGCAAGTATCTTCAGGGATGGCTCCAAAACCATTGAAGGGTTCAAATCCTCTCTGAATTTGATTGGCAGTCAAAATTCACTGAAATTCATCTGATTCCCAGGACACTAAGCAATCGCTGGAACTGAGATTGACGATGGACTTGCAAGACAAGGATCAGAGGAAACTTTCTCAAGACCTGAACCTGCGGTCGGGCTATCTGCGTCTTTGGCTAGGGCTTCTATCGATGGTTGGACCTCTCGAGAGCACAATCGTAGATGACATGACTCTCAAGGATGTAGACAGACCAAGCGTTTGGTCCAAATGTCTGTAAGAAATCCGCGGCATTCTTGTTGTCCCTTGACAGAAAAGACTGTAGACAACTTACCGCCGTAATAACGAGCCACGACACCACACCACTTAAATGCGATTGCTTTAAGCAAAGACACCCTCTACGAGGGCCTATGCAGAGGACGACAAGAGTGCAGAGCACTTCCCCTGTCACTGTACCGCTTTTGCTTGGATCAGCTGGAAGGTCTTTAGCGCTGATATGGTGAGAGCTGATTCTGTAATCCGTTCATCACAAAAGCTCTTGCTGGTCCGACGGAAGTGTAGGTGCTGCCTGGTAGTACAATGGACTAGTCTTGAGTCTGAGTGATTCAGTGTGGTGTTAAAACCTACAACAACGAAAAATATAATAATAATAATATGGGTGGCGCTACAGCCCATAGAGGGCCAGGGCCTAGCTTCTCAGCAACCACTCGTGTTGTGCGTGCTATTGTTCTCTCACGAGTGGAAGGGACCCACAGTTTTATGCCGACTCCGAACAGCCAAGTTTGAGAAGCTTTTTCTAGACAGGAAATACTCTTGAGCATTCTCAGTGACTCGAAGGAGGTGGGGTCGTGAAAATTATTTTTGTCGCTCAGAGCTGGAATCGAACCTACGACGTCGAGGTTGGGGTCGACGCACATACCCACAACGCCACGGGCCACACTAACGAAATATATGCTTAATTTATTTTTTCATATAAGGAGGCATTGTGTTATCGAAAAACCTTTGTTGGGACTCACTTTTTTTTTAAATTATTCGTTTTTTAAGCTTCTGGGACTCATAAGTAATTTAACCCGTGGTAATACTGGTTAGTACGTCCCTTCGCATTTCTCCAGTTTTTGGAACCTTAATTGGGACCAAAAGCCACAGCTATCCTTCAGCAAGCAAGTGAACAAAATGCTTAAGTCCTCCAAGTTGTCCTCCGGCCCTAAGTCATGTCCTCAGCATGTACAAGCGAGTGGGGGCCACCATATCTCACCTGCACCGACGAGATATGCTTCATGACTCCGTCAGATTTCATGGCTGACTCGGGCGACACCACTTCCTCCCCGCTGTCACGACCTATTACCATAAATGTTATTTTTTGATTAAACCTTCAAGCCACCGCCAGCACGTGGGTGGGTTAATCTTTAATAAACATTTTTTTTTCTGTTCCCTCGCATCATAATCGGATTTTCCTGCTGACCGCCATTTGCACCAAGCTACTGGCCCACCTACCGTGTGTGTGTGTGTCGCACACACTTGTGGAAGTGATTAATTGCATGATCGCCCCTGATGCCTTTCACATTGCATCACATACGTACTCTCGGCGCAAATTGCATAAAATTCCGCCGATAAAGGACGACTTAACTCAATTTATGCGGTAATTACACGAAAGCCCGCTGAAATCTCGTTAAATATTATATTTCTCGTTTGTTCTGGGATATTCTCTTGGCTGGAATATTCATAAGCGCACCCGTGAAAGAAGTCAAATGCGGGTGCAGCGTGCAGCTTAAGAGGATACAAGTGGTAACACAACAAGGACCTTGCATGTGACCGGTGAAGCTTAATGGACGCCCAGTAGCGGGAGCGTCATGCAAACAAGATTAAGCCTTAAAGTGTAGTCGGTAACAAGTCGGCAAAAATATACCGGAAATGGGCAGATTTCCGGGGGTGATTTAACACATGGCCCCTTGGGCCAGCGGGACTCGAGATGTGACATTTGAAGTCATAATTCATTGCGAAGGCAGAGGTTAAAGTGGCCGGTGATCCATCAGGAGTGGCACGAACCCCACCACGACGCGAGTGGCTGGCGTTTTGTGTCTGCGGCGGGTGTGCGTGTTCGGAGAGTCGATAGCCATTTTCTCGTTAGTTTAATCCGGTCACCCCTCCAACACGTGCAGTTGGCTGGGTCAAAGGGAGTTCAGAGGCGCACCTTCTAGTGGGCCGCGAAGCAATGTCCTTCTTCTTCTTCTCTGTGTCGTGTGAACCTGGCCCTCCACCAACAGGTCTCTCCAGCTAGCGTGAAGCGACGTTAATGAAAACGAAACATTGCCCCCGAGCAAGACACTTGAAGCCGATGTATGTCTGCGTCGCAAGAGCACTCACCCGTCGCCGTCTGCTGCGTTCTGACTCGAAATTCAACCGGGCGCGATGTGGGACTTAAGCAAACCCGGTATCCTTTCATCTGGGAAGAGGTTACCCTCAACGCGGGATGAAACTATCCTCACCCAGATACAAATCACAGGATCACAAAAAAACCCAATCCCCACACCAAAACAAACAGACGACGACGGCGTAAGACACTTTCGTATCTTTTCATTCGTTCACCTCATGAAATAAGACATCGACATAAAACGTGACTCTTGCTCCTGAAGTTACAGCTTCTACGTGACTTTCGAGCTGATGCCGGGTCCGGGGTGAGTTGAAACAAAAAAATGGCGAATCTCCTCAGACAACAGAGATTCATCGCTGCCCGGACGTGAACGTGAGCGGATGTGGGCGGGAGGGAGTGTGCTCGAAGAACTTTCCCCCGGTTATCGGCGGCGAGGCACAGCTTCCAGGGGGAGAATTTAATTTGCCCTCCGGCCCCCAAGGCCACGGCTCATTGCGAATAAACAATGCGTTGTTCATGATTTCGGCGCGGTTGGGGTGTGCGGTTGCCTCCCCCCACCAACTCGTAGATAAAGCCGTATCTAGATGCATCCATATTTCAGTGATTAACCGATCGAATGAAAGAAGTTTCGCAAAGAAATCCCACAGCGCTCCTGGCGCCCGTCCCCCGACTAGTGTGCTCCGCCGCGCGCAGCGCGTACACTTTTCACGTGGAAGTGTTTTATGTCCCAAAGCGTTACATGGCGCGTAGTTGATGGGGCGTATAATGTTCGGTTTCCTAACTACCGCTGCACGTTTTCATTACTCACTGGTGGGCGGCTGTGGTGGCAGTCGGCCAGGGAGCTGCTACTCGATGGGCCAGCGGAAATGGGCGCAAAGCGGAAACACACCATTGTGTGTGCGGAGGGTGGGCTGTTTTTTCTTCACCTCCACACTACACTATTCCGTTCCTCTTTGTTTTTCCGGACCAACCGCGCTGGTGGCCGAAGGAGGGAGGAGGGGAGGCGTAGGGGAGGCGGAGAAGAAGACATCCTTCAACTGTGTGATATATTAAACCTGACTACAAGAGAAATGGATTAAGTTGAATGTCTTTTGTTTTGAGTTTGAGTTTCACTTTATTTCTTGTTCCATGTCGCTTTGGTGGCGCAGAATTGTGAGAATTGCTCGGTAAAGTGCTGGAATGGGGGGATGTCAGCGGGGGGCTAGCATGGGATAACGATGAAGACTACAACGGTGACGGCGAGACCAGGACCACAGCGGCTAACGTTCGGAATGAGAAGAGAAACTGCGGAAAAGTTTTTGAATTCGAGTCGCAAATGGATTTTGTTTTTTAATTTATGCTTTTTTTTGCTCCCCGTCTGCTCGATTTTTAATTCGAAATGTAAGAATGAAAAGTGTAATTAATTGCAATGCAGGAGACGACTTTAAATTATTGCTGAGTGGATACTCTCGCGGGGGAGGGGGGAGAAGGCTTTCAGCAAAATGAACGAAGGGCGCCCATTCAATGGTCGCGTTCAGACGCTTTGTTGTCTGAAGCAAGACAATGCAGTTGAGTACTCGGCGGGGAGTGTGTGAATGTGTGGTCGGTTGTTTTTTGTTTATCGGTGATTTGCTGATGCGGAGGCATTGTTAAGAGGTGGGGAAGTGCATCACGCGTATGTTTTTAAGACTGGAAGGAAGGTGAAGGCTTTTTGGTGGCATTGTGCAATCCGCCTTTAATGGTCGGTTGTTTGTGAGTGTTGTAGGCTCGTCATTGTGTGGAGAATTGATCGTAACAGCGCAAAACAATCCACACTAGATTAGTGCTCAGTTCGACAAGTGGTCCATGTTTTACGTGATTGCCTTCCTGTGGAGTCGACCCATACTATCCGCCAAAAACGGTCAACCTTTTCCACCCACAGTCCAAGGTTCTACAATCAAAAATCGAGTCATTGTTCTCCGTTTCCATTCTGACTCAAGACGGTTAAGGTCTGGACTAAAATTGATGTGAATAAGCTGAATCTGGTAGCGTTGTGGGTATGTGCGTCGACCCCAACCTCGACGTCGTAGTTTCGATTCCAACTGTGAGCGACAAAAATAATTTTTAAGACCCCACCTCCTTCGAGTCACTGACAATGCTCAAAGGGTATTTCCTGTCTAGAAAAGGCTTCTCAAACTTGGCCGTTCGGAGTCAATAGTGTGAGAACAATAGCATGCACAACACGAGTGGTTGCTGAGAAGCTAGGCCCTGGCTCTCTATAGGCTGTAGCGCCACCCATAAGCTGAATTTTACTCTAGAATCGAATGTAAGCTGGCCATAGTTGGATCTTTGAAGTGCATTTTATTGGGTACTGAATACACACACAATATCTAGAAAGGCTGCAAGTGCATATTCTTTGACGGCAATCAAGCAAACTACCCCATGTAGCATCTACGCCTTTTTTCCCTCCAAATACGTATGTTTTAACAGGAAAAAGCTGAGTGCGGGAGCATGTTTGTAATGTGTATGTTGAGGTGCTCTTCAAACGCCATAGGACGAAAGCGATAAAGTCTATGGCTCTGAAGTCTTTCGCTGTACACTGGCTAACTTTAACTGCTTTTGGAGTGAAGACTACTTGGACTTCCCTTCATGAAGACGGACTATAAGCATACGCTGTCTACGTTCGAAGAGCTTCTTTAGGATAGGAGTGATGATGTCCTTGGTTTTTTGCAGCATGATGGGTATGATCTCATCGATTTCCGGTGATTGATAGGGGTCAAAGCAATCAATGACCCATCTACTCCTGCATTCACTGACAATGTCACATGGAATGGTAAGTTCCTTTTCTGGCATCACACAGATATGGAAAGATTATTATGCGAGCATCCTGGGAAGCGGGTCTCCATAAGGGGCGCTATGAGTCGCTTGAAGACTGTGTCCAGATTCCTTCGTTGTCCTAACCTGCAACCGTTGTACCTAAAATGTCCTTACTTACACTCTCAGTCTGTTTCCGAGGTATTCACAATTTCATCGTAGAAAGATCTCCATGAGAAGTACTTGGTTGTAATTAGCGCTTCCTTTGAAGTCTTTAATACTTCCCTTGTATGCAGCCCAATTGTCGGCTATCCTGAACGGCTTGGCTGCGTTGAAGAGTGATTTGGATTTCTTTCTTATCACTGGCACTGTGACATACCAGGAAACTGCAAAGCCGATGAACTCGCCAGGTGTGGTACAACCAGCAGGTTACACCTACCATGCCGATCGGTACAGCCTACCATCTTATAATCGGTCACTCAGTCTACTTACACTCAGCAAGCACTCATTAAGGACCCTCACAGAAGTCATGAACGGGCACTTTGCAATTGGCACTCATGCTCGCAGGATGGCTGCTCCATATAATGATTTTTGCAGAAGCTGCATGAATGAAGAGGAGGAAGAAAACACACATCACCTACTCTGCTCCTGCAGCGCTCCGGCTAGTCGTATGTTCCTACACCTAGGAGCCTACTACTTCAGCGGACTCAATGAGCTAAACAGCAGCATAGGCCAGCTAAAGCGCTTCACTACAAGCACCAACACAGTGTTAGGTGTGTTAGGAGAAGTCAATCCGCGTGGTATCACAATGGACCTACTCTGGCCTAAGTGTGACTGCCCTTAGCAGTCAGCCACTACAACCGAACATAACCTAGTACATGAGGCTAGATGAGGTCCGTAGGATAACTCTCAACTGATTCCTTAAAGGAGAACACGAGGAGATTAGCCATGTTCTTTAGTTCAACAGTATTGTTCAGAGTTTTGCATGAAAGCTTCGAAGTTCACTTTCTGATTTCGCTAGCGAATCTCATTCAGTCCGTGCTTTTAGGATTTCCAAAGAGAAAGCAGAAGCAATGCTTTAATTGGCGACTGTTTAGTCCTCCTCGTCGTCCAGGAGTCCGATTCATTATTCCAGTCCGTCAACCCTTTTGAGCAGAATTCTCTGAACAGTGTATAAGAAAACCTCTTCGAAACGTTCGAAGTTGAGTTGAACTCAATGGCGTACACGGTCTTCTTAGTTATCTTCTAATAGCGCTAGAGTCCGAGATGAATCTGGGCCTCGGCCAACAAGCCTCTCCATATGGCACGGTCTTTAGCCAGCTGCCTTTAATTTCGCACGCCAAGTTGGTTCTCCACTCGAGTGTGGAGGTCGTGGTCGTGGCTTCGTCGTCGTCCTCTATTGCGTTGTCCCACTGGATCGGGCTGGAGCAGTGTTGTAAATGTGCTCAACATGGCCCAGCCATCGTAGGCGTTGAATCCGTAGACGGCTGGCTAGACTCATGTCGCTGTACAGCCCGTACAGTTCGTGGTTGAATCTTCTTCTCCAGAAACCTTCAACAAGACCAAAGATTGACATTGTTCACAGTCTCTCCTCCTGAATACTTCAACCTTAAGTTTCAGTTCCAAACAAACTCATTCCGCAATCAAAACTGAACGAAGTTGCAATTTTTGCACGGTGAATCATTTGCATTTTCTTACCTTGTGGCTGCTATGATTGATTCATAAGCTGCAGAAGGTCTATATGACTTTGTCAGTGACTCAGAAGTGACATGGTATTAATATTGACATGGCTTGCGGTCTTTCGGTGGACCGGTCAATGAGACGGTGCAGTCTTTCATGACTCGACTATTCACCTACTTCTCTAGATAAATGGCAATGGTCGTCTGATTTAGTCGAACGAGTTGTGTTCAGGGTTGTCATATGTGGCGAAGTTGCCAGTTGGCGACACAAAAATTAGGCTATGGCCACAGCTTAAAAAGGGCGATATTTTGAGATTATTTTATCGAAGTAAAAATGTATTCAATTTTTCACAAACGAAACTTCACATTTTTCGCATTGTTACCTACTGAATCTAACATCAGCCGCCTTAATGCGCGGATGAAGGTATTCTGCTACATGGCCCTCATACGGCCAATGCTCACCTGTGTGGTTGTTGTCCCGTGTGGTTCAACGTGAGTGCAAGCTTGATGGACAAGATTTGAGCTATTGAGAGTTCTTATCTTAGGGCTCGCCTTCGCATTTACAAAACGGCAGAGTCCCTGTATAGAAAGTTGTACTCCTATGAGGCCCTATGCAAGAGGGCGAGAATGATACGTGGGAACAACTCCCAATTGAAGTCGATTCGAGGCCGTACCGCCAGAGCGATGATCTCGACCGATAACTTGATCACTTGCGCTTACTACCCTAACGCACAAATCCAAGTAAGTTAGATGACTTAGTATTGACTAGTTTTTTTACAAAATGTTGTTTTTTTTGACAATAAATATTTTTTTCCAATTTGG
This sequence comes from Eristalis arbustorum, assembly GCA_916610145.1. NCBI lineage: Eukaryota > Metazoa > Arthropoda > Insecta > Diptera > Syrphidae > Eristalis > Eristalis arbustorum. The sequence goes on along the minus strand of OU744319.1, from coordinate 62,852,994 downwards.
CGATTATGGCGTCGAAAAATTGGGGATTTTCATTTTTGATTTGGCGATTTCTCCGTTTGAAACCTCACAAGCTTGGTTGTGTACAGCACGCCCTTGACACATGCTCCTTGGCTCTAAATTGGATGACCATCACATCAGTAGCAAAGCTAGAGCGGCTACACGCTGCAATCCAACAGGCTGAGGCAGGCACCGATGGTATGTGGTACAAAAGATGAACACCTCCAGTATGTGCTGACCACCGAGCTTTTAATGCCTCTCCCTACTCGTAGCACAGGTCTAAACAAGTGAAAGGCACAACAAGTCCAAAATTGGACAACTGACCTCTCCATTCCATTTGAAACCAAAATTGATGTATGGCCCGATGACACTATCTCTTCCCAAACTTCTCTCTGCTGGTATGGCAGCAATGTCCTTTGGCTCCCGCCTTTTTAAACCTACACGCTCCTAAATTACAATCTAGCTCTCAAGCCATTCAGTCAAAAATGTCATATTCGAGCACGATGCTTGGTCACGCCGACATTCTTGTTGCCAGAACCTGCGAAAGAAGCGTCCTAATTGGACGAACCTTGTTGACAAATTGAGTTTTCGCCTTCCCCAAGATTTGTCGTTTTATGTAAGTTCTCTTCTGAACCAGGTCCCACCTCTGCAGACAGTCCATTGCCTCCTGCGGCCTCTGTCCTTCCACTTCATTGCCATCGCCATACATCGTCCCAGAAGACGCGGCTACCAATCGATTGATGAAAGCCCCGAACATCGCGTGACACTCTTCACTTTACTCCGCCTGCAGCCCTCGGCAGACAGTGCTCGGTTACTTACGCCAAAAGCTTCATTAACCCAATAAGTGCTCCGTAGTTACGTCAAAGAACCCTATCATAGGCACGTACAGCGACTAGCTGCTGCGAGCTGATATTTTGCCCATGAAAACCTCAACACTGCACGGTTACCTTCAATTAAACAATTAAGCATTTCAGCACGCACAATTTAATTACATTTAGCCCCCCATTCGTGTAGTCGTTCGTGGCGAACGAAGACAATTCAATCTTCTGGCGCACATTTCGCACACCGTCGCCACGGCCCGGAAAGGGGGAACGATGGCGGATGAGAATTTATGGCACACCCCCGGCTCCCTGCACTGAATGACAACAATCAGGTGAGCAGTACCGCCGGATAGACAACCGGCGTTAATCCAACCCCCCGCCCACGTCACAATATGTCCGCTCCCCACTGGCGGGCTGAATTAATTCACGATGTCGTCGGCCTAATAAATCCGATTGTTTAGATGAAGACCTCAGTGGCGTCTTTAGATCCGCTCATTACTCATTCGGTCGGTGCGGTGTGGTACCACCATTCCAGTGCGGAAAGAAGTCAGTTAATCCCCTGCAGGTAATTACTCCGGTCGATGCCTGCCTCCCACTGAAGATATGTTGGCCAGATGTCGAATACCCTTCGAGTCCGACCCCGGCCAATCAACGGCAGTGTCTGCGAGGCCAATCGGCTCACCCGCCCCGTCGGCAGATAGCGTGCATATTGTGACACACTCCGGGGGCGGAGAGAAAGAAATCCTTGCCCACGAATTCCCAGAGGTGACGTTTCCTCAACCGCAATCGTTATTGCGAAATTAAAGGCCTTTTCATCCCCGATTCCGGGCAGAGCGCTTGCTGGCGTATCAGTCGACATCCCTCCGCATGTTGTACTTATTTCTGTGGTTTCCTGATTTTCGTCGGGTGCAGGGATAAGGGATAACCGGATGAAAAAGGACTCCCTGCCTCAAGTGTGTGTAACGGCATTGTCGTCATCTTCGTCGCCATCTTTCTGGTGACTCACAGCGTGCCCATGTGTTCTTGGGGGGGTGTCGATCAAAGGAAGGCGAGGAGGTTTTGTCGTTACCTTGTGATTTGTCTTTAGCGGTAATGAACTGGGTGCTGAACGGGCACAATGAAGGGGATGGAAGCAGATACTTTCGTTCACTTGTTCAACAAGTCGACTATGTGTGTCGTGTGTGGCGTTTATGAAGTTGAAGGCCATGGAAAGAGGCGTGGTCCTCCTGCACGTGTCTGTTATTATTGAGGATACAAAGAAACATGTTTGCAGTCTGTATCCACGGGAACAGGCAAATGCTTCGATGAAGGCGACCCAGCCGGGGTGCTGTGCGATCCAATTACCCGCAGGCAATCAGATACATTGTGATGTATTGGATTTAATTTCTGTTGCTGGCGCTAAACAAAATCAATCTTTAAGCGCATCCAGGGTGGGGGTGAGTTTAAAGCCAAGCAGATTTGGGTGAGCCTTAAATTGAGGCAGAAACTCTGACCTACGGCTGAGAGATTCGAATTCGAAAAGATTTGATTTTAGAACAAATGTTTTGAGGAACGTACTTGGAGTATGTAATTTGAGAAGACGATAGCGTGCCGGACATCAGTTCCATATGCCCCATTCACAAAAAATGCGATTTCACCTCTGGGAACAACTATTGGGGTACTATGTATATCTCTGCTCAGGGTAGGCTACAAGAACATGTCCCGCAGACTGTGTAGACGTCTGACGCCGTACCGGTGCGGTTTTCGGTCCAACAAATGGGCTATAGATCAAATTTTCACACTAAGGCAAACTCTAGAATAGACCAGCGAGTTTCAAATGGATACGCGCCGCCTTTTCATCGATTTCAGCATACGACAGTATTCATCGCAAGAAACTATTGGAAGCGATGGCCGTATTCATTACCCGGGGGAAATTGATCCAGTTTTGTCGCACCATGCTAGCACACACGCGATGCTTGCGAACCTCTGAATCGTTTAAAACCTGCACCGGACTTCGGCACGGACATTAGTTGTCTTGTTATTTCTTCAATTTTGTACTGGAGAAGATCGCGCCGCGGGCTGCTTTAAACATCGAAGGCACTATCTTCTACGAGTCAATCCAACTGTTGGGAGACAGAGATGACATTGATATGGTGGCACGTTCCCAAAGTGTCCTAGTGGCACCTATAATTTCGAGGCAGTCAAGAAATTTCGTCTACCTCGGCTTCGCATAAATAAAATGAGTATTGAGAACTAACTCAACGCGGACAAGACAACAGAAACAATTCAGCACACACAATCTGGGACAAAACATCACTATCGACAGCTTCAGTTTTGTGGTAGTGAAGGAGTTTGTCTACCTCGGCGCAAACGTGAACTCCACGCTTGACATCTTAATGGAGACCAGATGTAGAATCGCTCTTGAATGCTACTTGGGCTTGTCAAAATCAATGGGCTAGAAACTCACAACTCGAAGGAACACTTTCATCTTGCCAATCCTGCTTCGTGGACCCGAAAGATGAACTCTAAGCAAAACTGCAGAGCTTATTCTTGGTGCCTTTGGAAGAAAAATTCTGCATCTTTCGTCCCATCTGCGAGGATAGTTAATCTAGGCAAAGACACAACGGCGAACTCTTTGAGCTGTTCCAGAATGCAGTCCGGAAGGTATAATCCGTCGTCTAAACTTGCTAGACCACATCGACGGTATGGACAACAACGCTGCAGCAAAGAGGGTCTTCGAATCCAAGCCGCCTGATTCGAGAAGGCGACGAAGATTGAACGTAAGTTATAAAGACAAAGTCATCGTGGACGAATGACAGCAGGATCTTGATGACTGGACATGAAGCTTCCATGTCCAGGATCGTCATCGATTGAAGGCAGCGATATCTCAGGCTCGAAACTCCTTGGTTAGCAGCCCTTCTAACAACCCGGGTTTGTTTCTTCAACCGGTACTTTACCTGTAGTGAAAATATATAGAAAAATGTGGAGAAAAGTGTTCCGTTGTAGATGCACTGAAGACGATTTGAATATAGTAAATGTTTACTCCGCACTTAATTTAAAAGAATAATAAGACTGCTCGGACCAGAACTCAGAGAAGAATTTGAATTTTCTGTTGTCATTGATGCCTATCCCAATCTCTCATTCACATCCCTACTCATAATGAGTACAATTCGTCGACTGTGTGCATACATGTTGAAGTTTGAATTATCAATGTGTGCTGCAGCAAAAAGGACGGAAATTTATTGTTTTCTTTTCGTTTAGTGACTCAGGCAGTCGTTCGTAGATGTTCGATTGAGACATAGAAAAAAATGAATGGTTGCACCAAAGCAAGACATGAAAAGTGTGTGTGCAAATATGGAAGATACAACAAACTGGGGTTTTTTTTTTTTTTTTTTTTATAATTTGCACGTGCTCAAGGGGTTATTAATACCCTTAATTGTCCGGGGTCAAGACACAGCACGGGCCGAAGGTATAGAGGGAGAGAGAGAGAGGAGGTACCTGTGCACATTGGTCTTAAACATCTGCGGATTGTAATCTATGGGAAATATTGAGCTGGACAGAGCAGTCTATATTCGTGTGGTGCGGCTAAAAAACGAATCTCTAAATTTCACTGTGCGTTCGAAAGCAGGCTTAAGGGTAAACAGCATTGAGTTTTGGAAGCATTGAATTCCACTCTGTTGTTCTTACCCCAGTTAATTATGCTGTCCAGATTTCAATGTGCTTGACATACGCTGCCGTTCCAATATTACGTCCGAAGGGCAGGGTCGTGAATTTTGGAACGAATATGAAAAGCTGAGGGTGCTGTCATCAGCGAAGGAGTGGATTGGATTAGAAGTGGCAGACAGGAGATCATTTATAAAAATGAGAAAGAGTGTCGGAGACCGAACAGAGCCTTGGGGGACACCAGCATTTATTTTGTGGATATCAGACTTGAACCCATCCAAAACAAAGGTAGTTTCTAATCCATAGAAGCAGAGATTCATCAACACCATAAGCACGCATTTTCGACAAAAGAGCTTGATGCCAAACTCTGTCAAATGCTTTAGAAATATCAAGCGCAACTATCTTGCTTTCGCTTGCATTGTGCAAAGATTGGTTCCACTTTTCGGTGAGATAAGCTATCAAATCACCAGTGGACCTGTTGCTGCGGAAGCCATACTGTCGGTCATTAAGAAGCTTCCGCGATTCAAGATATTTCAAAAGCTGACGATTTATCAGCGTTTCCATGAACTTAGAAAGAAGGGACGTAAGTGCTATGGGTCGGTACGAGGTGGATGACGAAGATTCGCCCTTTTTAGGGACGGGCTGGACAAATGCTGTTTTCCATCTACTCGGAAAGAGACCTGAAGAGTAGGATAGATGAAAAAGCTTACGCAGTGGTTTTGCCAGCGAAGAAGAACACCTCTTCAGAAGTATTGGGGGAATACCATCGGGGCCAGCGGATTTGTGCACGTCGAGATCTTTAAGTACTCTTGCAACTGTACGAGTGCGGAAGTGAATTTGTCCAATGGTGAAACCAACGCTCTCGAGTACAGGTGGGGACAAATTACAATCTTGCAGTGTTGAGCTGGCTGCAAAATGCGCCGCAAGCAGATTGGCTTTGTCCAAAGAGCTGACAGCTGGAATGTCATTGTAAATGAGCGTGGGAATTGAGGACGAGGCGGAATTCTTTATGTTTTTCACAAATGACCAAAAGTTTTTGCTACCCTTGGGACATTGTAGCACTTTTTGCCTCAACTTTTGTTCATGGGAGAATTTCACACGTCGGATTATTGCATTGCAGTCATTTCTGGCCAGTTTAAACTTATTCCGGTTTTCCTCAGTAGGGTTGGCTTTGTATAACCGGAAATTCAACTCTCTTATTCTGATAGCCTCTTTGCAGCTCGAGTCATACCATGCATTTGGTCTGGGTTTGATACACTTCACTCTATGCGGAATGAAGGATCTCATGCCCAGCTGAAGAATGTTTGTGATCATATCAGCAGCGGCATCCACGTCACTATCGAGGAAGCATAGTCACCAGTTAAAATTTCTAAAGAAGTTGTTGAGTCCGCTCCAATTGGCTTTCTCGTATAGCCATACTGTTCTTTTCGGAATTTGTGGCGAAAACGAGAAATTAGCTGAAACGACACAGTGGTCTGACGAGCCTAGAGGCGACGATATGTTAAGAGAATATTTATCAGGATGAGAGGTGAGAAACAGGTCCAGTGTGTTGGCGGAAAGATCTGCAATGTCAGGTATTCGTGTGGGCTCATTTACAAGCTGGGTCAGATTGTTTACCTCAGCAAAGATTTCAACGTACCTTCCTTCGGGTGTTGTCTGGCCTGAATGTCGAAGCCAATTAGAATTGTGTACATTGAAATCGCCCGCAATGGCAATTTCAGTGTGAGGATATAGGGAAACAATTCTTGAGATGGAATCGGATAGCGCATCAAATTCGTTAAAAGTTGAATTGCTATCCAAGTTTGGACTTCTATAAATAAAGCAGCAGTGGATTAAATGCTTACGGACATGGAATTTTAACCACAGAAAATTGAATTCCGGATTGGAACAGAGGCCGTATTGTGGTTGAAGTTGGTAAGCTACATCACTACGCACGTAGATGGCGAGACCGCGGTGTAAAAAGAAAAGCGGCACTAAGCTATATCCAGGCAGGTTCAAATCCGATAATTCGGTATTTTCGCCTACCTGTGTTTCACTAAGCGCCAAGACGGCTGGTTTGTAACGGGATAGGTGGACGTACACAGCAAAGGGATTCGCTCTGAGACCGCGAACATTGCTCACATGGATGGTTGATGGATGGTTGATGTCCACTACTACGCAACTCGAAATGGTTTCATACCGGATCGATGCAACCACCCTTAGTTTGAGAATTTTATGCCCGTTTAAAAAGTGCTCGTAATTAAATTGTCACATTCAGCATCTTAATCTTAGAATGATTTTTGTTGAAAATTTCAGAGCTCTGCGACGTCTAGTTTCGGAGCCTTTGTCGGTCAGACACACAAACTTTCTGCTTTATATATAGTTAAGATATAATGAATGCAATAAATTTGTAATCGAAGTCATTTATAATAAAACTAAAACTTATTTGCATCATTTACCCAGAGCGGAAGTAAATGAGGCCCCCAACTGGCTGCATATGGTGACTTTCGTCGATTTGTGCGTCTCTACTCGATGACAACATGTAATTCGTCTTGCCACTTGAGCCGAACTCGCCTCGATCAGAAAAGTATCCATAAGGCGATCAAAAATTACACCTGCAGTGGGAATAATCACCGGACACTGATTAATTGCCCTTCGCGCCGTCCCAGTAACTTGCTTGTTAACCTAGTCGACAGGCAGTACGACACACCCACTTTGCCGAAGTCAACCATTTGAAATCATTACGAGGAAATGTGCTTCACATTGTTGCTAGATAGTGTGTCGAGAACCTGCTGTCTTTTCAGAATCAAGCTTCAGTTTGAGATCAGTTCTCCACAATGTTAAGAGTAGCTTGCTTAAGCCCTATCGAGACTGTTCTCATGCTACTGTCTTCAAAGACTGACGCCGAAGTACGTGTGGTAACGCGGACAGAGACGTACATGTTGTCTGACTAATCGCTTCCCAATTCGTATACAGCGAATGTTGAGGACTGGAATTTTAAATTTGTGAGCTCAATTCAATGTCCACAGGTGTCAATCGCAGGAACCAGTGCCTTGCCCATACAACTCCAGCCCAAGTAAGCCGCCTTCTTAAGGTTTTTTACCCGATTGCCCAGGTCTCCGGCAAAGTTTCAATCGCCCAACTCCTATGTAAGCTGATTAAACTGCCAAAAAAAAACTCCTAGTCCTCGTCCTCGACCCCAACTCCCACGGCTTAAATTAGTTCTCACTCACAGATTAACAAACCAGATTCGCATTCACCTCCAGTGAGGCTTCAGCTGCTTTCCGCCCCCTTCCTTGCCACAGTCTCAGCAGAAAAACATTCAATCTAAAAATACAGGATATCCGCCATCGCCGACATTGCCGACATTGCCGACATTGCCGACATAGCCGACACCTCCCCAACCTCCTTGCAAGTGGCAAAAATCTCAAATTCAATCCGCTTTCGTACTCCCTTCGAATAAATTCGCCCAAGGCGATTTAATACAATTTCTCTGAATTGGAAATCTCCTCAAGAGAGCTGTGTGTGTGTGTGTCGAGGGGGGAGGGAGCAGTGGGTAGCAGGAATTTGGAAAATCATTTAAAGATTTTCCCTCCACCAAGACGACCACGACAATCCACGAGACCCTGTTGCAATCGATTTCGGATATCGCGCCCTCGGCCGAGGCCAAAGGAACTCAACTTCCGGCTTCCTCATTGTTCTGCTCGGTTGGTACATAATTGAATTTCGCAAGAATTAAGACTGTGAATCACGAGGGGGCGGCGGCAATCCCTTGTCCGTAATTGCAGGACGTTGTATCATGTTCCTTTATGAGGCGGTTGCAATTTTAAGCTTTATTCTGCGTTTTGCGGGGCCTTCAAATTTACGGCATTATCTGGGTGTCTTGTGCTTTGTCATAAAAGCGGCAGCGGCAGCGGGAGCCGCGTGGGAGATCGGGATGTTCTCAGCACCAGCAATGGCAGTGGCAATTTTGCATAATTTGATAGTCGAACAACTTAAGGGCTTTTCTGTTGAAATTCAATTCCCCGTCCCGTTCCCGGAACGTTCTCAAAGTTTGCTGGGGTTTTCAAGGTTTGCCTTCGTTTTTTGTTTTTATTTTCTTCCTTCGTATCCCCGCCCTAACCGGAGTGGAAAAAAAGGGTTGCTGTCCTTGTGATGCACACGTACTGGCGAAATGAGCATTTAAATTTAATTTGTCTCGGAAATTATTCCCCCTTCTGCGCCAAAGAACGGGGTGTGTAATGTGGCGCGCATTAAGCACGATAACTGAAGACAGCATGACATGTCCTAGACTACTGAGAAGTGTCCCTTCTTCTCGTAACTCAATTGGGTGTCCTTTCTGGTGGGTGGGGGAGGGGGGGGGGGGAGGACTCCAGCACCAGCACGACTGGGGGACTTTTTGGGGGATGCCAATGGAATTAGGACCGTAAGGAAGGGTTCCTGGAAGTGCACTGAGTGTAAGAGGACTCGAGGAGACAATGAACTTTAACCCATTTTCTTCGCAGGAAGTGAGGATTTAATGGAAAATTACAATTTGAAACTGGCTTAAGACGGATCCTTATCCTAAGTCTGATTGGATTTGTGATTGCTAAGAGCATTGCGGCGTTAAGAGGATGCTTTTGCTTTGGATCGCTTCAAAGGAGGTTTGTTTGTTTGCGGAGCAATCACGTATAAACGGGTTAACGGATTTGGATGGAGCTCGAAAGATGTACAGATTGTGTCGTGGAATAGGAGGTAGACCGATTTTCATAAGTCGATTTGAGAAGAACAGAGGCAAACGAAACTGCCTGTCTTGACATTCAACTTTGTGACGGCTTGTGGAAGACGTGTAACTGAATGGAAATGGATCGTAATTTTGCCACGAATTTTGACCAAAGTGTGACCATGGCCTGTTCGCGGCACCTGCCAGTAACAAGCTCTCTCAAAGGCTTTGATAATATGGTCGAGCTATGTCTAAAGGTTGGCCACTGCCAAATATTCTGTCCCGCTACTACAAGCCTCGGCAACAGATCGAACAGATGATCAGACTACAATCCACGCAGCGAAAACGGAGACGTGACAGAAACAGAGCTCGGGCCGCACAACAGTTGGCCAGTAACCGATGCTCTCTCTCAATACAAAGGTAACAGCAGCCCTACCAGAGATCAGATGGACAGTGCATGGTGTTTTGCAGAAGAAAAAAGAAAAAACATCATGGGCGCGGAGAAGACTTCGCAGTCAACGTTATAGGCGAAAGGCTATGAACTCCTATCTTGACGGACCTACAGTGGAGTCCCCCGAAGAAGAGGTATATTTCGCACAAGGCCAAGGGATCCTCAATACCCGTGAACACCATCCTTCGAGTTGCTACTAACTTAGATCGAATGAGGGCAAAGCGAAGTATATGCTGTCCTCAAACGAGGACATACAACATCGATGTCTTTGACAGAGCGTCACAATGGGCAGCTTTAACTTCGAGGTCGTCAAGGACTTCGCCTACCTCGGCTCCGGAGTAAATTTTCAAAATAACATCAGTACAGAGATCAATCGGACAACGCAGCAGAGGACGCCCGCGTTTAAGGTGGCGCACCCAAGAAGGACCTCAACCAACTTGGTGTCGAGGCCCAGGTCCACCCCGGACCGAGGCGCCACACAGAGAAGAAGAAGAACTTAGATCGAATATCAGGTCTGAGGGGTATAAGTGCCACGGTACTGCACAGAGCTAAGTTGCCAAAAGAAAAATCCTAAGAGGAGTCAGTCAAATTTTTATTAATGATGTGCTTAACTTTGCTCTGGCATCGAATACACATCTCCCCCATGGACACTTTCATCGCACCTGAGTTACCTTGACTACGCTGACGTCGCGACATGTGCCTGCTCTCTCATTGGATTATGGAGCTCCAGCAAATGGCAAGAAATGTGGAGAGGGAGGCTAACGCCGCTCAGTGGGCAAAGTTACTCGTCGAAAAGTCACGCATATAAGGCTACTTCTTCACGAGCTAAATCGGACAGCAAGCGGATAGCATATTTTAGGCAAGGGAGGTGAAGCTTGCCAACAAGATGAAAAAGCTTGCTGTCGAAATTAGCGCGTGTAAAAGTACTTTAACTCTCTCGATCAAATATGCATTGCTGGACAATCGCTTGAGAGAGTGAGTAGGCATTTTGTCTCGGCCGTATTTCCTCAGCCTATGGAGGAACCGAAGCTGATGTCGCAAACCGATGTCGAGTCCGTGCTGTACAGCACTTGGAAAGTGACAGCCATGTTACAGACGTTTCTGAACCGGTGCCTACCAAACATACTACGGCGAACCGTATCTTAAACGAACAGCTTCATCGGATAACCGGTCAGGAAACTACAGGCATCACTACTCAACGAAGCAAGTGGCAATGGAGGTGGCAAACGGGAGCCGGTATTCAAGCATTACGCACGCAACCGTAGTTTGCATTAGACCACATCAGGGAACGTCGAAGAACTTGGTCGTTGCAAGATCCAGCTTGCAGATAAAAGGTATCCATATAGCTTCCACTCGTAAGAGAACAATAGCATGCACAACATGAGTTGCTGAGCAGCTACGCCCTGGCCTCTACGGGCTGTCGCACCGCCAATGTATGCCCATGTCACCTAAATGGGGTCATCTGCAACCAAATCGACCACATGCTGAGAGACTGCCTTCCATACTCGAGACGGTATGAGCATACGGAGCCGTCAGACGGAGCCGCAGCATAGAAATGGATTTCTGACTTGCTTTTCCGAGGACTTCAGCGAAGACGAATTACATCCGCCAGTCAGGTTCGAATGAACACGGATACCCTTCGCATTGAGAACACCAGTAACACCTTTTATCATACCCTATGGCTTGCCCTCGAAGAGCTTGACGGAGGTCGAGTAAGTCCTAGGGCCAGCGGAGCATACATAATTGAGAAATGGGCGTATACCAGGCTGACGCTGACCAATGTAAGAAGACATGTTAAATCAGACGGAATGCCATTCAGACCAATCGACACCTGTAACCAACTTCAACCACACCTCTGGTCTGGGATGCCTTCTCTTGAAGCTGGAGGAACTAATCCGTGATTCTGGCACTTCAACTATAAGGACCATCGTCACCAGGTCCAGTCAAATATTAGCTTACGCACAGCATCGACATCATCGGACGAAAAGAACAAGCTGTGCACGCATCCTCCACCCAAAGTTGGTTGAGTGCCTGCCCTTGGTTATAGAGGTCCTGGGTTCGAATCACAGTGAAAGTAAGAGTTACTGGTTTTAAACTCTGGTCCAATCACCATTTTCCGTTGGGATGAAATTAACGGCACTGGTTATCACAATGGTTTCAGTGTGCTGCCAGCTTAATCTAATGCTCCACCAAGACCCAGCGGGAACCACAAAATCCGAGGCTGTAATCTGGAATGTGAAGGAAAGACAAGGCACATGGTGGCGTCGTCTGCGAGGAGAAGAGTTGATCAAACGAGCAGGCAGTGGAGCATGTCATCCTTCCAATTCCTAGGGTCAGTAGTAGCAGCGGATTATAAGAAATCCGCTGCTCAAGTCCAACAGAGCCTGTATGACAGTCTCCTTAGCTTAGTTCCAAACCTAACCTCTAATTTGCTGCTGTACATGGCAATAGTCCTACCAGTACTCTTTTATGGATCCTCATCGTGGGTGCTCCGACCGTGTTTGAGAGGAAAATCTTACGGAGAATTGGCCCCGTAAGTTAGGAAGGACGATTCCGGACTAGAGCTACAGTCACGAACATCGAAGTTGATATTGTGACGGACATTAATCTCAGCAGAGTCAGGTGGGCACGACACCTAGCTCGTATATGCCAAGGCGAAGCGGGTTGGTAGGCCCCATGTGACCGTTTTTATGGAAGACGACAGCTTGGTAGACCATGCTTACGCTGGAAAATTGGCGTAAGGCAGGACACCCGCAGCTTTGGGGTGCGATGCTGACGGCCGTCCACTAGCGATCTGGATGAATGAATAGAGTTCTTGATGTAGGCCAGGACTGGATCTACTTGGAAGGAAATATTTTAAAGACCTCACAATATTCCGTCTTTCGCAACAAAATCCGTTCAATGACAGGACCACGCCGTCTCTGATAAGGCCATTTCTATTTCTATCGCGAACTAAACACCAATCTCCCTACCACCAGCCAGGATGCCACCAATTCCCATCCCGCTCCAAGCCTCACCATAAATCGACACGACGGACTGCCACTCTTAAATGCCGCCACATAATCCTTCCCCCATGGGCCCACAACGTCATCCGTTGGTGATAAAAATTCCCGAAATAGTCCCTCATTCGATGCGCCTTCATTCTGATGAATGCTTCCCGGACTGCTCCCAGCTGATTCTTTTTCCACCCCAACGGCACCTCATTACACGTTGTATCGTCCAATTAACAGCCATCCGAACGCTCGCACGCTCTCGGTGGCCTGGGCCACAAAGGCACACCACGTCCCTCGAATAAATCAATATCCTTCCTCCGCCGGGGCAAAATGCAAGCCAACAAACGGAACTGAATTTTAATTATCCCCCTACTAGCATCACAGCATTCCGGAGGAAAAACCCACCGCAGAGCAGCACTGTGTCGCCGCCAGTAGTCGCAGCAGCACCGCCGCGGCACTAAGTACCATCCACCGGCAGGAGCGGCAATCGCCGACCATACACCGACCGACGAACATTGTCTGCAACATAAATTCCGCCATGTTTAACATGACTCAAGCGGGCGCATCCAATTTTATGACAATTTAATTGCTTCCTTTGAACAGGCGAGCCCGCGACTGGGGGCCCCTCCAAAGGAAGCATTATTTTCATTACCTCGCCAAAGGGGTTTTTTCGCTTTTCTGGTTTTCGGCTGTCGCTGGTGTGCCCGAGTGTGTGTTTTTTCAAAAATAGACCCACCGCGCGTAACGTGTTATTTGGAAATTGAAAAACAAATCCACGTCACTCACACGATAGGCACGCTCCATGCACCCGGTCGGGTTTCACAGAGAGAGAGCAGCGCCCGCACCCCTACGTAGCTCACTTAAAATAGCCGCCCGCCCGATGCGAAGATAGATGTCCCTCGGTGTGTGATTTAGTGGCTCACTTCACGTCTTGTCGAGTCGAGTGTGTGTCAGTCCCACCTACACCGTCGTAAATCATTTAGCGTGGATCAAAGCGACCCTTCAAGTGGCATGGCGAGGGAAAAGACCAACCGACCCACATGTGACGACACGCTGCACGCTGCGATGGATGGAATCTGTAATGAGCCTTTTTTAGTTCTTGGATAAGTAATTAGCTCGAAGAGTTCCTGCTCCCCCCATCTGGGATCCACATTTGGCTGAAAGGAAAATGTGTGCATTTCTTTTCCCGACAGCTTGTGGGGAATGACAAATTGCTACTCTGCCGGTGTCATCGCTGAGAGAGCGGCAAAGAGTGGTTTTTGAATGTGTCAGGCGAGAAATGGAAACGCGGGACCAAGAGAGTGCCTGGCGAATGAGATACGACGGCTAATTAGGCGAATAATTGCAAATCACTTGTATATCTGCAAGTCGGCGGGCTGGCTGATGACAACGGGGTAATGATTTAATAGGGTCTGCTACCCTGTTGGCGGTGAATGCGACAGGCTTTGGGTTTTGCGAAGAAAATGAATTGCCTGACGAGGGGATCCAATTTGTAGTCAAGTGACGAGGGCGCGCCGCCGGATGACGGACATTTTTTGAATTTTTCTAATTTATCTGATGCCGACGCTGCGACGGGTGAAGGCTGTAAATTTTGCTGCGATCTGTCATGCGACGAGGTTCAGGGAAAGAGCTGGTTTTTGATTAAGAAAAATTGGACGGGCGTCTGCGTAGCCAAGCCCTGATGACAGTTGGTCTTGGACGTTGGGAGTCCACTTCCCCTAACCTGAGCTCCCCTCGGCACAACCACCCTTCAATCCTTCCTCACATCAGTGGTCCAAGTTAAGACAACGTGAGTACCCATCACCTGCCAGGGCCACCCCACTTATGCACCCTCCCGGCAGATCCCTTTCACAGCAGCCACCCAACTCCCCGGCAATGACGCACTACTTATGCTCCAAATTCACATTACTCAGCCTTTTTCCTCTGCACAGCAAAAAAAGAGCACCCAAGCCTCCGTCCTAATCGAAAAATAGACTCCTCTCACCATTGAAAAGCCGGACCACCCACATCCGGAGAGGACATCAAAGAAAAAGTACCCATCACCTTCACAAAGACACAGGCAAGCACAAGCCAATCAAAACTCATTCAAGCAATAAATTAGGTTCCGAGAGTCCTCGAGAGTCTGCTCCCATCTCTCATGCGGATAGCCAGAAATTTATGACCAAACGTCTGAAGTTTCGAGCACATTCCACTCATATCCTGGTGACTGGACCCGAAAATCCAATGACAAGCACATAACACTGATCGGCCCACACGCCCGGGTCCACCGACCATCACCGCCCACTGGGCGGGTGGAATGTGATTCGTGTGCTTGTGCATAATTAACAAATTAAATCATAAAACCTAAAGATTGCCAACCATGCTCGTACATTCTGCCGGTCGCCATTTGCAAATTCAATTACACTTGGCATCGGGATGCTGGATGATCCTGGGCAGACGTCATAAACCACTCTCGGCGGGCACCACGGCCACCGGACACGGAGTCGCGACGCGCCGCGCCGTAGCCAATATAGTTAAGTGCTTGTCAAAGGTGGCGGCGCCGCGCCGTGCAGCTATTGTCGCCTGGCAGGCTGCAGAGAGAGAATAAAAATCCTTGCACCGGGGTAATGCAGTTAAGAGAGATTTACGATATTCATTTTGTCGTCGTCACCAGGAACCGTAACCGAGACCGGACCTGGATTCAGAGGCGCCGCGCCGGTACACAGCCACGACCACACGACTGATGCTGCTCCACTCAAAGGAGTACTAGTCTCGACTCGTTTTTTTTCTTCTCATCCAATCCCCTTGGCCGCCCACACGAATTTTGAGCGCGGCAATCCCTCCATAGATCACATACTCGTGAATTGCGGTCGGATGAGGGGTGGGTGCCAGGCGAGCCATTCTCATTTGCACATGAAAAGAGAGAAATATTTTTTCGCCCAGATTTGCCAGCGGGCCGCACGGGCACAGCCGCCCGAGGCACCCGGCCAGTCTATGGCCGTGCTGTGTAAGGGAATTTTATTTATTCGACTAAGCGATACGGAGCCTTATTCGTCGTTTTAAGGGCTTGCTTCTATTTCCCCATCGCCAGCAGGACGCGAGGCATGACCCAGTTTCGGGTCTGAGCGGCTGAGCGGCTGAGGAAACTGCTTCAGGTGCAAAATAGTCAAAAAAAAAAACCAACCGTAGCTTTTCGCGTTAGTGATGAAAAATTGCTTCGCAGAGGATTTACCACTCGAAAGACTGGTTGGTGGTTTTGGCGATAAATGAATGTCCGAAGGCAGCAGTGCGAAGGATAAGGAATCGAAATCGCAAGAGTGGCCGTTTTCCGGTGCTCGCTGTTGCTCTATTTTGATGCGATAAATTGGGACGCATCATTTCATTTGGACTAGCAATTGGGAATAAGGACTATCGTGGATCGTGAGGAATGGTGCGAGTGTAAGGAATGGAGGGAGAGCACAATAGAGGATACTCGGGCTTAGTATGCAGCCTCTCAAGTAAAGAAGAACATCAAACAAAGGTGGTGGCAGACGAATTAGAATGTGTTTGTTTTTTTTTTTGTTGCATCCAAGGATGTGACAATTTTCGAAGGATAGCATGCACGATTCGCAAGCTCACGAACCCGATTCTAGGAATACGCCTACGTGCTAACCCACACGCTGCACTCTTCTACCACGCTCTGGTAACCAATTTATGTTACTCCAGTACTTGTTCGGCCTGTTCTGCAGCTCTTTCTTCGGTCTGCACATTTTTTACCGATCCGCAGGTGTCTATCCAGGATTTCTCCGGGTCCACTATTCTTTTTGTTACCTCTGACGGGTGTGGTAGGGGTCTGGTCCATTCCGCGAAGCTTCCACGAAAGAAAATTGCGTGCTTTACGTCCTCCTCCAGGTTTGGACACTTGGGACAATTGAGGAATTTGCAGTGTCCATCTGTGCAGGCACTTGCTATTACCGTGATGGCCAGAGAGGCCTTAGGTCGCAATTGCAGTTTTCTTGCGCTGTGTTCATCCCTACATCGATTTTTAGAATTAAGGTCTGAATGCATCCCCCCTTTATGGTACTATCCGATCGATATTGCCAAAGCGCTATTGAGGGCATTCTTTCTTCTTACTTCGTACTCCTTAGCTCCCAGCCACAGTTGGTATTGGGGTTTTGCTGCGTTAAACTTGGCTAATCTCGTCCGCGAGAATGTCGATGGCGATCATTCCTGCGATGACAAAAGAAGCTTAGTGTCCAGTCGGATAGCCGTTTATTGTCCTTTGGGAGCATAGTGAGTATACCGTTGACAGTTTCTTGAGCGTTTCCTTTCTTCGCCTAGACCTGTGCTGGGTAACCGAGCTGACCACTTTAGCTAGGAGAATCCTCTCTGCGCATCTCGGACCATCTCCTTCTTCTTCTTTGATTTGCGCTATAGTCCGGTGTGGACCTGGGCCTCAACCAACATGCCTCTCCAGCCGGCGCGATGTTTCGCCAGCTGCCTCCAGCTGCGCACGCCAAGTTGGTTGAGGTCCTTTCCCACCTGTGTACGCCATCTCGTGCGGGGAGACGTTCTCCTCTGTTGCGCTTTCCCAATGGCTCGGTGTCGATGACTCTTCGGGTCGGAGCTGTGGTGTCCATACATGACCTAGCCATCTTAAGCGTTGGATCCGAAGACGCGTAACTAGGTGCATGGCGCCCGTACAATTCGTGGTTGAATCTTCTCCTCCAGAACCCATCAACGCAAAAAGGGCCAAAGCTCGTACGCAGGACTTTTCTCTCAAGACAACCAAGAGCTTCTTCATCCGCTTCCAATAGCGTCCATGTCTCTGCGCCATAGAGCAGGACTGGGATGATCAGGGTTTTATACAAGGTCAATTTGGTGTTTCGAGAGATGGCCCTGTTACGCAATTGCCTCTTGAGCCCAAAGAAACAGCGATTGGCAACAGTAATTCGGCGCTTGATCTCGGTACTGGTGTTGTTGTCCCTATTTACTCCAGAGCCTAGGTAGACGAAGTCGTTGCCCATTATGACGCTCTGTTCGAGAGATCTATGTTGTGCGTCCTTTCGTGATGACAGCACGTACTTTGTTTTGGCCTGGTTTTCCGCTAGACCCATTTTAGCTGCTTCGGCTTCAATGTTAGCAAACACCTCATTGACGGCTCGCTGTGTTAGTCCAATTACGTCAATGTCGTCCGCGTAAGCAAGCAGTTGAACGGACTTTTGGAAGATCGTGTCTCGTTTGTTTGAGTTTCGCACGATCTTCTCAAGTATGATCCCGGACCATCAACATTTGGCAATATTCTGGTGAGTGCCGCTTGCAGCGTTGACGCTTTTTTTCCACACGTAGTCCACATGTTGTGTGAACCGCAGCCGGTTGCCCAACATCACTCCCAGGTATTTAATCGAGTAATCTGGCTGCCGACTGGAACGTTAATAAATTCCACGGTTTTCCTGCATGTAATCAGGACGGCTTCCGTTTTGTGGTTCGCTGATTCGGGAGCCATTGCTTTATTTGGACAATGGCTGCGCTTGTGGTTGACTCGACTTCATGTGGACGTTTTGCTAAGACTATGATAGCTACATCATCTGCGAAGCCGATGATATTGACTCGTTTGGGTAATCTTAATAGCAGTAGTCCGTGGTACATTATGTTGAACGTGTGCTTTGTGACATTCTTGTTAATTTCGTCCGATTGTGTTGCATGACTCCATTTGGTGCGTAACGAATACGCCAGGTTCCCAGAACAAAAATTGACACAGCAGTGGCACAACCAGGCCTTTTCTCCAAAGACTTCTTTAGACGTGTGGAGGAGGAAAGCACCAAACATCTCCTCTGCTTAACTCCAAGCAAAGCAAGGATGAGAAGATTTCACGTTCGACGAAGGAGTTTAGTCTCGATTAATAAAGCGTCATAGCCACCACAGACTACCAACTCCACGAGATTCGTCAGCGATTCGTTAAGATAAGTTGTCACCAGTAAACCCATTCAGAGTCCACCTACCATCGAGGCGTCCTTAAAGTATCCCCTTTCCTAATTGCTGCGCG
This sequence comes from Eristalis arbustorum, assembly GCA_916610145.1. Classification (NCBI taxonomy): domain Eukaryota; kingdom Metazoa; phylum Arthropoda; class Insecta; order Diptera; family Syrphidae; genus Eristalis; species Eristalis arbustorum. The sequence goes on along the minus strand of OU744319.1, from coordinate 62,834,405 downwards.
AATCACTATACGAGCCATCGCATCACCTCCACTTTGTTCACCAGAGACCTCAAGTGCACCTCTTCACTTCTGGTTCATCGGAGACTTCAGGCTCTTCTCCGTAATTACATCCCAACCGACGGCTTGACGGAGTCTTCAATTTTTCCTCAAGCTCAGTCCCGAATGAATTCGCTGACAGACACTGGAGCCGGGGCAAAGTATTTCATTTGGTGCCAGCCCAATCCGGGCGGTACACCCACCCACTGAAAGCGAGCGCGTCTAGGCAGTCATGCACCGTCGCCCTCTCTTTCGGCATTAATTACTGCCGACACCAGCCCAAACCCAGCCATACGGCTCTCATTAAAACCCACCCGAAGAACCAAAAATTTCCAAAGGCTGCGCATTGAGGGTATCGCCTTTGCTGCTCTCCACGGCTCAAGCACCGATAGAGCAGCCCCTTGAACTCCAGCGCTAAGCAATCAAAGCCGATGCCAAGCGCAGATACTCCGTGCAGTCGTTGTCAGCACGGCACCCGTGTCCTTCGAAGGAGTGCTGCTCGGCTGTCGCATCACCAAGCATCATCGATGAAACATTTTGTAGTGGCAGATGTGTGCATAGATGCCCCGATGAATGGTTGGGTTCGTCGACTCCCTCTCGTCGTGGATTAAGTTATCTTAACAATTCCTTTGTGCCGCTTCGCGGTGCATCCTGCGACGTCGTCCTCACCTCCCTCCGTTCAGCCAGACTGAGCTTCATGCCGAGGTGAATTGCATTCCCGGCCCGTCGTGCAGGCTCCGATAAGGAAGGCAGACGTGTGTGCAGTCGCGAGGCGGAAAAGTATTTGATTAAGAGAATTAATGAAATTTTCCAGCTGAGACGCACACGAGCGAAGTAAATAAATGGAATCCTTTCGAATGAATAGCGTTTTATCAAAGGCGCTGCCCCGGCAGTCGAGCGCTTTGATTGATTCGGGCTTAGCGTGCGATGACAGGGGTCACTGACATCCCTCGCCCCGAATCGATATCCTCCCACTCCGTCCACCATTGTCAGCTTGTTTTGAATTAATTATCGCCACCATACATCACCGACGCTCGATAACAAAGTGGACGGGAAAAAAGTGCTCAAACGCCCGCCCCAGTCATCCATTTCAGCCGGCAACACGATTCATTTCACATCGCCGAAGCCACAGCTTTGACTCGCCCGTCTCCGGCCGCCGCTCGCCAGACCGCCAGAACGACGAGATATTCAAATTCAGATTCGGACTCTATGTAGCCAGTGCCAAAGCGGGAGCCGTGGTGACGATGATGAATCCGTCGCTGCAATCAGAATTGTCAAACCGAATGCGCATCCATGGCGACTGCAATGCGGGTCAGCTCCTCGCCTCCTGAACAATGAAACACTGCCGCCATCTCTAAAACCGGATGTGCCGCCACACAGCCACCACCACCGGCACAGGCACAGGCACCGGCACCAGCATCAGCCGCCGACAACAGCACGAGACGAGCCAAAAGGCAAAACAAAGCGAAAAATGTCCGTCAAATGATGAAGTGCAGTGCATCCGGCGAGTGGTGGCAGTGAAATGCATTGCCGCGCAAGGATCCATCGGCCGGCCGTCGCCACCGCATCGGAGGAAAGTGTGACGCGATAGGAAAGTGCGGTTTGCCCGTAAAAACCAGACGCACGCACACACTCAGTTACTTTCGGTTCAATTATTATTAATTTAAAAGCAGGTACCGAGTGCGGGCGGCGTCCGAGCTGCATCCGACCGCACTGGCCGTTCGCCGGGACTAAGCCACCCATCGCCTGTGTGCGCACCGAAGTCACTGCGAAATGGCAGATAATTTGTTTAAAGGCCGACAATGGCCGCACGTTTCACGTGGCAACGGCCAGGAGGAGAGTCCGACCACCGGAGCCCCGTTGTCAAGTCGAAAAGTATTCGGGACGCTCACATGCACTCGCACTTGGTGCGCCGTTTGGCGGTGGTTAAGATACCCACATTCGTCGGACAGGCACAGGTGTCAGCCGCACAGCTCCTCGTCCTCCGGTTGGGGGTAAATATTTAGCCTGGCAGAGGACAGCTGGTCGCTGCGACATGATTGCGAGTGCGGCTGGTGCGCAGGGTTAAACCTGCGGTCGGCGACGCAGTGGCTAGTGTTTTTCTTCTCCGCAGCAGTCCCTCTCCGGCGGGCGGAAATACGATTAAAATAATGAAACGTCCTCCCACAGCGAACGACAGCGCACCGTGGTGCTGGTCGTCGCCCGGGGGTGGCTCATGTTACACGACATGAATGTCTAATGTTTGTGCGTTTACTTAAGCCGAGTGGGGGCGACGTGGCTGGCCGTGTTGCTCGGTTCATATTTCCTAACCTGGCGGTGGGTGGGTGTGAGGTCGAATAGAGAGCGGCTATTAGGGCAAATTACTTAAGAAAGGTAAACAGTTGTCCGGCGCGGTGAGTCAGCCGAACGGATAGGTTACGGCGTGTTGATGTTTATGCTTTCCCAGTTCGGGGCAGTGTCAACGATTGGCCTGCCCGGTACGTGATCCAGTGCTGGTGGTCTTTCGGCAGGCGATGCCGTGGTTTGGAGGGGCTCACGCCTTGGGCAGGTAAAAGGCGGTTGAGCTGGGTGGAGTGAGCCCGTTTGCCAAGGATGCGAAAGTGAGCTCCAGCTCGGAAGGGAGGATGTTAGTTTACAGAGGATTAGCATGTGCCGGGTATGTGGCGTGGAGCGTATTGCGAGCGCCGCCAAAGGCGTCCTTTCTTGGTGTTACGCATCCGATGGTCAAGCGAAATGGAACAACAAAGGGCATATTCAGAATTCTTCTTCAAGGGCAAGGATAACCAGACCGGAGATTCTGGAATGGGACACTGATTGAGTGCGTCGATCTCTACGCCGAGATCTTTTTGGTTCCAATAGAGGCGCAGTACAGCCATGCCAGTGCAGACACTCTCTAACCCGGACAAGGATGCTATGTTTTTGACACTTCCTCTACCGTCGGGACAGGGCATTTAAATCTTACAAGCGTAGATGTTTTGACTCTGTTCTTTGGCCATACGTGGTTGCCCGTATTTTTTTTTTTATAGTTTCCGCCGATGAATGTGGAATCTTCTTCAAGATACTGGTAGCCCGTGCAACCAGCATGAATGATTCACGGGATATTATTCTCCTTTGTTCTCGGGCCTACGTCCTAAACCACACCTCTGCACACTTCGACCACTCTCCCCACGGAACTGCCGTTAGGTATTACTTCGCGGAGCTGGTTAGCAATTATGCTGTATTCTGTAGGGCCGCCTCTTGGGCTCTTCTTAGAGCTTCAGCTCTTCGTAGTGCCATCTGTACGTTAGCTATGAAAGAGCAGACCTCTGCCTAGTCGCTCTCAGATCTCGTCTCCGGGGTTGGCAAGTTCGCTCTGTCCTCGGCGAATCGTGTGCAGTAGAACACTGCATGCTTCCTTCACGTCTGGACATTCGGGGCACATAGGTGAGTTATCGTGTCCAAACCTGTGGTGGTATTCCCGAAAGCCACCATGCCCCGACAGGAACTATGTAACATGGAAATTACAGTTCCCTATTTTCCTCTGTGTCCATGATTCAATGTTGGGAATGAGCATATGGGTCCACCCGCCCTTTGCGGAGTCATCCCAACTGGTTTGCTACAGCGTCATCGATGCCGCTCTTTCCTCCGTCTTTACTCTTCTTGCCACGATTCAGGGGCCGCCGAAGGTACACCCTCTGGTTCTCGTTCGCAAGTATGTCAATGGGGACCATTCCGGCAAGAACACATGCTGCATCGTCAGAGATGGTTCGGAAGCCGCTGATGGGTCTGATTGCACAGAGCCTGTATTGCGCTGACAACTTCCTCCTGCACTCCGTAATTGCTAGTGCACCGGACATATCGGGGCGGCGTACAGCAGGACTGAGCTGACCACACAATCATGTTGTCCAGGGATTCTACGAGCGTATCCAGGACCGCCGATATTCGGGAGCATTCGAGAGAGTGCCGACTGCATCGTCGAAGCCTTCTTGCTTGCGTAACCGCATTGTGACGGCCCGTGTCATTGTGGGTATGTGAGTCGACCCCAATGCACTCGGACCTCGACGTCGTCGTTTTGATGCCTAGTCTGTACTACACGGCCTCACTAAGTCACTGACAATGATGAAAGCGTACGTCTGTCTAGAAAAAGCTTCTCAAACTCGGCCGGTCAGAGTAGGCATAAAACTGTAGGTCCCTTCCACTCGTGAGAGACCAACACAAGTGTTCGCTGAGAAGTTAGGCCCTTCTTACTTTTTTGCGTGCCTCGTCATGGTCGTCTCCTCTACGTGCTATAGCGCCACTCACCCGTGTCAGAGACGACCACGACGAGCCACGCAAAAATGTAAGAATTTTAGTTGTTTCTACAGCAGTCTCGTCTGCATCGTGGAATATTAGAGAAGTTCGCACAGAGATTAAATGAAATTCTTTAAAAGATTCTAGTTTATTTAATTTCGCGAAATCCTCCTAGGGAATGGTCGGAGGAAAGCATGCCCGATGAGTGGAACCTCAGCATCGTCTGTCTGATTCACAAGAAGGGATACCCCTTTGACTGCGCCAACTATCGAGAGATCAGCCTCCTTAACATCGCCTAAAAGATACTCTCTGCCGTTTTGTGTGAACGCCTGAAACCATTTGTCCTTGTCAGTGCGGTGCCAGGCCTGGGAAGTCCACCACCGACCAAATATTCACACTTCGGCAGATCCTGGAAAAGACTCAAGAGATGCAGATCGACACCCATCAAGGCCGCATATGACAGCGTGCATAGAGACAAGCTATACAGCGCCATGTATAGTTTTGACATTTCTGCCAAACTCGGCAGGTTGTGCAGGATGACGATGGATAACTATCGCTGCTCCATCAAGGTCGGTAACGAACTCACCGAGACCTTCAATGTCTCGACACGATGTCATCTGACTCCTTCAACATCTTGGGAGGATCGTATGAAACTCAAACGTAAACACCCGAGGCACAATCTTCCAAAAGTGCTGGCTGACGTGGACGACATTGACGTGATTGGACGAACACAGCGAGCCGTCAATGAGGTGTTTGCGGGCTTAGAAGCGGAGGCTGCCAAAATGGGTCTGGAAATAAATGAGGACAAAACGAAGTACATGCTGTCATCGAGAAAGGACGCACAACATCGACGTCTCGGACAGAGCTTCACAATGGGCAAGGACATCGTCTAACTCGGCGCCGCAGTGAAAAGATACTACAACATCAGTACCGAGATCAGGCGCAGATTCACTCTTGCTAATCGCTGCTTACTTCGGGCTCAAGATGCAATTGAGCAATAGAGCCCACTCTCGTTGGACCAAACTGGCTTTGTATGGCACCTTAGGTTAGGTTAGGTTATAGTGGCTGACTTGTAAGGACAGTCACACTCAGGCCCACTGTGATCATCATGCGGATTGACTTCTCCCAACATCGGAACCAGTTGGTGCTTCTTGTGAAGCGATTTAGCTGGCCTATGCTGGCGCTGTTTAGCTCATTGATGCCGCTGAAGTAGAAGGCCGCTAGGTGTAGGAACATACGACTAGCCGGAGCACTGCAGGAACAGAGTAGGTGATGTGTGTTTTCTTCCTCCTCTTCATCCAGGCAGCTTCTGCAAGGCACCCATCCTGCGAGCATGAGTGCCAATAGCACAGTGCCCGGAAATGACTCCAATGAGGATGCTTAATGAGTGCTTGCTGAGTCTGAGTAGACTGAGTGATCTTTTGTTTGAAGGCAGGTGGTGCCTTCTAGCCATTTGTGGTTTTGATTGTGTGAATCTTAAGAAGATGGTAGGCTGTAGCTATCGGCAAGGAAGGTGGTACGGCTACTATTGATAGAGATGAGGTTGTACCACAGTTCATCGGCTTTGCAGTTGCCTGGTATGTCACAATGTCCCCGCACCCACATGAGGTGAATGTTAACATACTCAGCCATCTCGTTAAGAGTCTGCGTGCAGTTAAGGGATGTTTTTGAGTGGAACATGACATTGTCCAGGGATTTTATAGCGAACAGATGGTGGACACGACGCGTTGTTTTTGAGCCATGACAGCGCCTCTTTAATCGCTTTGGTTTCTGCCTGAAAAACGCTACAGTGATCGGGGAGCTTGGGAATAGACTGCCGCACCCACCCCTTCATTAGTCTTCGATCCACCTGTGAAAATACGCAGAGGATCATCCAACGTCTGCCTATCAGACATCCAGTCCGATCTGAAATGAATGCTGATCGAGAATTTCCTCTCGAAGATAGCCTGAGGTATTAGGCGGGCAGTGTCGCTAGGAAGGAAGTTGAATTCCTTGAGAATGCTTGACTGGCCGATATTGAGTTCGGACCACAAACGGAGTGTTCTGAGTCTCACGGCTGTGGTGACTGCTGTTTGTTTTCCGAATATTCCGTATCCTGCACTACGGCGCAGACACATGGACGCCATTGAGAGCGGATGAAGAAGCGCTTAATATCTTCGAGAGAAAAGTTCTGCGTGCGATTTTTGGTCCTACTTAGGTTGACGGCGTCTCGAGGATGATGAACGACAACGAACTGTGCGGGCTGTACAGCGGCATGTGCCTAGTAAAGCGTCTACGAATCTAACGCTTAAGAGGGCTTAGAGCGTATGGACATCACAGCTCCTCCCGAAAATGTTTGAACTCTGTTCCATTGATTCAGATAACAATGATACTCAGACTCTTCTCAACTACTTAATTAACTTCCCCCATTTTGTACACACTTTGTCGGCTCACCCGTAGCATCAAATCCAAATCCGAATGACTCTCCATCCGCTCGACTTACACGCCTATTTCCACTTAATCGATATTAATTCACACGTCTCGTCGTGCCCCATCCCCGCTGCAATCGTTTAAACAAAACGGCTCTTAATCCCCGACACTCCTACGCCAGCCGTCGCGTCGTCAGCCACACGTCCCGCCGTGAGTTCGCTACCTTTCCTAATGCGTTCCTTCTTCAACACTAATTTTTAAACAAGTTCTCTGCTCGTCCCCATTGCCTCAGGGGTAGCCTGCTTCGTTCGAAGATGTCTAATTTTAGCATCCGCCCTCTCGACCATGAACCTTGCCTTCCCTCTGCTAACGACTGCAACTCAAAAGAGACTCTCGCCCCCGCCTCCAGCGACTTGCTTTCATCTTCCCAATTAAATCCTGATCAACACAATCCACCGAAAACACACACAGCTCCGTAAGGGTGCTTAAAAAAGACAGAAAGAAAAAAAAACCTCGGCACAACCCTGACATCTGGAATAAATCATGCCTCAGCCTCCACCGCACCCAGTGCACGCCCGCGTCTTGATGTGGAATTCTAAAAATCCCCTCGATGCGCGTTTGACTGGGCTCCGCCGGTGTCACTGAGGCGAACGCATGCACGTCCGCCCGGCACGCACGTACACTTTGCAGCACAATTGCCATGTTAATTTGTTTATAATCACTGACACTTAACACGCCGAACGCACCGAACGCGCACCCAACCCTCGGTCCCTGTCATCCGCCGTACGAGGGCTGTGTCTGACAACCGCTGCCGCCGCCGAGCCGTGAATACGCTGTGTACGATAAGGTGATTTAATTGAAATTCCAGCGGTGAGAGCTGAAACACTGCAAACAGCACTCTGACTTGAGTTTGTTAACATATGTGGACGCCACAGGGTCGGGCGGCTCATGCTGCCATCTCTCCGGTGCCGCCGCTCAAACAGAAGCGAATTTGCTCGGCATGCCGCGCCCCCTGGCATCAGTACACGGTATGTTCATCCGAATAAATTGGTACGTCAACATGACGCGGCGGATTACATGTCGGCTTCAGGATCTGTTGTGCGACGCGACGATGGAACGTTGGGGGGAACCTGTCTGTTTTGAATCCTAAGTGCAGGCAATCTCAGGGGCGGCTGAAAATCCTAGCAATGAGTGATGCGAATGCTCGGCCATTGACCGAGTGTGTCGGCTGAGCTGATGGCAGTCTCCGGGGGAACGTAGGGCACGTGGTAAGCTCATCATTTTTGGCTGATTTCTGCGGAAAATCCACCCCGGGGACGGTTTAAAATCAAATCCCTGCAGTCAATCCCACGCTCACTTCCCCCTTGACGCAATTTTTATCGCATCCCTCAGTCGGTCAAGGCATACGGCAGTCCCCCTGCACTCCATCGCATCAATAACACGGCACAGATAGCGGCCGTCGTCACGGCTAATACCCCATCGAAAATTGCTCATCCGCCCGGGATCACAGCTCGCCGTCATAAAGTTGTAACATTCCGCCGCTAAATGGCTGTGTACACGTCATAAATTGCCCCGCAAACATAATTGACCGTACTGGAATTATCTGGGACTTCACACTGCTCGGCACACATGATCGCACGCAAGACTACGCACGCTATCCGCCACGCACCCTCGTGTTCGACGGGCGCAGACATCTCTGAGCACCAGTCTAAGGGCGAAATTCCTTCGAATTGTTGACCCGCAACAACGACACATTTAACCGTCGTCCCCCGAGTCTGCGTCTGTGCCTGTGTAGGTTGTTCTCTTCAATAAATCACTTTCAGTATTTGAACCACACCGTCTGTTCCAGTCACATGGCGATGCGTTAAGATACCGAGCCAACGGCCACCATCGACAATTTATAACCAAAAGTGACTGGTGCGAGCGAGGGCCGCCACCACCACCGCCAGCCAGCAGTAGCCGCAGCGCCGGCAACACAGTTACTCGCTCAACGCTTAGTTAATAGGATTTGCCAAGGATTCTGGGTTTCTTTTTTGTTCCTTCTCTGCGGAACCAAGGAGTGGAAGTTATGCCCTTGGTCGCACAGAAAAATAATCTTTCACTTTTCTTGCTACGCTTTTGTTACTCTTTTTTTTCGTTGCCTTTTCCTCGCTCTCCACGCGCCTCCCCCTGGGAGGGGGTTGTTGAGGAAAAGGATTACCGAACAACGTGTTAAAAAGTGTACACTCCAGCCCCCGCATTCGTTGAAGGGATAACAACACACAGACATGGAAGGCGAACCAACAACACACAAAAAAAATGTCCGGCACGGTCATGTTCTTGTTATCGCCTCAAGGCAACACGAAAAAACGGAGAAAAAAACAACAACACAGAACTAGGACTCTTGAAGGATGTGTGCACATACAGCCACACAGTCACACATCCAGTGCAGACGGGCCCCACTTTCTGGTGGGCCCCGCACGGTGGCTCATCTCTGGGGAGTTGTATTGTGATCACGAGTCAGGAAGTGGAAATAAATGTCTCTGGTGGAGTTTATGAAAGCCTCAGAAATGGAGATTTCACTCGGATACGGCGGGCGGCCTCGGGGGGAGTCGGGCCTGCCCGCAAAACACTTACGCGGTGGCAAAAGATTATCTCGCCTGACATGAGACGAATCGTAAGGACGATCATTTAAATGGGGTTTTCGGGGCCTTTGTGGACAGGAGGTCAGGAGGGTAATCAACCGCACAAAGGGACTCTTGGCGACAGTATGTGGGTGTTGGTACCGATGCTCAGGGGTCATTGCTTTGTGAAGGTAGGGTGCTGTGTGACATGACACTCACGGGCGAACGGACATTTAAAGCGGAAACGTAAGAATTAATTGAAGTTCCTGTTGGGCTTCTTAGACTACACCTACAGTTTGGGGTGGACCTGCACCAGAGCCAAAAAAACCTCTGCAGCTACCTCCAATTTTGCATTCCAAGTTGGTTGAGGTCCTTCTGCACTTTGGTGCCCCAACGCCTATGTTGCCTTATCCGAATGGCCAGAAATCGAATAGTCTCAGAGCCGAAGCTTTCATGTCCATCCGCGACAGTAATCTTGCGCTTGATCGCGGTACTGCTCTTATTGTTCCTATTTCTTCTTCTTTGTGTGGCGCTACAGTCCGGGGTGGACCTGGGCCTCAACCAACATGCCTCTCCAACTAGCGCGATCCCTGGCTAGCTGTCTCCAGTTTCGCACACCAAGTTGGTTGAGGTCCTTCTCCACTTGGGTGCGCCACCTTAAACGCGGGCGTCCTCTGTTGCGTTGCCCGACAGGTTCGGATTCGAAGATTCTTCGGGCCGGAGATGTGGTGTCCATGCGCTCTACATGACCTAGCCACCGTAGGCGTTGGATCCGTAGACGCCTAACTAGGCTCATGTCGCTGTACAGCCCGTGTAGTTCGTGGTTGAATCTTCTCCTCCAGAACCCGTCAACACAAACAGGACCAAAGATCGTACGCAGAGCTTTTCTCTCAAGGAGACCAAGGACTTCTGCATCCGCCTTCGAGATTGTCCATGCCTCCTGGCTCTATTACTCAATTGCCTCTTGAGCCCGAAGAAACAGCGGTTGGCAAGAGTTATCCTACGCTTGATCTCGGTGCTGTTATTTGTATAGTTTACTCCGGAGCCGAGGTAAGTGAAGTCCTTGACTACCTCGAAGTTATAGCTGCCCATTGTGACGCTCTGTCCAAGACGTCGATGTTGTATGTCCTTTTTTGAGGATTGCATATACTTCGTTTTGCCCTCATTCACCGCCAGACCCATTTTAGCCGCTCCCGTCTCTATGTTAGCTAAAGCCTCATTGACGGCTCGCTGAGTTCTGCCAATCACGTCAATGTCATCGGCGTATGCTAACAATTGCACGGACTTCTGGAAGATCGTGCCTCTAGTGGTGGCGTGTGAGTTTTGCACGACCTTCTCCAGGACGATGTTAAAGAAATCACATGACAGCGCGTCGCCTTGCCTAAAACCTTTTTTGACATTGAAGGTCTCGGTGAGTTTGTTACCGACCTTGATGGAGCAGCGAGAGTTCTCCATCGTCATCCTGCACAGCCTGATGAGTTTGGCAGGAATGTCAAAACTAGACATGGCGTTGTATAGCTCGTCTCTATGCACACTGTCATATGCGGCCTTGAAATCGACGAACAGATAGTGAGTGTCGATTTGCATTTTTTGGGTCTTTTCCAGGATCTGCCGTAGTGTGAAGATTTGGTCTGTTGTGGACTTTCCTGCCCTGAAGCCACACTGATATGGACCTATCAGATTATTAATGAACGACTTCAGGCGGGTACACAAAACGGCAGAGAAGATCTTATACGCGATGTTAAGGAGGCTGATCCCTCGATAGTTGGCGCAGTTGAAGGGGTCTCCTTTCTTGTGGATCGGGCAAACGACACTGAGATTCCACTCGTCCACTGATAGGGTTCCTCCACCGCCAACTCTACTCCAAAATCCCGATATGACCTTGAAGGTAACCTTTTAGATCTGAGCTTCGAATATGTCAGAGTAGCTCTAAAAGGGGGTGTACCAGGTAGCTCTGGATGTCGCCGTTGGCTAATCTGATGATAAGCTCCTCCGCTAGCCCTGATACAGACTCATCCACTCTCCCCCTCTCTCGTTTGCAGCCGCCAATGACGTCCCACGGGGGTTGGGTACCCCATCTTCAGTCGAAAGTGCTCGGCTCCCGGATTTCACCACGGGGAGGAGAGAGTAGGAGTTCATTGACAGAGGCTAAGTGCAGACGCCTGTGCCTGCATAAGTCGCTGGTCAACGCTTCGAAATCCTATTTACCGCAGAGAATTTCTCTTCATTATGTGGCACCTTGAAAGTTGAGTAGTGGCGCAAACGTCCTAGATTCCCATCCATCTAATGCTGGACGCGAAGTTTAACTAGTAGCCAAAGAACCCACAAACTGTCAAGATGATCGCCACGGCTCACAATTGCTGTAAAAAGGCGCACGCGTGCAAATGGGGAATGCAACGCTCATGGTCCACTGGCTATTATTTCAGCAGTCAGACCCATACTGCTGCATGGTGCCGCTATTGTGTGGACTGCAATGGATAATGACATCAACCTCAAGCCGCTTGACAGAGCTCAGAGGATGGCCTGCTACGGACTACTTCCTCTGCTGCTTTGAACATACTCCTTAGGTTAGGTTAGGTTAGGTAGTAGTGGCTGACTGCTGCAGAGCAGTCACACTTAGGCCAGAGTAGGCCCATTGTGATACCACGCGAATTGACTTCTCCTAACGCCGGGACCCGTTGGTGCTGCTGATGAACCGATTTAGTTGGCCAATGCTGACTGGTAGTAGGCTCCTAGGTGCAGGAACCTACGACTGGCAAAAGCACTGCAGGAGCAGAGAAGGTGATGAGTGTTCTCTTCCTCCTCTTCATCCATGCAGCTTCTGCAAAAATCATTATATGGAGCACCCATCCTGCGAGCATGAGTGCCAATTACACAGTGCCCGGTTGTGACTCCAATGAGGGTCCTTAATGAGGGCTTGCTGAGTCCAAGTAGACTGAGTGACCGTTTAAGGTTCAGTTATGGCCAGATTTCTTTTGTTTTAAGGCAGGTGGTGCCCTCTAGCCATTTGTCATTAGTCGTTTTAGTTGTGTACACCTTCAGAAGATGGTTAACTATAGCGATCGGCATGGAAGGTGGTACCCCTTCTATCGCTAGGGATGAGGCTGTACCACACCTAGCGAGTTCGTCGGCTTTGCAGTTTCCTGGTATGTCACAGTGTGAGGTGAATGTTAAAATGCTCGGCCATCTCGTTAAGAGACAGCCTGCAATTAAGGGATGTTTTTGAGTAGAACATGACATTGTCCAGGGATCTTATGGCGGCCTGACTATGGGAAATGGTGATATCCCTGTTTGATATGCCAAGACAGTGCCTCTTTAATCGCTATGGTTTCAGCCTGAAAAACACTACAGTGATCAGGGAGCTTCACGGAGATAGCAATGCTGAGGTCTTGCGAATAGACTGCCACACCCACCCCTTCTTTTGTCTTTGATCCATCCGTGAAGATGCGCAGAGGATCTTTCAGTGTTTGCGTGTCCGTCATCCAGTCCGATCTGGAAGGAATACTGATTGACTCTTTAACTTACCTACTAGTTAGTAGGTAACGCAGAGAAAGAGAGATCGCTGCCTTTCTGCAAAGAACTTCGGTGTTCTGATACCCAGGCAATCAAATCTCTGGGTTCAACCGCCTTGAACTCCCCGACTTGCCTTAATTGCTGGATATCTCTATACGAAACGGCCAAGTGTTCTAACATCCTACTCTTGTGGTTGTAGGGACACTGTGACATTCCAAGGAATTGCAAAGCTGAAAGCTAGTATGAGTATGGAAGCGATGGCGACCCACCATTTGGCAAGAATGTCGACATGGATTAGAAGAAGGCTGCGCAGAGCCTGTATGCTGACGAGCGCTTCTTTGCTGTCTCCTTAGTGGCGAGAACTTCTGTCCATACTGTTGCAACTCACAGTTATCTGACTACCAACCCGGATCGCTTATCCCAATGTCTTTCGATTGGTTATTAAATCAGATTCAGCTTTTTTTGGTCAGCCTTTTTTTCCAGCTGATCCTGTCCATCGCTTCGTTTCTGGTGGCTTCCAACTCGTGGATGTGTTTGGCGGCGTTTACCACTGCTCGAGAATAACATAATTCTTCTAGAGAGTCGTTGAATTCTACGCTCTCCTATTTCAGAAAGGACAGTTCCGCTTGACAGAGCTTATTTCATCCATTCTCGAACAGTGCTGTTAGTAACGCGCTTTATCATTTTGCCCTCGTGGCTGAAGAAATTAAACACATCTCATCGACGTACCTAGTACCCCTTCTTCAAAAATCTTCCTACTTCCGCCAAGTCGCACCTAATTGATTGACACACAAGCTGAAGCAAAAACCGCACCCACCGCCCATCAGCCAGACACAGTCCCACATAGAACCGCAACACACGCGGTTATATGTCAAGTGAATTCTTTCACAAATCTCCCTTGAAACACTCAAAGGCGGGCGGTTCAGAAATAAATTGGAGCATCAGCTCCATTCCCTCCATTCGAACGGCACGCGTGCATCATCATTCCCATTTAATTCCACGAGTTTTGATTTCATGACACCGTGACACCCTTCCCCGGCCACCTTTGATTTGAAGCTCAATAACTCTCCTTAATGACGCCCCGATCAAAGGCGACTCGGTGACACCAATCACCTTCGCCACATACACTTCCTCTGTTCATCAGCCAGTGTCGCCGGTGGGAGCCCAACCGAAACCACCACCACCACCCACTCGTGGTGTGCAATTAATTTCTCGAGGAAATCCACGCACACGCACACACACAAGGCATATTGGATGAAATCCAAAATGAGATTCTTCCCCGGCGACCGGCAGATGTGTGATTCGTAAAATCACTCCATCCGATGTATTGGCAAGCCGACAGGCAAGGGTATTGGACACCACCGGCTAGACAAACACACGCGCATCCCTGCAAGGGGTTGAGTCGCATTCTACTTCATCATCATTTCATGTTACTTCGTGTGTGTTTTTTTTTTTTGGGGGTGATTTATTGACAGCAGGTGGAGCGAGCGATTGATGGAACTCATAAAAATTTCATAAAACTTTTATGAAATTAAAACGACGACGAGGCATTTCGCTTTCATCCCTGATGTGTGATTTTTTGTGCGTGTGCGTGTGGAGATGTCAAGTGACAGCTGAAGCCAGGAGAAGATGTATTCTTGTCGTTGAAGCACAACTGGAGCGGAAGCGGACGCACTTAAGAAATGCAAATGACTGCCTGTGCCTTGTGTGGTCTTCGAGGTGGTTGGTGTGGCTTGTGGGGATGGTTTTTTTAATTTCTTTTCACTGACGCCAGTGAGGTGCAGTGCGTACAGTTGTGGACGGGATCGAGGAGGGGAAGACGTAGGGTCGATCAAGAGATCTCATCAAGTGATTTGAGAAGAGGGATCTACCAAGCAATTCACGTTGGGCAAGTGGTAGTTCACCGGCATCCAGTCCATCGTGTGATGTCTCTGTGACCTGCAACCCAGATAAGAGAAATTCAAAGCTGTCCTTCTAACCATGCCAGCTCGGCATTCCTCAACTGGTTTAGAAGTAAGGGAGGCAGTAGTTTTGACGACTGCTAGTCTATGGCTACCTTGTATTTCCACTCTATGACACCCTTCCCGAATCGCGAATAGCTGGAACGCACTTCAATTGTCCGGCAGACTGACAGAAGAGGTGACGGTTCTTGTGGTTATAGCTCGCCGTGTTGTTTGTAGCAACCTCACGTCGTTAACGTCTAATCCAAGTAATAACATGGCTTGTAGCGACCTCCATTGACTGTAACGAAACAGTAACGACTGTAAGTTCATTCCAACAACATACGTCACTTTATAAATCAGCTCTTGCTACGCAGAAGAGACTGTTTTGGTTCGCTTGCGACAGGACCTTAAACGCAGCATTCTTCTATGACCAGCACGTTCTCCCACTGGCACGGTAACGTACTGCAGCGAGATCTTTGTCAACAACGTCCCTTGAGTCACGACATGTCAGAAAATTCGAACTCTCTAGAAAGAGCGCACGTTTCCTCCTCTTTCCGGATTGGAGAAGTGCCTTCTGCATCTTGAAACGCTTGCCCTCATAAATAGTAGAAGCTCCACTGGCACTACGATACAATTACTGCCTACTCGCAAATGGAGACGATCACGCAGCCTCATGAATATGGGTAGACCGAATCTCAGGCATCATCACAGTGCACAGTTTCATTAGAACTTACAACTCTAGATTGGCTCTGCCCCGCAAGGACTTCTGCTGTAGAGACAAGGACGAAGGAGAAGCATTGTGCACCATCCCTGTAATTGCAGCACCTACTTAACTCGAACAAAAAACTTAATCGTTACATGCTAACCCAGTGATCTGACCAAGCTAAGCACTATTAGTCTAGGGCATCTTTACAGCGAAAGCTGTACAATTTTTGATGAAATATTTAGTTTGCAAGCAAGATTTGAAATCCGAAACTGTCAAGCCCTAATTTGAACATGCACAGTCCTAGATGCCAGTTTACGTGACATTCGGACTACGAATTGGATGACTGTGTACTAGCCACTTCACACAATGGACCCTCTCGCCAACGTTGTGCAAAGGTTCTATCTAAGGCGACGGGAAGTCAAACGGAGACTAGCAGAAGAAGGATGAAGACAGAAGAAATGGCAACATATGTGGCATTGTGGCAAGCCAAATGGGATGCTACAAGCAAAGTCAGTCACACTGACGCTCGCGGTAAACGCCTGGACATCGAGATCTCACGGGAACTGCAACTGACACGCAGTTCTTGTCGGGCCATGGGGGTTATCGGCGAAACCTCCACAGATTTGGTCAATAGTTCACCCTTCTGTACAAAATGTGCTAATGAAGAAGATGACGAATAGAACGCGGTTGAGGTAGCGAGAACACGTCCATAAGCTCTCGAGGTAGTAGTTCGTCCATATGACAGAGTCAACAGATAAATAGCTCGAGATCTGCTCCTTTATGGCATGCAGATCGAGCTAAGAAGGCTCGAAGGAGTAAGGAACCCTGAATCGGCTAAAATGGATTACACAGCCACGCATGTCGTGTTGGTTGATTCGATTATAACCAGGAATTGCAGGTAGCGAGGGAGACGCCCAAACAAACAAGAGACACACAAGAGTTGAGGGACGCTTGAGATGTTCACTGGTTGTTTCGTGGCATCCAGTATAAACAGCGTGTGAGTAGCACTTTCTTCTAAAATCGAACTCCAATTCTGAGCTACAGCTGCCTGCTGTAAGGAAAGACATCTGCAACACTTAGGCCGACATAGGCCTGTTGTGCTACCCCGCGGATCTATGAAGGTCTGTTCCACTAACCTGTTTGTGCTTTTGATGAAGCGAAGAAGATGACTGACTCGAAATGGCTCAGCTCAGTCAAATTATTTAAGCGGCACACTTCCAGGAGTCTGTACTATGTGCCTACGGAATGAGATAACACCACAGTGGCGTAGGTAAGTTTCTTCCTCATTCTCGCCTCTGCAGCTCCAGCGGAAGTCGTGCAAGACGTATTCCAGAATTTTGATCTCCCTTGCCACAAAGCCCTATGAGTCCTACGCATTGAGGGTTTGATAATCGTTTAGAATCTAGCCCAGACCAGAGTTATTCGATTATGAGGCATCCTACAGCTTGACCATCAAGGATTTGTTTGAGCAAGAGTGTGTAGCTTCAGCAGAGGCCTTACATTTGGAGTTACCAGAGGTTACATTATTTATGAGTCGCAGAAGCTTAAATACCGAGTAATTTCGAAAATAAATGAGTCCCAAAAAACACCATGCCATCTTAAGTCATCAAACTAGTGCGTAGGCGCTTCTGTGATACTGATCTTCTGAGCCTACAGAATCAGCTCTCACATCAGCGCCGAAGAACTGGCACCAGGTATGAGCAAAGCCGGGGCAGTGGCAGAGAAACTTCTCTTCCTTGTTTCTCCACAAGTGTCACAGAGGGTATTTGCGTTCAAGCTAAGCTTGAATGTGTTTGGCCGTCGGCAGTCTTTTCAGTCAAGGGACGACAAGATTTCTAACAGGCGTTTGGGAGCCAACGCTTGGTCTGTCTACATCCTGGTGAGTCTGGCCATCTCCGATGGTGCTCTCGAGAGGCTCAACCATCAATAGAAGCCCTAACCACGTCCTGAGAAAGTTTCTTCTGATCCTAGTCTAGCAAGCTCACCGGCGATATCACTTGATGTCTTGAAACCCACAGTTTCCGTGAATTATTAATGCCAATCACATTCAAAGAGGAAATTGCATTATTGAACTATCTTGGAAGCGGTTAAGGGTTAAAGTAACGCACACCTTCGCTGTCACTGCAGACCCTTCCTCCTGTTATTCACAATATAGTTTGTTGCCATTAGCATCGCACAGGTTTCCGCTTGGAAAACAGACATTCTAAAGTTGTCGCCCTCTACGAAAACACCAGCGCTGGAGCCTTCATAGGTCTTAGAACCATCCGTGAAGATACGACTCCATTCCTTTCCTGGCTCGAAGTATGCCCAGACCCTTTCTGGGAGCAGTACTAGCATGTGCTCTGGCATTTTAAATGAAAGCGTGCAGGAAATATTAGAGCGTAGCTCACACCTTGCATTGTTATGAAAATGGTTAAATTATGAAAATGGAAATAGGTAACTTTGTGCTGGAAGAAATGAGTCCAATCTAATAATGTTGAGTCCCCGAGTCAGGCTAAAAAAAATGAGTCCTTTTGACTCTTTATTGTCCCTGTGGTAACACTGTTTACAATGGCGATCGGCTTGTGTGGTGGGTCGCCAATGTTTTCGTACCCTTTATAGTTTTCCGCTTTGCAGTTCCTTGGAATGTCACAATGTCCCTACAACCACAAGAGTATGATGTTAGAATACGTGGCTTTTTCGTATAGAGATAGGCAGCAATTAAGGAAAGTCCTGAAGTTCTAGGCGATTGAACTCAGAGATTTGTTTGGTGCCTGGCTATGAGAACAGATGGCGATATGCGTTATCTTCCGGCAGGACAGAATTTATTTAATCGGAAAGACAGTTGGATGTTCAGATCTTTGGAATAGACGCGAGCACCCACACCTGCGTCCATCTTCTATCCATATGTAAAAAGTGGCAATGGACCCTCCAGCGTCTGGTGCTCGGACTCCCAGCAAGACCTGACGGGGATCCTCGTTGAGGTTCTTCTCGAAGAGGTCTCATGAGGTCCGCAGCTATATACCTCCAAAGAATTAGTTGAGTGTCTAGTCCGAAGTTCTTTCAACAAATGGAGCGATCACTCTCTCGCCGCATTAGCTACGAACTGCCTACAGACTGTGTCTATCGGCGAGAGGTTAACAAGTATGTTAAAAGCAGCGGAGGGAGTAGTCTCTTGTACTCCTCTAATGCATACAAAGGCACCCTATCGAGTGGTTTGAGTTGATGTCCTTTTCGAGTGCCTTCCATACAATCACGACGCCATACATCAATTTGGTCTGACTACCGAGGAAAAAGATAGTGAACCACGTTCGTCGTAATCCCCATTTGCAAGCGACCGTCTTTTAACAGCAATTCAGAGCCGTTCAGGCATTCCTCAAACGTTCCTGGGTATTGACGTTCCAGTTCTGCTTCATGTCCAGTAAGGACCTAGGAATTTTGGGTTACTATTCAGCGTGCCCTACATACACGCTGTGGTGACCCGTGGCTTTGTGGGTACGTTCGTCGACTCATAAGGACTTCAATCTAGGTGCATGTGTAGGTCCGCTGCCTCGAATAATCAAAGCCCCAGCTCTTTGGAGACACTCACAATTCTCAAAGGCTGTCTGTCTAGAAAAAGCTTCACAAACTCGGCCGTTCGGAGTCGACATAAAACTAACTGGTGCCCTCCACTCGTGAGAGAACAATATCACGCACAAAAGGAGTGGTTGCTGAGAAACTGGGCCGTGACCCTCTACGGCCAGGAATCTTACGCTTGCTAGTCAAGAGGTCCATTTTTTTGTCGCTGGAGACCTAGGCCGAGTTCACTAGCCACCAGCTTGGACACAAATTTACCAAACGACGCAATAATAATATCATCTGCATTGACAATTACCATACACGCAGTCCCCTCCGTGTTCGTAGCAGTTTGTTCACCATTACGTTCCACAAGAGAGTGGACAGTTCACAGCCTTATGGTACACCTCTTTAGACATCTCTACAGATTGTAATTTCACCTAGCCTCGAGCTCATCACCCTTTTATTAAACAGTTCTTAAATGATTTATTCCGACTCCAGCTCCTTCTCACGTACTCTGACGACAGTATTGCCCCAAAAGACTACCCGTGGTCGTTAGAATCTCCCAAAAAGAGAAACGCCAACATTGTCACTCCATTTCCCGTCCCATTGGAGATCAAATGTGCGCATACATCACGATAATTCTCAAAGGACTGCCATCAACGTCTGATTTGCTCGAATACCATACGAGATGGATTCACTTCACAGCTGCGGCGCCACTCCAGTACGAGTACACTAATCGCTGACTTATCGTCCGTCCACTTAAGTGCCTTCCGCCGATAATTACTCCACATCTGTCGGCTCATCATAATTCTCATCTCTTTGTTTGCTGCCGTCAAACAAAACCCGTCACGGGCTATTAAATCAGAATTCCACGCTGTTCTCGCTGCCGACTACCGCCGACGTCTATGCTCGTGCGACCGCATTCCTTCGGCGCGTTAATCCGCTCCCAAGCACACAGGAAACCAATTGTCACGATCGTAAAACTCTTTGAAATGTCCCACGAAATCCTGGGATTCCTCAGCTTTCCTCGTTGCGTTCTATTTTTGAGGCATCCCGTGCCTTCACTTTCACCGCGGTGCGGCTGATTCCAAGACGGATCTCATGGCATGAATCATGGCTCTGCGGAATGCACTTTTGGGCGTTTCCACCGCTCCTCCTCCCGCCAGCGGTGTCCTATTTTTCAATTAATCCCCCCATTTGTTTGCGCCGCCGTCATAAATGAACATTTTAATAGTGAGATTGTCTGAATATTAAATTTAGTCGCGCTGGATTAAAATTAATCTTTTATGAATGGGCATGCGGTTGGGGCTGGCGTGGGTGGGGTCGTGTCGGCTATGGGGGAGGTGGTTTCTGTACGGTTTCTGTACGGTTTCCCGCCGTGTGATGAGTCGACAAATTGGATTACTTATTTATTTTGTGATACATTTTTACATATTTCATTTCGGTTGGAGGTGATTTATGCTTTCAACGGGTGCCGGGCTGCTGGCGACTGAGCGACGGTTTAGGCTGAGCACATGGTGTGCAGGCACTGGCACCTAGTTAAGCATGCGAATTTCTATGAATGCTAAGCGGACATAAATTGTTTTTGCATAAATCAGTGAATGGCGAACAGAAGCGGCTGTCTATGGGAGGTTTAAAATAATACGATTGTGGCTGGGTTTACAGGGCTGTTAGTATGATGGTTTTGATGCTTATTTGGGGGGGACTTGGTGCATGAAATAACAAGCCAGATTCTCCTCTCGTTGGGCATCGAGTCAGAAAAGACGTGAAATTCTTTCCAATGCAACTGTGTTCCTATAATTTGGAGCGTGGTCGATAGGGTATTCTTAAGAAGGTATAGAGAGAGGGTGGGGTAGTATATTAAACACCCTATTCCGCTCGTGGAAGAACATTAGCACGCACAACACGAGTGGTTGCCGAGAAGCTAGGCCCAGGCCCCTACGGCTGTAGCGTCACCCATATTATTATATTATTGCGTTAGGAAGAGGTGGTACCTGTGCACAGTGGTCTTAAACACTGGGGCTGGGAAGAGCATTCGACATTCGTGTAGTTCACCTGAAAAACAAGTCGCTAAGTTTAACTGTGCCTCCGAGGACTAGTGAGCAAACTGGTAAGCATTCCCGATGAAATGGGTACGCCGCTAAATTCATGGGGAAGACCAATGCTATTAACTAGCTCACTAGAGCATCGTTTGTTAAAATAGCAAGAGAAGAGTGACAAAGCAGACACGCTACGTCAGTGTTCGAGTGAACCTAATGATAATCGCTCGTTTTGTAGACTCTATCTAATAGGAACAGGGTGGTCTTGGATTCACCAGACCAGCTATAAGCGTTCTCCTCAAGCTTGCGGCGAATGTTACTTACTTACGCGACACATGGAATGTTCGAACGTGAGCTGCCTTCCATCGACGGCGGTAATGAGCATGCTGTTCCCAGTCATCAAGAACATACTCTCTTATGTCCCCGATAACTTGGTCTTTATACTGGAGGTTCGATCTACCTGTCCACCACAAAGCAGGAGGCTCGGATTCGAGGACCCCTTTGGCTGAAGCGTTCTTGTCCATGCGCCCGATATGGCCGAGCCAGTGTAATCGATGGTATTTTTCTTACCGGACTACGTCCACACTCAGGTACACCTCGTAGAGTTCGCTGTTGTGACACACTCGATGTGGCCGAGTTAGTGTATATTATAATGTGGGTGGCGCTACAGCCCCTTGGAGGACCAGGACCCAACTTCTCAACCACTCGTGTTGTGTGTGCTATTGTTTTTTAACCAGTGAACGGGATCTACAGTTTTATGCCGACTCCGAACGGCCAGTCAGAAAAACTCTTTTAGCATTGTCAGTGACTGAAAGAGGTGGGCCGTGGAATATTGTTTTTTTTTTTTGTTGTTGTCCAGACCAGGGTTCAAAGCAACGACGTCGGAGTTCAAGCGCTTTGGGGTCGACGCACATACCCACAACGCCACGGGCCACCACAACATTAGGAGAGATTGACTTTTCAATCACCAGTGCATTTGTTGCTACGGAAACCGCACTACTGGTCATTAAGAAGATTACAAGATATTCCACAAGCTGACAATTAATCAACATTTCCATGACAAGAAGACACGATATTTCTATTGACTGTGAAATGGTATAAAGACGGGTCATATGGGCGGGAGCATTTGGACCCCGGAATAAGTACAACCAACCCTTTGGGCAAACGCTCCACTTTTTTTCAGGCGGACGTTTGCGACAGATGCGCTCGAATAAATCTTGACAGAAACTATACCAACTGCGACATAGCAATAATGTCGTACAGTCGTGCCACTATCATCGCACTTGACTCCTACATCATTAAATCAAAGCTTGTTTGGGGCAGGAGCAGGCTGAGCAGGAGTAACAGGCTTAAGCTTTAGCTGTTCCCACAGGACTAGAAGACAATGAAATGAAAAATGGCCTACTCCCTCGCTAGGAAAGGAGCATCGGAACCTTTTAAAGGCCCCGAAACCCTTCTTTGCTTCTGAAGATCATTCCACCAGGGAAGAGTTTAGAGAGCTATAAAGAAGGAACCGGTCAGAAGCCTGGAGCAACACATATGACGTGAAACAGGCCAAGAAACTCTTGGGTCAACACAACCGAAAGAGGTTTGAGGCATGTATCAACATGAGAACCGAATTTAGGGAGCACCTAAGGAAACTAGGAGCATCAGAAAAAAGACCCTCCATATTTTGCTTACTTACTTACTTTTCAGACCGGCAACCCTTGAAGCGTGCGGACCTGAACAACAGTTGCCTTCCATCGGTGACGGTCGTGGGCACGCTACTTCCAGTCACCAAGAACAAGCTCTCTTATGTGTGATGACTAGGTCTTTGTACCGGAGGCTTGGTCTCCGGTTTCGTCTCGAACCCGGAGTCTCGGATTTGAAGATCCTCTTGACTGTAGCTTTGGTGTCCATGCGCTTGATGTGACTGAGCCACTGTATAATCAGTGTGTGGCGCTACAGCACTTAGAGGACCAGGGACTATCTTCTTAGCAACCACTCGTGATGTGCGAGCTATTGTTCTCTCGCGAGTGCAATGGAATCACCGTTTTATGCCGATTCCGAACGGCCAAGCAGCTTTTTCTGTCTAGAAACTGTTTCAACATTGTCAGTGTTTCGATAGAGGTGGGCCGTGACAATTATTTTTGTCGCACAGACCAGGGATCGAACCTAAACGTCGAGGTCCAAGTTCATACATATGTACATCGCCACGGGCAACCACAGCGTAGTCGAACCAGTGTAGTCGACGGATTTTTGCGTTCCGAACTACACCCACATCCTAGAATAGCTCGTTGACCTTGCGGTTGTGTCTTCTCCTCCATTCGCCTTCCTCGCAGACGGGACCATATATCCGACGTAGAATTTGTCTTTCGAAGGCACCAAGAATCAGCTCTGCAGTCTTGCTTAGTGTCCAGGCAGGACTGGCAGAATATGAGTTTTGTAGAGCACGATTTTGGTCCTTCGAGTCATGAGTTTCGAGCCGCGTTGTCTTGGCAAACCGAAGTAGCATCGGTTGCCAAGGGCGGCTCTCCGTCGAATCTCCACTAAGATGTCATTCCTGGAGTTAGCGTTTGCCCCGAGGTAGAGACAAACTCCTTTACTACCTCGACATTGTAGCTGCGAATTGTAATGTTTTGGCCTAGGTGTTGTGCGGCGGATCGTTCTTTGCTCGAGAGCATATATTTTGTCTTGGGCGTAGAGAAGACACTATAATGCAAGTCTCTTCCAACAATAGACCTTAAGGTCGCGTTGCAATGTACCCTCAACAGTAATAAACAAAAATATGGATCGATACGATGTGGGTGACGGAGATTCAGCCTTTTTAGATTATCTGCGGATACAAGTCGCAGGGAGGTCTACTTGGTCTACTGTGGCAGTCGAAAGCTTCAGCTAAAATCTCCGAACCCACACTCAGGCGGACTTTTGGATGAAAATATCGATGTTTTGGGAGTTATTCGCCGGGATGGGGTGAGAAATCCGGCAGTACGCGAGAAACTCAATGTCGAGCAGCCACTTATCCGATCGAAAAGAGCTATGTTTGGATAAGTTTGGTACCCCATCATCACGTCTTACGAGGCATGCCTTAAATGAGCCTCCATCGGGAACGCGTCCCCTTGGCAGACCCAGGACCAGGTGGGTGGAGTCCAAGAACTCCCGTGGCTGCGTCTGGGGATAAATCCTGATGAGTTAGAGTCGATGGCGGAGGACAAAGTGCCCTCGAAATCTCTAGTGCATGGCCTACCCTCGCGACCCATCAAATAATGATGATGACGATGATATCGCTCTTCCGAAGTGAACAGGCAAGTTTTCGTATCCTCATAAGTGCTCCTTAAACAATGGCTTGGAGCGCAACCTTCTACCAGACTACAGACCATCTCTCCCACCTGCTCACTAGCGCATCAAGAGACATCACCGGAGGAAACAATCACGAAAAAAATTCCGTGTTCTATCGAATTCGATTGTTTGCACATCGACGTCCACTGATGGGTCAATTTCCCTTGGTTGCTTATTACTTCCGAAACATGCCAGTCGATTTGTTCCCAACTAACCCCCAGACGATACACCTCCCCATACGTTCACTCACGGCCAGAGGGGTCGGAAAAATTGATTCCAAGGATTATTATAATTTCTCCAGCCCTCCAGCCCAAGGTATCCCACCCACCCCTTTATCGGCTGAAAAAAAATTAACTGTGGGAATAAATGCCACACAAAGAGACGGAATTTACATATACTTTGGGGAATTAGCATCGACTTCTGTTCGACTATCCCCCGGATTATCCGCATCAAGTGAAAGCAAAATGAAATACGCAGCGCAGCTACTTAATCTAAATTGTAGATGCTCACGGAATCCCGGAAAGCGTCTCGTAGATACAAAAGGAATTTTCAATTATTTCCCCAGAGCAGCGGAACCCCCCGGAATAAAAAACTGCCGCCTAAGTGGATTTGTGTGATAACACACCCGTTCCTGCGGATGCCGGCGAAATAGCTTCCTCCGGGAGAGAGGCTCATCTGGTTCGTGTTGATGTTTCCGATGAAACACGGCGGCTCCCGGATCCCAGATGGCTGGCCATTCATCATGTACTCGGAGCGTAGCTGGTGCCCGCTCCGCCATGCAGATGGAATTTAATCGTTGACGAGTCAAAGGGGTGCCCGGCCCCACACTCGGCGTCTGTGAAAACAAACAGAGTGTACCCCGATGCCCTTGGATACGTTTTGAATGATACCAGCCAGCTGCGCTGCGGAGCATGGACATGGCCGATGTACTCCCGCACTCTTTGAGTGCATTAACCGACAAACAAAACAAACATGATGTGCCCCTGCACGGGCAGCGGACTGTAATGGAATACTGCTGAGAAAGTTGCGTTCTCCTTTTATGATCGCACAGGACATGTGAAGTATGGCGACGGGGCTTGAGTTTCAGTTGGAGTTTCACTGAAGCAAGCAGCGACTCAGCGTGCCAGGGGTAATTAAGAAAATTGCTTGAAAGTGATCTCATTGTGCCGGCAGAATGGGGCGGGGGAATGTGTGTCACATCGGGGTTTTTTTTGGGGTAACTTGAGACCAAAGGGTTGTGAGCAGTGACTTGTGCTGATGAGTGCTGTACGTGCCATGATACCCGCGGTGGCGTGGGGAAGCCATATGTGTGTGCTGGCTTGGCAATACTACGGGTGACTGGTGATGATTGGGTTCATCAAAATAAGCTGATATGGTTTCACTCTTTGTGATAATCGCACTTTTGGGAGACGCTGGCGCGGATGAAGATGTCGTTCATCAGCAGGCGACTACGCATGATTAGACAGCAGATGGCACCGCTGTCCATCGTTGAATATGTTTTGACAAGCTGTAGCATCAGATCGTGCTGAAAGGAACTGGTGACAGGGCTTGGCTTCAATTGGGGGTCACAATGTGAAACGTGGACCAGCTCAGCCAGTCGACATCATCCCCTCACTGTTTGGAGAAGTCTGTCAACATTTCATCCGAGGTTTCTTAACCCACTTGTAGTCAATGTGGATTAAGATGTTGAAGAGGGACTCGTACTTGGTGGGACTTACAAGAGACACACACACAAAATGAATGCTACCTCCTACTCTCAGTGCCACTTAGACAGTCGAAGGACGTAACAATCTGCAAGTGCATAGTGTCTCGATGCATTTTCTTCTTCTTTGGCTGGCGCTACAGTCCGGGGTGCAACTGGGCCTCAGCCAACATGCCTTTCCATCCCGGTCTTGTGGTAGTTGCTTCCAGCCACTCACGTTTAACTGATTCAGGTCTCCTTCTAGCTGCGTGCGCCACCATAGGCATGGTCTTCCTTTACCGCCTTGTCCCTCAGGGTTGGAGTCGAAGACTCTCCGGGCCGCAGCATTGCTGTCCATTCGCTTTACGTGACACACACCTGAGTCGAGGGATTTAAACTGGTTGGACCAGATCGATGTCGCTGTACAGCCAGTAGAGCTCGTCGATCAGTCTCCTCCTCCAAACGCCATTACATACGGGACCGAAGACAATTCGAAGGACTTTTCTCTCGGATATCCTCGTCTGCTTTAGTTAGAGTCCATGCTTCTGCTGCATACAGCAGGTCTGGGACTATCAGGGTCTTATATAAGGATATCTTCGTTCTTCGAGAAATGGCTTTATTCCTCGATGCATCATCAAGAAGCATAATGATGTGCGAGAGATGTTTCTGTATTCACTTCGTCCAATGTGGACCCAGGCACACCATGCACAAACCAGGTTCCAGTTAACGCGGTCTCTGGTATAGCCCACGTTTGTTGAGACAACTCTTGCGACTGAGGAGGCGTGTGTTTCAGGTGACTGCATTGCTCAACAGGCTCCAAGCAATAAGTTCATGTGAGGTAGACGTGCGGTTTCAGGAGTTTACACAAGGCGGCGGCGGAATACATCTTATGTGCTATACTTACTCAGGAGTTATAGACCTGTGTTGACACAGCATAGGGAGTCTCCCTCCTTCAGGATCATCGACGGCAAAGTAAGCGGCGCCTCTTCTGCCGCTCTTCACTTAGAGAAACGTGTTGGCTCTAGCTGCTAGACAGCACCTCACCCTTTCATCCAATTGGCATCCACGCACATCTTCGACTGCGACTTTAAATCGACTTTCCCTCAAAAAGACAAGGACTTCTTTATCCACTGCCTCGTAGAGCATGATTGAGTTCAAGACTGTCCATCGCAATATGGGCTTTAAACACGAGAAGAGACAAGGGTCATGTCTTTGCACTTACAACGGGGGCCGGCTTGGCTGGCTAATGCTAGCACTTAGCTCGCTGAAGTTACTGAGAACCTAAACCACCAGGTGTGAGTTCCCACGACTGTCCAAAGCACTCCAAGAGCAGAGGAGGCGATGTGTAGTCTCTAGCTCATCGTGTCCACCCACACACTGGCTACTGCCACCTAGTTAAAAGCGCTCGTTTTTGAGTGACAAAGAACAAATGCTTAGTTGTGACCTGGTTGTCTGAATACATGTTCATTTTGGGCATCACATTGTTCGTTAGTCGAGACAGTGTCTCTTTTATCGCTATATTCTCTATGCTATGCTACTATGTTGAGGACGACTTTATCGGCCTTCGGACCGTCTGTGTGGATTCACAGGGGATCGGACTCCCAATCCGAGATGGAAGGAGTGCTAGTTGTCGCAGGGGATCAGTGTCAGTGGTTGATTTTTGGATTCTATTAGGTCTATAACTTAGTTCAGAGAGAGAGCTGGCTGCCAAGCCGGCGGAGTTCTTGTGGGACGGGATCCACAAATTCCCAGAAAGATGGGAAAAAATCTGCTTCAGATGGGCTATACTTTGAATAATGCTATTGCGCATGTTTTTCTTAAATAAGCCTTCAAAAATAATAAGTTTTAGACCCAATAAGTTCGGACCACAGTCAGTCTTGGGTCTTAAGGCTGTGCTGGCTGCTACATATCTGCCGACTAAGACCAAGGGAGGGCAGTTGGAGACGGAGTGCATCTTGCTACGCTGATGCACACGCAAGCCATTCGTTGCAGTCGGTTGAGTACATTAGTGCTCTCTACCAATCTGAGGTCCGCTCCAGCAGAGAGGCCTTCTTGACCTTGTCCCGGGTATTTCATTTTCAGTTTACTTTGCAATCAATGATCCTGAAGAAGTCAGACTCCCCAAACTGTGTCAACAGAGGCCTATGTCTCCTGAACAAGTATAGCAAATAAGGTCTACTCCGCCGTCTTCTGAAGCTGTACGTCAACAGCCTGATTGGTAAACAAGCAAAATCCACTACTGACCAAATATTCATATTACGCCATATCTTGACAAAGACCCTGGAGGTGCAAGTCGATACCCACCACCTATTCATCGACTTGAAGGCCGCGTATGACAGCATTTCCAGAGACGAGCTATACAGGTTGTAGACAAGCCGACGCGCTGTCATGTGATTTTTTCAACATTGAACTTGAGAAGGTCGTGCAATACTCACACGTCAACACTAGAGGCACGATTTTCCAAAAATTCGTGCTGCTAGCATACGCGGACGACATTGAGGTGATTAGTCGAACTCAGCGAGCCGGCAATGAAGCGTTTGCTGTCATTGAAACGGAGGCGACAAAAATGGGTTTAGCGGCGATCGAGGCCAAAACGAAGTATGTACTGTCATCAAGAAAGGACACACAACATCGACGACTCGGTCAGAACGTCACCACAGGCAGCTACAACTTCGAAGTGGTAAAGGACTTCATCTACCTTGGCGCCCAAGTGAATAGTACGAACAACACCAGTACCGAGATTAAACGCAGAATAACTCTTGCCAACCGCTGTTTCTTTGGGCTCAAGGGGCAATTGAGTAGCAGAACCCTCTCTCAAAGGACCAAACTCACATTATATAAGACCTTGATCATGGCTGTCCTGCCAGTCATCTAGTAACGTCAGTCAGTCAGTCATCTATGGCGCGGGAGCCTGGACCATCTCAAGAGCGGATAAGACGCGCTTGGTCTCTTCGGGAGAAAAGTTCTGCGTTCAGTCTTTGGTCCTGTTTGCGTTGAAGGTTTTAGGAGAAGAAAATTCAAAGACGAACCGTTCGGGCTGTACAGCGACATGAGTCTAGTCGTAGATGTCTAGGCCATGTTGAGCACATGGACAACACTGCTCTAGCCCAAAGAGTTTTCGACTCCGAACCAGTGGGACAACGCAATAGAGGACGACCACGAACCCGATGGCGCACTCAAGTGGAGAAGGACCTCAACCAACTTGGAGTGCGAAATTGTATCGTGCCTGGAGAGGCTTGTTGTCTGAAGCCCAGGTTCACTCGGGACTGTAGCGCCATAAGAAGAAGACGAAGAAGAAGCTATACAGCGCCTTGTCTAGTCTTGGTCTCCCTGCAAAACTCATCCGTCTCTAGAGGACAACGATGGGGAATGCTCGTAGCTCTGTCAAGGTCGGCAAAGATTTCTCCGAGACCTCTGTTGGCAAAAGGATATAGGCAAGGTGACGCGAATTTTGTCCTGCGTGTCATGTGATTTTTTAGCATCATTTTCTACAAGATCGTGCTTAAAGCAGAAGTGAAAGTACGTACTTTAGATGCTTATGGTAGGAGACTGAACAACGAACTGTACGGCGTCCTCGATCTGGTCTAGCGAGTCTGAGTCTCTCGTCTCAGAAGGCTAGGTCATGTAGAGCTAATGGATGCACACCAATGCTCCGACGACGCGGCAAAGACAGTACGCCCGGTTACGTACGAAGCTGAAAGTGGCCCTCCATCACCTGAACGTGCGAAGGTGGAAGCAACTAGGACAAGACAAGCGGCCATTAAAGAAATCTCGTCTCCAGAAATCAAGTCCAACCTGGTTAAGGATTACGCAGCACACGTTTACTCTATGCTGGGTCCCAAGACATGGGGACATAGCCAGCAATGAGGCATTAGACGAACTTGCCGGGAAATGGGACCGAAATCGACCCATGCCACATTATGGAAGAATACTTCTCCCAAGACCTTCATGATGAAAAAGACATGAGCTCGAGAGGATACCACCCCCTCATCGCGCATCACAATGGGTCAACAAAGACCTAGGTATGGCGGGCTATCGTTTTTTTTATAAGCTTCTATGTGGACGCGGAGTAGAAGTCATGTGTTGGTCTTTCCTTCTTGTTGAAAGGCCGGATATGCGAAAGCATATTCTACAGAGCACGGACTTTAATTACAAACTTCAAATGTTTGGTTACAAGTCTTCCAAAGATGAAATGGCATGTTTGCTCTTGGCAGATGTTTCGAATCACACGCGAGTTGTACAAACAACTATTGAGGAAAAAATCTCATTAATACCCCTGGTTTGTATAGCTTCGCAGTTCCATACAATCGTGGCCAGCGTAGCCGAGAAGAAGCCTCATTCTACCAGAAACCATCGATTCCATCTTTAGAAAACCATGAACAAACACCCATTTGCATACACCCCTCATGCTCGGCGCGCCATTCAGGCCATCTGGACTCTTCGAAGGAGATAATTTCAAAACCGAGTACTCCCATAACGTTCCGAGATCACCACAATAATCCCCCGTCCGACTTGAAGCCGTACAAAAGTCGAATTTAATGAAAACCCAACAAAACATTGAACAAGAAAAAAAAAACACAACCGACCCCCGTCCAGTGCCAGGGTGCAGCGTATCCTTCGCTCCGAGGAGGAAGAAGGAAAAACAAATAACATCCTTGGACCTCGTTGCACGGCTTATGAATTCACAGAGAGAGCTCAGCGCTTTTCTCCAAAGTGAAGAATGAAACACAACATTGGACTGTTGTTATGACAAGAAACTAACACACACACAATGGCTGAACACGGATTAAGCCTAATGGAATTCGAGGGTTACGGGGCGGCGTCCATGGCGACGGAGATGATGATGAAGGCTGGAGACCCCAAACAATGAGTCATTTAAACTAAAACATCATCATCATCATCGCGGCGACCATGGCGTGTGATCCGTGCAAACACAATTCATTCCCTAATACCCAGTGTCCTTTTGCAGTTGTTGTTTCATTGATGCCCGCGCGCGTCTTTTATTTCAAGCCGGTCGACGGTGCGGCGCGGCTCGGCTCGGCTCGTCGCTACGGATGTCAATCCCAGAGAGCAACCCATTCAACCCCCGCGTCGAATAAAAAGACTACACCGCCCTGGCACTGTGCGCTGTGCGCTGATGCCGATGCTGATGCTGATGCAAAAGCACTTTCCCACCCCCCGGTGGGGTGGTGCTGCACACATAGATAGATTAGACCGGTTTCTCTTAATTTTTTCCTCGGCTGTGTGTGCTTTTTTTGTAGCGCCCTCCTATTTGGCCTGGTTCCTGTGTTAATCCTTCTCACGGTTTCATTTTTATCTCCCAGTCGAAGGATTAAATTACGTATGCCAGGCAGGATTCTGTTTCGCTGCATTAATTATGCTAATGCATTTAGAGAGAAGGATATACGCTTGTGCCGCGGCAAAGGGCTAGCGGTGAGTGGGCGCGCGCTAGGGCTGATGGCTGATGGGTGGCTGAACGGCGGTGGCATTGTCATTCGAATGCAGAATGTCAGATATGTACCCAGCTGAAGGATAATTAGCACCGAAGTCAATTAAAGACGTTCCAGGGTTCGCGAGGTCATCCCCCTGCACACGGGGAGGGTGCGCTGCCGCTAGTTCGCCTTGGCATGCAATGGATGACAGATCAAAGGCAGCTCGCACTTAATGAGAGCAAATGGAATCAGAGATACGAACGACGTATCTCTCTCGATGTGGCATTCGCTGGTCGGTTTCAATGATAAGGCCAGTGGGTGGGTGGGTGTCAAATTAGGAATTTATGACAGGGCGGACAATTGCAAGTGTCTGCTGTCATTCATGAGCAAGACCGTGGGGCGGGTGTTTTATTTTTGGAAGTAATTAGGGTTCATTTCCTTGGTTTTCTCGTTTTTATGTTGATTTCTTTTTAATTAGGACTTAGCTTAGGAGGCGCCCATTAAAGCTGCTGCTGGATAGACGCTGGTGCGCTGAGCGCTGATGAAGGACTCTCCACTCGGAAGTGTTTATGGATTAACGTTAAATGAGGCGCAGAGCTGCCGCTTTTTTTATGAGTGAAAAATAAAGTTACAGATTGTTTTTCTGGGCTTAAAATTTAATGTTCGACCAAAATGAGAGGTTGGCGGGGCTCTGATAAGGACATGTACCACTTTTCTGGTGTTTTTTTGTGTTTGTTGCTCGTGGTCGGATGGAGGGTCTATGTGCCATCGGATGGTTTTGTTTTATGCCCATTTCATGGCTTCATTTGGGTTGGATTTTAAGCAAGAACCTTGAGCGGTAAGTGGTGGTTGGAGTGGTAAGCCAGTGGAACGAGCATCTGTAACCATCTGGAGGCTTAATCACAGAGTCACTGAGTTGTTAGTGTGGCTTGCTTTTTTTGTTGCAGTCATTTATTTCGCAAGTGGCTCAGTTAATTTTGGATTGCTTCGGAATGTTGTTTTGAGGGTAGAAGCGGTTTGAGGGCGTTTTTGTAGTTCCTTCAATCAGTGCGACTGGAGGTTAATGTCGTAGTTGCCAGATGTTAGTGCTTTCGAAGGAAAGGCCCTGTCGCTCAAAAATGCTGCAAAAATGACATCAGATACTACCATGCTCAGCATCAAGTATTCGATCAACTTGATGTACCGCGAAGAAATCGTTGCGGCAGCAAGGACAGTGTGGACGATTTGAGATCGCATTGTACTTTAAATGCTCAATAATGAGGTCGCCAGGGGTTCTCTGTGGCGTTTTTGGTACTAAGCGACTAGAAGTCTATACAGCTGAAGTGGTTGCGATGTAACATGCGGCAGCCAAGTTGATAGCGACCACAACGATCATAATTTTTCTCTGATCACCAAGCGACTATAAACGTCAGAGCTCCAAACATTCTGACACCAAAGCTGGTTAGGTTACGACAGAGCATCAGTAGGATGTCCTTGAATAACTCGAGTACCTTCTGCTGAGTACCGTGGCGTACTAGGATCGAGAGAAACAAAGAGCCGGACAGTCCCCAGCGATACCGGATGCGCATACGGCACTCAGCTCCATAAGAAGGAAGAAACTGGAAGACGATGTCTATGATAGAGCCAGAACTCAATGGTTTGATGTGAGTACTGGACCAAGGGCAAGACTCTATGTCCCACACTGAGCAACAAAGGATCAACATCACTGATTGGTTTTAGCCGCAGCGATGTACACATGCCAAAATAAGTTCTTATCGGGCATTGTGTCATAAAAGCCCCACTTGCGCACTATATGTATGGCTACCAGGTCACAGGGACATACCTGACAATGAAGCAGCCAGTGCACTTACTGATGTTAGACTTTGGATAAAAGCACCACTTGCAATCGTCAAAAAGTAGGTGGATGACACGATCGTGAAGCTAGAAGCTAACTTACTTACTCATCAGACCAACGACCGGTGACGGTCATGGGCGCTCTGCATCCAGTCATCAAGGACAAGCTGTCTTACATCGGCGATGACTTGGTCCTTCTACCGGCGGTTCGATCTTCCTCTCCTTCTCGAACCAGGAGGCTCGGATTCGAACACCCCCTTTGCTGGAGCATTGCGCACTCGATGTGGCCTATGGAGGGTGGTCGATTGACTCATCCATCATATTGAAAGCCGGCATTTTCTTGCTTTCCTTCTCCAGGACAGCTGCAGATTCTGTCATATCAGTGAATATAAATACGAGGCATGTCCTTTGCTTACACATTTGAGAGACATTTTTGTTATTCAGCGAGATCACAGTAAGTCAGATCAGAATCTGTTCTGCATTTGCGGTGTGGATCCAGTGACCACTCTTGTGACGCGTTGTTTGAATTTAAAAATTTCCCGAATCGTCTTGTGCGCGCTATTGTTCTTCCTCGAGTGCTGGGGACCTAGAGACTTGTTTGCCCATTCTTCTCTGGTTGTGAGGATCTTCAGTGCCAAATTCTTCTTCTTCTTTGAGTCCGGGGTGGATCTGGGCCCCAACCAAGAATCCTCTCCAGCCTGCACGATCTTTCGCCGGTTGCGTTCATCTGTGCACACCAAGTTGGTCAGGTCCTTCTCCAGTAGTATGCGCCACCTTAAATGCTGGCGTCCTCTGTTGCATTGTCTCAATGGCTCAGAATCGAAGTCTCTTCGGCCCGGAGCTGTGCGAGTGTAGTCGCGTCTTAATTTTGAAACGCCAGCAAAGTATTTTCAAGATTTTGGTTATAGGGGTCCCAAGTTCAAATCCCAGTGAAAGAAAAGTTGAGATGCTTTTATGTGGTTTCCAATCCGGTCCGGTCACCAGTTGCCATTGGGAGCAAATTGACGCCAGTGAGTATCACAATGGACCAACAATGGTCGAAGAGTGTTAGCTACCGCTGTCGGCCCAACAACGTAACTCAAGAACGTTTTATGAAATTGTACTGAAAATGTATGAACCTACTAATATTCAACTAGACGGTATTGGTGGGTCTGGTGTCGATTGACTACACCTTTGGTAAAGGTTTCAAGGATAGAGCCCAAGTATGTGTCACTTGGTTCAAGTTTAGTGTTTCCTGACACAGTTTCATTGACGTTTCCAAATGAATTCACGGGGAAACTGCATCGCCCTGGGTCAACTAATTGAAACACTTTTCAACTCCTCTACACAAACTAACCTCAACGCCAATCCTTACCCGATGTCCCCTGTCCCTTCAGCCTATTAATGAGGTTTCCTCTCAGAGCCTGTCAGTCACCAAAACAAAGCCGAAACCACATCAACATCGCGTCAGCTTTCCAACCGTCCTCAGCCTCACCAACGACAAGCTGTAAAAGTGTGCGTTAAATTTCATTTGACGAAATTCCCATCGGTCTAGCCGAACACCTACCTCATTTCGTTCGCCCAGTGGGAGGACCCCAGTGCCTCAGCACAGTTCGTTGAATTTTCTATTTTATTCTGCTGCGCGGGGCGTGGGCAGGCGGCTAGATGAAACAAAAAAAAAACGAACACAACACAAACCTAAGCATTTAGATTGAGTTTTACAATTTTCCAGTTGGACTGCCAAAAACGTGTTTCCGACACATACCGTCCCATCCGCCCCCTGCCGCCAGACAGCAGCTGGTCCTGCGGTCTAATCGTGTGCGGGACCTCCTTTTGAGTTCAATTAAAGCGAATGACACAAAAAGACCGAACTGAAATAACACGACCCGAACAAAATCAATCCAAAAATGCAAATCACGAGGAATCAACGCCCTGCCGGAAGTGTGTCATTTGGTTGTTGTTTGTTTTTTTCGCTTGTCTGTGGGCGAAAGCCTGCTCCATGACAATGTCACACCTCAGTGGTCACGTATTTTGCAATCAATGCACTCCATCACGCGAAAACGACAATGCCCGCACAGCTGTTGCCATCGCCGCAGTGTATGTAGAGAGAGGGAGCCATCTCGCCACCCCCTCGCCGTGTCAACATGCCACCGGCGGGATGGGTGGTTTGCTTGTCGGTTGGCAGTTGGCAGCAACTTCTTCGGCGCCACTGCCACTGCAGGTGACACTTCCAATTTGCCAGGGCACGGCTAAGCGCTTTCGGGAGAGACCAACGCCAAGTCTGTGTGTGTGTCCAGAGTGCGCCCCCCTTCGAAGTAATTGAAATCAATTTGTCTAGTCGGGGCTCCGATCGATTGGCATCTTCGTGGATTCAACCGAATCCACTTTTCGTCTCATTTTACCAATTAAACGGCGAGCATTATCGACTGCAGTCACTCAGGCGCTCCGCGGGTACTCTGTCCGCACCCGACGTGTTAATCTCACAAGAGCCAGCAAGCCACGACCATCGCTCGCACCGAGCAATCCAATCAACAACTGACCGGCTGCCCTGCACAAAGACTCCGTCGCCGAGTGCAGACAACATAAATGACTGTCCTGTCAATTACAGACTCCTCCGTCAGCCAGCCACCGCAACCGACGTGTGCATCAGTCTGGAACTGCTGATAATGGAAAGTTATGTCGAGAGTAGTTTCCACACGTTATCTCTGCGGAAGTAGAGAAATCCTTTCCCTGGCGGGCGAGAAAAAAATAAACAGTGTCCCCGCGCAGGCGGTGTATCCCTGAGAGACAAACACATTTCCTAAGTGACGGCATGAACCACTCTGCCAAGCAAACAATCGCCCAGCCAGTTCCAAGGGACGCAGGCTGGGGTGTGTGTGCGTGCGCGCACTCTAAGGATTCATTTTATTCCTCCCCCCTTGTCCTCAGCCAGACGTGAGTACAGATTTTACCTGTCTGCTGCCGGGGGACGAGTGGTGGCGAATTGACTGACTGGAGCGCCCCCAGGAACACTGAACGCCTCCTCCCCGCCGCCGGGTCTTGCATAACACACAACAATAACGGCATATTTGTAATCCTTGTTTATTGCCATTCGTGTCACACACTAGCCACAATCAGGGGGCAGGGCACAGGCACAAGCACTAGCACGAAGGGTGGATTCAGCTAATCTCTAGGTACGCCGCCCAGGGGTTTACACGTACGAGCATATTCTCTTTTTGTCTTGTGCCCTGTCTAACTGCCTCCACCTGGAGCGTGCCTTGTGGGCCTCGCCGAGCTGGCTGGCTGCTGTCAGGTTACTTAACGCGTTGACATTTGACTGGCCGAGGGAGGGTGGTGAATTTTTGCATTTCGTTGCTCGGTTCCGGTCTGTTTGCTGGTTACATTCAATTAGTTTGATGAAAGCGAGCGGTCGTCTTCATTTTCATACGCATGGCGGCCGGGCTGGTGTGAGGTTTCACCCCTGACTCGTGGAAAGAAAGTTGACACTTGTCGCGGAACCGGTGTGAAATTGCAAATTTCCAGCATTTGACACGGCCTCCGTGACGCGAGAGGAGGGTTGTTGTTGCGCGAGGTGACGCATGTATTTCCCGGTTGATTGACAGACATGGAAATCTTCTTTGGAAGGACCGCCTGAGGGGTGGATCAAGGGAAATCATCCGAATCTCACTGCTGATTGACAGCAGACAACGACAGCCAGTCAAATGGAGCGTGCAAGTGAATTCTCAAAGGAGCTGACAGGGTGTTGGAAGAGGCTCTTCAAATGACTTGACGGGAGTACGACAAACGCGTGGAGAGAGTCTGTGGAGCAACCGAGGCCAGTGCGTCTTCAAGGAGGCCGTACTGAGAGACTCTAAGGTTCATTAGAGTCGAGTGAGACTTCGGCTCGTGGAGATTCGTGACGAATGTCCTGAAGTCTGGATCGGATGTGGGCATCAGTCGAGAGAAAGAGGAGAGGATGCTGAAGGACTAAGAAGATACTTGCAGACGAATTCGGTCGAAGTTGGAGGAGGAGTACCTTGCCCTGAGATATCTTAGTCGCGAGTTTTTAGTTTTCAATGATCTCAACTGAAGCCCTATCCACAGAGAAGGCCGAAGGAGATGGTCCTTAGAGCAACGAGCCACATGTTGCCGATCAAGAATCGTTCCGTCGCACATCAACTGAGACGCTGATCGCTTCTTGGCCTCATGGCTAGAATCAAAGAGTAGTATCCAATGAGACAACCCGTCACGGTCGAAGGCTACCTACTAGACCACTTGAATGGCCCATATTTCACTGACCCAGCCATCCTACCTCAGAGCAATACGTGAACTAACCAAACGACTGAAGGGCATTGCAATGGGTCCAATGGGAGCTAAGTGAAATGTGACCCCACCGGGTCTATCCACAAACCCTACATAGTGAAGGATTCGACGTAGAATCGTCCATGGCAGCCGGTGTTGCCTCGGTTTGTAAAAATAAACGGTCCCTGTAGATTCAAGCGATCAAAAGTGTGCTCTGCTGGCAGTCATGGAATTGAAGGATGGAGGGCAAGCGAAAGAGCAGGGATTCGACTCTTAGTGCTCCCCGAAAGGAGTGACATACGGTTTTGACGACGATAAAGGTGAATGGAGTACAAGACATACAAGCGAGCTCCACGAACAGCATGAAAATGTAGATGAAGTCGATGAGTACACTCGCTTGAGCACATCGAGCTTATCGACTGCTTCTGCAAACGTGGTTTTCAAATCGAAACTTACTGGTTCAATAAAGATGAAGACCGAATAAGGCAGCTGGATCTTGCAGAAAGCAGAGTGCCATTGATCGCCAACGATGGGAAGGAGCTATAGCTCGGACTTAAGGCCTTATGAGTCAGTCTAAGAGGTCCAGTTCGGACTAGTAGTCGATAGTAAGTACACATCGTTTCATGCTAAGATTGGTACTTCCTTCCAGCGGTGGATAGTGGACTAAAAAGCTAAAAGGAAACATCGATTGACAAGCACTGTTCTGCGACTGATCTTGGTGCTGGTCACCTCTGCTTGGTACAAGCCCAATTGGGCAGTGCCTTTCACTGTTTGAAGCCAAAGCCCTCCATTGCGCAATGCTGGCGACGCCATCGAATCATTTAAATGTCGATGATTCGTGTCTTCCAGTGATGACAGTGTGCACGAGTAAGTCCCTAGATCGATAAAGGCAGCTTCCCTCTCAACTAGGAGAATTCAGTCGGCTAATGGAATTAAGTCTTCATCAAGTTACAAGGTTCCGCTTCAAACAAGAGCCAAATTGCTTAGAAAAGTTATCCAAAATGAGGTCTTCTGGCTAGGTGGGTATGTAGATGTTCATTGTCCGCGTCCAGTTGGAGATCCAGTTGATTTCATATCCATTCGAGGAAGATGTCCTCATGATAACCTAGTCCGTTGAATCAGTATGCTGAGCGTTGTGCAGCCATTCCGATGCTCTGACGCATCAGCAGAGACGAAAAAGGAATATTCTCCAATTATTTTGTCTCAAATGTCTGATGCTGTGACACCCCTCTACGTAATCGCTGGCGAGTCCCAATTTCTTGTCATACTATTTGTTCTGATTCTTGCCAGTGAGTACTTTAACTACCACCTCTATTCACTGAAGAGCTTGTTGGTTTTCGGCACTGCTTTCTGTTCGCTGCCTTATACTTATCGCGCGGTCCCAACGCGTCGTAGTGGAGGTTTTCACGGCAATTGAGGAACAGGCGAAACAAGCTAGTCTAAAGGTCAACGAGGACAAAACCAAATATATGCTGTCGAGCAAAAAACGATCCGCCGCACACCACCTAGGCCAAAACCTCACAATCGACAGCTGCAAATTCGAGAAAATTCTCCGTCAGACATATGGTCCCGTCTGCGAGGAAGGCGAACGGAAGAGAAGACACAACTCAAGGAGGTGTAAAAGGATGAGGATGGAGTCAGTCGAATATGCTCCATGGGCCACATCGAGTGCATGGACAACAACGCTCCAGCAAAGAGGGTCTTCGAATCAGAGCTTCCTGGTTCTGGTAGAGGAAGACCGAACCACCGGTACAAAGCTAAGTCATCGCGGATGTAAGACATCGTGACCTTGATGACTGGAAACAGCGTGCCTAGGACCGTCACCGATGGAAGGCAGCAAACAGGGGTCGTCTGCCTGATAAGTAAGTAAGTAAATTCTTAAAGCGTAGGTGCACTTGAATTCTACTTTTTTGACGTTTGCAATATGGGTGGCGCTACAGCCCGTAGAGGGACAGGACATTGCGTCTCTGCAACCACTCGTGCCGTATGTGCTATTGTTCTGTCAAGAATGATAGTGATCTAAAATGTTGTATTTCACTCCGTGACCATTGTCAGTGACTCGAAAGAGGTGCACGAAAATAATTTTTGTCGTTCATACCAATGATCCAACCTAGACGTCAAGTGCGTTGGGTTCGACGCACATACCCACAGAACCAGGGGCCACCACTTAAAGTTTAACAGAAGCAAAATCGGTACTGGACACTGAAATGCCTTTTGGACATATTTTGGTAGGTACACAGGCGAGATTCACTAAACATGGGTAAGGTACTGAATGTCAACATAAGAGATTGCTTTCAACTAGTGTAACAATTGAACAAGGTATGTAGGTAGTGGCATTATTCACTGAGACCAAACTGGGCCCCATTGCAACGCCACTATGGGTGCCTAACATTGGAAAGTGTTACCTTGGTTTATGACAGGCAAGCAGCTGTTTCGGCTCTATTTTACCACTGCGTTGACCGGCAAATACCACTGAGAGCGTTTAGACCGTCATAGAAGTATGAGCCGATAGCAGAGGATGTCCCGAATGCTCTTGTCCTCATACTCGTCCAAGCAGCTTCCACAGCAGTCTTTAGGGAACAGGCATGGAAGGCATAATAAACCGTATCCCACAATTATTCTGAATGCAATAGAATTGTTTTATCTCTTTAGGACAACTACGAGTCAAAATTTCTTTTGATGTACGACAAGTGATGGCTGTTAAGCATAAGGCATTTATTTTCTGGGTGTAGAGCTGTAAGGTTTTGGGTTTGCTTAAAAGGAAATAAAGGCGTTTTTTTTTTCTAATTTTAATTTTCGTGCACTAAACCTCGCAATCAATTGCCCCATATACTCGTATTGCGCCTAGCTGAGTGACAGTTGTTAATCCACGTAGGAGGTGAGGGCCTAGCTTCTCAGCAACCACTCGATTTGCGCGTGCTATTGTTCTCTCACGAGTGGAAGGGACCTATAGTTTAATGCCGAATCCGTTTGAGAAGCTTTTTCTAGACAGGAAATACTCTTTGAGCATTGTCAGTGACTCGAAAGAGGTGGGGTCGTGAAAATTGTTTTCGTCGCACAGAGCAGGAATCGAATCTACGACGTCGAGGTTGGGGTCGACGCACATACCCACAACGCCACGGGCCACCACATTCCAACTGGCGATCGTTAAATATTAGGTCATCAATGTGTTTTGAAGTTGAAATCGTCATAAGATGACAACCGACGTGACGACGGGACACAGGTGACGCCAAAAGTCAAAAGAGGACTTCACGACGTGACGAGTAGCGAGGAAAACCGCTGACAATATTTTATTATATTATTGATGACAGTGGGACCTATGCTAGGTGAAATTCCATCAACTGGCAGTCTAGTATGGCGCTTAGCTAGTTCGTCGACCTTACAGTTTCCCTAGATGTCTATATGGCCTGGCACCCAGTATAGGGGATTTTTGAACCTCTCGGGTATCTCGTTGAGAGATGCTTGGTAATCGATTGTCATTTTCGAGTTTATAGAGAAAAATGAAAGGGATTCAATTGCTCTCGGGGGATATCACGTTCGACCTTACCTAGGACTGAGCTTCGCTGTTAGCCATTACTTCTGCCTGGAAGACGCTGCAGTGATTAGCGGCACGAACGGAATTGTTCTGGATCGAAAAGAAAATGCCACTCCCTATTCAGTCTTCTGCCTTGGATCCATCTGTACAAAAGACTATGGCTTTGCCGAGCGGTATGGCGCCACTGTACCACAAGTCTCTGTCCAAAATTGGGGTTTCGAATTTGTTATTTTGGAAGTGTCGTGACGAAGTGTAGTCTGGGCGGTTTTGTTTATGTACGATCTTGGCGTTTCCATATGTGTAATCAATCCGCTGAGAGCAAGCGCCTAGACGAACAGCGCAGTTGGTTGCTGTTTGCTAAAAACATCAAGAGTTCAAGAGAATTTCAAGCGCATCTGTGGAAGTAGTTCTGCTGGCTCCACTGATGCAGATGTAGGCTTGCCTCTTCTTCTTCTTCTTCTTGTGGCGCTACAGTCCGGGGTGAACCTGGGCCTCGGTCAACAATCCTCTCCAGCTGGCACGTTCTTTAGCCAGCTGCCTCCAATTTCGCACTCCAAGTTGGTTGAGGTCCTTCTCCACTTGAGTGCGCCATCGGGTTCGTGGTCGTCCTCTATTGCGTTGTCCCCCTGGCTCGGAGTCGAAGACTCTTCGGGCTGGAGCAGTGCTGTCCATGCGCTCTACATGGCCTAGCCATCTTAGGCGTTGAATCCGTAGACGCCTGACTAGACTCATGTCGCTGGACAGCCCGTACAGTTCGTGGTTGAATCTCCTTCTCCAAGAACCTTCAACGCAAACAGGACCGAAGATTGAACGCAGAACTTTTCTCTCGAAGAGACCAAGTGCGTCTTCATCCGCTCTTGAGATAGTCCAAGCTTCCGCGCCATACAGCAGGACAGGGATGATCAAGGTCTTATATAACGTGAGCTTTGTCTATCGAGGGAGGGCTTTACTACTCAATTGCCTCTTGAGCCCAAAGAAACAGCGGTTGGCAAGAGTTATTCTGCGTTTAATCTCGGTACTGATGTTGTTCGTACTATTAACTTGGGAGCCAAGGTAGATCAAGTCCTTTACTACCTCGAAGTTGTAGCTGCCTATGGTGACGTTCTGACCGAGTCGTCGATGTTGTGTCCTTTCTTGATGACAGCATATACTTTGTTTTACCCTCATTCACCGCTAAACCCATTTTTGCCGCCTCCGTCTCAATACAAGCAAACGCTTCATTGACGGCTCGCTGAGTTCGGCCAATCACGTCAATATCGTCCGCGTATGCTAGCAGTTGAACGGACTTCTGGAAGATCGTGCCTCTAGTGTTGGCGTGTGAGTTTCGCACGATCTTCTCCAACACGATGTTGAAGAAGTCACATGACAGCGCATCGCCTTGTCTAAAACCTTTTTTGACATTGAAGGTCTCGGTGAGTTCGTTACCGACCTTGATGGAGCAGCGAGAGGTCTCCATCGTCATCCTGCACAATCTGACGAGTTTGGCAGGGATGTCAAAACTAGACATGGCGTTGTATAGCTCGTCTCTATGCACACTGTCATATGCGGCCTTAAAGTCGACAAATAGGTGGTGGGTGTCGATCTGCATCTCTTGGGTTTTTTCGAGGATCTGCCTTAATGTGAAGATTTGATCGATGGTGGACCATCCAGGCCTGAAACCGCACTGATAGGGACCTATCAGGTTGTGCGCTGACACAGAACGGCAGAGAAGATCTTATACGCGATGCTGAGGATACTGTCCCTCGATAGTTGGCGCAGTCAAAGGGGTCTCCTTTCTTGTGGATCGGGCAAACGATGCTGAGATTCCACTCGTCGGGCATGCTGTCCTCACACCATATCTTGCAGATGAGCTGGTGCATGCGCCCAACCAGAT
Organism: Eristalis arbustorum; assembly: GCA_916610145.1. Lineage (NCBI taxonomy): Eukaryota > Metazoa > Arthropoda > Insecta > Diptera > Syrphidae > Eristalis > Eristalis arbustorum. The sequence continues at coordinate 62,791,418 of OU744319.1, read as the reverse complement.
CATCTCCAGCTGCCTTAAACAGTTCCGCGGACAATCCATCCGCTCCAGCAGCTTTGTTCGACTTCAGTCTCGATATCGCTACCTTGACTTCGTCTAGATCGGGGGGACGGAATTCTCTTCTGTCGTCGTCCATTGCGTGGAGTGGAACATTCTGCCTGACAGCGGTATTGGTGTCCTCTTCGCCGTTTAACAGTCTGCAGAAGTGATTCTTCCAGATTCTCAGTATCGACTGCGACTCTACTACGAGTTGCCGCTCTTCGTTCCGACAGGCTTCTGTCCGATGTTTGTACCCTTTGGATAGTTGTTTCACCCGCTGGTAAAACTTTCGGACATTGTTTCTGCCGTACCACCTCTCCATTTCCTCGATCGCGCGCTTCTCATGCTCCTTCTTTTTCTTTTTGAGAAGCCGGTGCTCTTCCCTTCTTTTAAGTTCGTAGAGCTCACGAACCGCTCTCGTCCTTCTATCCAGCGTCGCCTTATATGCTGCTAGCTTCGCTGAATGCGCCTGCCGACATTCGTTGTCAAACCATGGGTTTTTTTCTAGGTGGCATTTTAAAACCCAACACATCAGAGGCAGCTTCTCTGATGGCGTTTTGACAACGGTTCCACTGTTCGTCGATTGTTTCGCCTGGCAGGGTTGGACTCTCTGAGAGCTTCAGGGAGACTCGACCGGAGAAGTTCCCAGCGGTCGATTGCGATTGTAGCTTTCCAACGTCAAACTGTTTTGGTCTTGCTCTACTCCGTTGTACAATCGATATCCGAGTTCTGACCTTGGCTACAACAAGGTAATGATCCGAGTCGATGTTGGCACCTCGGAACGTTCGGACATCGAGGACACAGGAGGAGTGTCTGACGTCGATCGCAATGTGATCAATCTGGTTGACGGTTGATTGATCAGGGGACCGCCAGGTCCCTTTGTGAATGTTGAGGTGAGGGAACCTGCTTCTGTACCTTCCTCAATTTGTGCCGACGTCAAGTATGAGTTGAAATTACAGAAACGAGAAATCGAAGCTAGGTGCCACATTCTAGCGAGCTGGTCGATTTTTCTGAGTCAACGCTATTAGAAACTACATCTGCGATAAACACTTATGATCGATATACGAATCGAACCAATATGTCTAGCGACACATATTTGAAGCTCTCACGGCTCGCCATTAAAGCCCCCAATGAAAGATCTCTGCACAAAGGCGCGGTCCCACTCCAACTTCATGCACTGCACTCCAAAAGGATTAAAGCCAACAGCTGTCTTTGGCAGACCTCATTGCCTCCTAATCCACCTTATTCGCTCGCAGGCCCTTACAGACCCACTTACTCCCCCGCACTGCCTGCTTGTGTCATCAATAACACTTTCTATTAAGTTTGATTTCCCGGCGCAAATAGCAGAAAAAAAAATAGCAACTCCCCAGGAAACTGATGCTGGCTCCGATGCGTTTGTGTATTTACACAAAGGATAATTTATATTTCACCCCTCGGCGACTTTGATGCCTTAGCTGCTGGCTGTTGCCCCCGCCCCGCCCCAAGACTTCATGGTCTTTATGTTTGCTTATTTATGGCAACCCTATTTATCCAGCCCACCAATCGTTTGAAAGGGAAAGCCTCTATTGTCAGGGCCTCTCCCTCGCAGCCCATGAACATCTGCCCGGCGTGGGGGAGGCAGGGCGGTTAGATGAAGAAGAAGATTCGTTGAATACTCATTCTGCGTTCAGTGGCAATTGGCTTTGATGCGGCGGTGGGTGGTGGGGGACGGTCGCCATGGCGTGCTTAATCATTATCATCAGGACGAGAAGGAAAACACATGCGACACGCTTGTTGAGCGGCCTTGCGATGTATGGAGACGGAAAGGTTGTTTGTGATATTTTTTCCTTCCTCCTTGTCTGGCCGACTGCGATGTCGGCGCATCCCTTCTGCCGGGTTCCTTGAAATTTGCTGATTTGACAGATTTTCGATTTGTCATAGTTGAAGGAAAGGATATCATTTGTTTTTATTACGTACATTCATTGTTCGAGGATTGTGATTGAGTGCGCCAGAGTGTGGCGTTGGTCGAGAGATGATTTACGACTGCCAACAGCGAGCGCGAGGGGCTCCCTGTGAGCGGCTGAGGTGATTTACATTTTAATGGGGGGGCGGCATGACGGCGGGACTTTTTTGTTCGCTTTTTTCCATTCTAAAGCGAGGAGGTGGGGAGTGAAAAATTTCCAAACCACTGGGAGGCAATGTATGTAAATAAAAAGGAAACAAATAGTCACGCTCCGCGGGAGCTGGGGGATAAACTTGACTGGTTAAGTTTGACAGGAGGGGCTTTGGCATTGACTGGAATAAATGGCTTCTGGGGTGGAAATTTGTACGAACAACTTCCGCTGTTTATGGGAGGTCATAAAACGAGTCGAAGTGCACCGCGGGGACGGGGAGTCGGCGGAAGTTTCGACGAAATGGGGCAGTTTTTTGTTTGTGAACGATTTTTTTTTAAGAGGTTTGCTTAATTCATTTGGTGGTGGTGTTGTTGCAGGCACTGGTGTGGAGGAATCTGCTGCAATCTCAAGGAGGAAATCTTGGACAGAGCTAGGAAAGGGCTTTATCTCAAGTCGGTGTCACGACTCGTGGCCCTGCAGTCGAAGAGATCATCATGAGCGGTCAATCTAGAGCAAAACCGTTCGGGTACCACTGACGCACGGAAGATGTCGCCACAATCACCAACAAATTGAAGATCAACGAAACCTCAAGCAGGGCCATTTGCTGTCAGAGATCTAGGAGAAAGCATACCACACGAGAGCATGCCTGACTCAAGTATCACCTCCATCCGCCCCACGGACAAAAGGTTGACCGATCCAATGTGCCCCATGTAAGTCTAAGGACCTCCGACCTCCCACCAAACGTCACACAACAAGTAAGTCCCCAGTGCATCTCCCACTCGTTCTCCATCAATTGACAACTCCCCCACTAGAATTATGACTTGATGACGTCCCATCACCTCGTTGGTTTAAGCAAAACAGCAGCGCAACCCTGAAGGACTGTCTAAACAGGACAACACCATCGACTTCGACTTGATTGAGTCCCGTGCATGACATCCTCGGCAAATGGCATCGCATTCGAAGCAACTCCAAACACCATTGGCAACGAATAAATTATCACATTCGTTCTAGATACTTGAACGGGCACTTACCAGCTCGGTATTTACCCAAAGCTCCGCGGCATAAGTGCTTGCCATTGGGAACTAATAGCCGAACCGAAACCAAGCCCGGCATCGATGTGCCGATGTGTCACTCACTAAAGGATACACAAACGCACACGTCGACTGCAACGGAGGGGACTTCATGATGAAATTAAACCGAAGCAATCGCACGAACTAGGAGCGCTGCCGGGAATGTACTTTATGCAGATTCGATTTGTGTGAACAACAAAGTTTCGAACAGAGTGGCCCTCCGATTGTAGCTGCTGCGGTGCGGTTACCCGAATGTACGTAAATATTTGATGCACTTTGGCTGAGGAGCAGTAGCTCTACTTTCGTGAGTGTTTTGTGCGAACTGCCAAGGGAGGCGATGGTGGATGTCTGTGGGATCTACTTTTTTGTTCGTCAAATACGATGTGTCGCGTTTAGATGTGTAAGCGTAAGTGAGTTGAAGACAGAGGTGCTGACATGTTGTCCATGCACGTGCCGGACACCCGTATGCACCGACCACACTTCTGAAGTTCGTAAGTCTCTTAAGAGTGTGGAAAAAAGCCGAAGAGCAGTCGTACATCGAAAAAGTAGATGGAAGTGACCTGCCAATGTGGCTTCATCTCGCGATTTTGAACCTTGAGCCATTACCGTGGACCAATGTTGGTAATGGCTTTGCTTCAAGGGCTTATAACGCATATTCTCTTTCCCATCTCATCTCAGTCACTAAGCCTAAAAAGGGATCCTTTCACTAAGGATGTTTTCGCGATGAATTGTCTCATTTCCTTTCCAGCATTTCTTGAGCCGCACGACGGTTTGTACGATCAATTGGCCTTAGTTCTTGATCTAACTTGATCGTAGAAGGATGCCATGCAAGATCTAGTGTATTCTTTGAAACGCTCCATCCTTAAGAGGCTCGTAGTTTTGAGTCGGTTAGATCGGTTGCTGGGGAAGCTAGAACGGCCTGAATGTCCATGTCTGCATTTCGACTAACCTGTTGTCTCACTTACTAGTGAAAATGGAGACTGGCATTGATTACGGCACTGAGATCCGTTAAGCGTCTACGTTGGTAATAAGTACAAATTATGGTCAATCATCCATTACACCGTATCTCGATAAGTCGAATTTGTTTCGTGGCAAGTGATGGTTCGAGTTATCAAAGTTCGACTATATTTCTAAGCTTTCCTTGGACGTTGAATTTAACATTTTGACTGTTTGATCTTTGGTGTCAGACTACAGACGTTCACAGTTTAAGTTCCAATTGGCAACGCCTTCATCGCGAGGACGGTGCATTGTCACCTACTGATCGGTGAAGTTGTGCTTTACCTTTTCTCCTAGGTAAATTTTTTTTTTATTATTTACATAGTAAGCAATGAGTCCGACCACTTGACAAAGCAGACGCGAGTTGTTTATTCTTTAAATCGGACAATCCGAAGCAGGCTTCCCACTCGTTGCAATGCAACGACGCTTTAGTCGTGATAATCTGATAGCTCTCAGACATGCTCAATCTTCACTTCTCCTTGCGACCTTGGGTTTTGAATCACAGCAAACACGACGCTCACACCAGGGAGCCAACCTCAGCCAGTCAGACTGCAGCAGATCTCATTGGCTCTTCTGATCACCCTTAGGCACAGACTATAGCCTCTGGCAACCTTTTCGCTACCGAAGGGTTACTACTTGTAGGATGACATCCAGGACTATCCGCCTAGAATGTTATTTGCCAATCTGTGAGCCTCAAAGTCAGTCATTCTTTATGATCTTGTAACCGTCACCTCTAGCTCTGGCTTTTAATCGCCTTGTCGCTCAGATTAGGGATCGAACCTACGACGTCGAGGTTCAGGTGCGTTGGGGTCGACGCGCATACCCAGAACGCTGCGGGCCACCAACGCAAGGGCGTATCTCACCTCAGATATGCCCTTGCGTTGGTGACCAGTTGGATAATAAAAACTGAACAGTTAATATTGAGAAGTCTCGAAGTAAACACTCGGTTTTTTGACACCACAGTCCAGGATGGCTCCAACCAACTAGCTCCCAATTCTGTGTCCCAGAAGAGGGGATATACAGCTTCTCAACATCGGCCTTAAAATCCAGAGTAGACCATATATTCATGTGCGCTGTGGCAAGCTATGCTCAGTTTTGACGCGCTTTGGTGAGTTTAGGTTTTGTAAGGGGAGTGTGATGGTTGACCATCACCAACAGGGAGGCTCAAGGCCCATCCCTTCATTTGTCAAGTACACAATTCTTCTAATCTGTCACGTCGCGAGATGTTTGAAACCACTCAGTGATCGTTATGAAATTTGAAAGTTCCGATACATCGCTATGTCAGCAGTCTTTGTTAAGAATCTATGGCCCAGCGAAGCAAGGCGCCAATTCGGAAGAGCTGGTAGCCGGAATCCGAGACGATCCAACATCTGCATTGCCTATAGATGTTCATCCTCTCGGTTTCTTCCCTATCGCCGCAGCTCAGGAGAGATCGCGGGATTCTTGACACACCTTCCGACAAGCTCGATAGGTTGTGCACGCCTCCTTGCCTGGTAACGAACTCCATCCTATAGGTCTTCAACCCCGAAAAATAGTTTCAGGTGACTTCAGACTACCAGGCAAACACAAATGACACGATCTTCCACAAGGTCCACGCATTAACGTGGTCGGTCGTGTAAAATGGGGCTCGTAGCAAAAAATACCAAAAACTATAAGCAGTCTTCAAGGAAAGACGCGCCAAATCGAGGGCTTTGACAAAGCATCGAAAATTGAGTTAGCCTCGGTACCAGGAACAAGGTCTTCAACTCCAAGCGGCAACATCAAGCCGATAGAACCCTGATCATCCTGGTCCAAGGCGCTGATGGGCGTGGTGGGCTGTAGTAGGAGAAAATCCTTGGTGACTTCTAGAGACAATTAGTCCGTGGCAATGAGGAGATGTACAGCTACATTAATCCAGTCCATTCGCGGCTCTAATACCTAACGCACCTAAGGGTGGTTATAGGCAACTTGGCCCAGACCAGAATCGTCTTGAACATCGAGCCATTCTTCTTCTTCTTCGTGTGGCGCTACAGTCCGGGGTGAACCTGGGCCTCGGTCAACATTCCTCTCCAGCTGGTGCGATCCTTAGCCAGCTGCCTCCAATTTCGAACATCGAGCCATTAGGACACCACAAAAGGGGGTAGACCACATTTGAAGCTGGCGGTGGAGAGAGCTTTAAGACGAAGCTGCGCTGTTGGTCATACCCCCGTTCTAGGAGATCATGAAAGTCAGCGTTGCCGTCAGCAAGGTGTGACCATAAGGAGGCTGATACGTCAAAAAATATCCCTGCGCATCTTGGGTCTTCTCCCCGTTGAAATAAATCATATTTTTTGGCGCAATATATCACAGCACTTCTTAGATCGCATTGCATGTAAAACAAGTTGGACAGCATACTTCTGACTACCACGCGGGGAGAGTGGTAGAAGAGTGCAGAGGCGTGGCTTAAGACTTTGCCGAGAGGAGAAAGCCGAATAATATCCCGTGAATGGTTCATGCTGTTAGGACAGGTTATGAGAATCTTGAAGAAGATTCCACATCCATCGGCGCAAATCAAAACAAAAAACACAGTGGTCGATTGGTGTCCAAAGCTGTGCATTGCACACCCTGCTGCATTGGTGTGTTCTAGGGAAGCTAGGAAGCAGTAAAATACCTGAGAGTAATGTTGGACAACCGGCTTCGGTTCAAACAACATGTGGACTACGTGAGGAAAAAAGCGTCAATGCTGCCATCGGAACTCACTAGAATATTACCAAATGTTGGTGGACTGGGATACGTAAAGACGATTCTTCTAGCTAAAGTGGTCAGCTCGGTTTTACTATACACTGCACTGGTCAGGGCGCATACTTTGAGAACAAAGGAAACAGTCAAGAAACTGTCAACAGTCAACAGAGTCAGTAGCACACTAAAGACAATTAGCGGCTATCGGGCAATCTTGAACTGAGCTGCTTTGCTATCGCAGGAATGATTCCCGATCGAGATATGAGTCGAGTTTCCGCAGCAAAACCCAAATACCAACTGAGGCATGGCAAGTAAGGAGAAGAAATGAGGAAGGAGAATGCACTCAATAGTCCTATGGCACTATCGATGGAATAGTACCATAAAGGGACTTTAATTCCAAAAATCGATGTATGGATGAACAGAGCGCAAGAAAACTGCAATTACCACCAAAGGCAGTTCCTCTCTGGCCACGACAGGTACCGCAAGTACCGGCGCAGATTTAGACACGACAACTCCCCTTATTGTCCCGAGTCCCCACGCAATTTTCTTTCCTGGAGGCTTCGCGGAATGGTGAGCAACCCTACCAGACACGCCAGAGGCAATTAAAGAAATAGTGGAGTCGGAGAAATACTGGCTAGACATCTGCAGATCGGTCAAAACCGTTCGGACTACGGAGAATAGAAGCCGAAAGAAGAGTGCAGACCGGTTGTAGAACAGGCCGAACAAGTACCGGAGCAGCATAAATTGATTACCAGCCCCGTGCATTAATATCTGACCGCAGTTCCGCGGGAAGAGTGGTAGAAGAGTGCAGGGTGTGTGCGTAGGCGTATTCCCAAAATCAGAGTACTTCGGTTTGCGAATCGTGCATGCTAATAGCCTGCGCTGTTAGTATCTTTCTAAGATTGCCACATCCTTAGACGTAACCAAAAAATAAAAAACAAAACCCTGGTGCATTGTCTGAACCCCTCTGCCTTGTAAGAGATCATGTCCTCATGGAAGAGTGCAGGAAACTAGAAAGACGTAGAATCCCGGAACAACGCTCATGGCATAAAGCAGACCTAGAGACTCGTGAGTCAACACAACCGGAAGAGGTTTGAGGTATGTGTCAAAATGAGCAAGGGTAACTTGGCGGAGCCGTGGCGTTGTGGGTACGTGCGTCGACCCTAACCTCGACGTCGTAGGTTCGATTCCTGCTCCGAGCGACAAAAATAATGTTCACGGCCCCACCTCTTTCGAGTCACTGACAATGCTCAAAGAGTATTTCCTGTCTAGAAAAAGCTTCTCAAGCTTGGCCGTTCGGATTCGGCGCAAAACTGTAGGTCCCTTCCACTCGTGAGAGAACAATAGCATGCACAACACGAGTGGTTACTGAGATGCTAGGCCCTGGCCCTGGCCCTCTATAGGCTGTAGCGCAACCCACTCTGCCAACTCAGGGACACCCTAAAGAGACAGGGTAAATTAAACGAAGGTCCTTGAAGGTTCATACTGATTCTGCACTTACCTAGATCACGCTGCTTAATCCATGAGCTGACAAAAACTAAGGAAACTTCCACGCGAGGAGACCAAAATCGTTGTTGTTGCTCCTTCGACAAGTTTTATAAGGAAAGCTGTGCCTTTTTAACGATGAAACAGTCTATCTCTGCCCCCTTTGAACATGAGATTGCACACAGAATTCATAACGATCAAGACCCGACGCATGCCTCAGCAAAACAGCGAGCTCCCTACCACCCACAGTGCATCTCTGGCACTGTTTGCTCAACCAAAGCACTTGAAAGTAATAAAAATGTGCACCAGTTCAACTCTCCCCGGCAGTTCCTGCTAATTTTTGCCTACCTATGCCCTCCAGAGGATACTAGAAAATATATAAATGAAACCACACCTCTCATTTTCTATGAAGAAATACGAATACAAAACTTATATGGAGAAACAGAAGGGAATGCCTCGTTTGAGCGTGCATTTAGTAGCCATCCGAGCGAGCCGCTAACACTTTTATGGCGCCCGCAATGAATTTAAATGCCGCCACTTAAGCCAGAGCGTTTCCCCGGCTGCCGAACAGGCGGACATAAAATTAACTCGTCTTCCCTGACCGGAAGAGTTTACTTCGGCAAACTCCACACCGCACGGCCAGCCAGCCAGTCGGATGGTGGCTCTCCGTTCTTTTATTTCCACGGTTTTATATGCTGCATCAATAAAAGAGGAAGAACAAAAAAAAACCCAGCACACGGCACAAAGCACACAAAACAAAACGCAACACCAACCCAGGGCGCAGAGCTTCACCGAAACCGAATAGGATTTCATTTTGGCCTCTCATAAATTCCGGCAAAACCGGGCTGCTTTTGATTATTATTACAAGCTCGAGAGGGGAGGCAAGTCCGCACATTTTTACTGTCGTTCGCCCGTAAAAAAAAAACAGAAGCAGACGAATGAAATACAAACGCGAAAGCAGCAGCGCCCCGGTTTGAATTAAGTGATTATTCCGGTAGACCGTAGGAACCTGCCCCATCGATGGTGTGATGACCTTTGGTGTCGATTGATGGCGCGACGCACGTTGTTGACCAATCAAACGGGTCACCACGCTGGTCAGAGCTCGTCGTCGCACTTGAGAAATGTTCACTTTTCATGGCGCATTATAATGGCATCCTCGATGGCTACGATGAGCGTTCGACGTCGCTTAAGTGTGCTGGCGAGTGTGCTTTGGCTCGCGTTGGATTTCAATTGTACTTAAAGCTGTCACCAACTACCACCACCCCACACACTCCCTGCAGCACCACGAGTGGAAGTGGAAGTGGAAATGTTTTTTTATGCGGTTTCGAGGAGGTTCACGAATATAATTGTCATCGTGTCAGCATGTCATGTCGACGAAGTATTGCTGTCACCGTTGCTGTGCCGTGACGTGACTCACGATAAACCACTTTATACCGGGACCGGGTCGGGTCGTTCTTAAATTGTTCGAAATTAATGCAAGGCCCGGCTGGATGGGCGACGATACGAGACTGAGTTCCTGTATTTTTTTGTGGATTAAGTTTTCAATATAGAACGGCGACGGCGGCGACGAGTGAAAGGATTAATTCAGATTCGAAAGCTGTCGGACGAATGCAGAAGGAAATGTCAATTATGGAAGTCTGACTGTAGACGGAGAGGAAAGTCAGGGGTTTCGCCAGAATGGGGTGGCACCAATTCGCCCCACGACCGTGATGCGGTATGACTGTGGATATGAGGTTGATGCATTCATGGAAATCATAGGAGGGAGCCTTGTTAAAGAGGTCTTGTTGGATTTGGTTGATGTCAAAGTTGCGTCCTTCCTGAAGCACTGGAAATCTTATATTTTCACAAGTGACCCTAACCGACGAAAGATGGTGGTTGAAACAGGGGCGGGAACAGCTACAACAGCTGCAGAGGGGAGCAACCTGGGGTCCCTACATCCGAGGAAATACTATGGAAGACCGGAACGCACCGCAGGAACAGAGGAAGTTCCCAGAAGGTGCTGCAGGAGAGCCTTCCAGAAAGTCACTACCGAGCGTATAGATGGCCGAGGCTCTAATCACCACCCAGTGAAGTGTCTAGACGGTCTTTCTGAGTTCGATAGCGGGCCACTATTATGGTTTCGTCGTTGGAAAAGGTTTCCTCCTATCCAATCAGATTTGGTAGCATTTCCCACACCTAGTGGGTGGTGGAAGACAACCGTGAGTTCTACCAGCTGTACCAGCTGAAAATCCGTCGACTACACTGGCTCGGCCTCAACGAGCGCAGGTCCACCAGTACTGCAGCTACGAGGGTCTTTGAATGTTCTGGCTCAAGAAGGGGCGAACCGAACCGAAACCGCTACAGAGACCAAGTCATCGCGGATGTTAGACAGCATGGCCTTTATGACTGGAAGCAGCGTGCCCAGGACCGTCAGCGATGAAAGGCTTGGACGCTTTATGGGTCGTCGGCCTGACACGTAAGTAAGTAAGTGGGTTGGGGAATAGGGTGGCAGCGCCTGACGCAGAAGGTTCGAATCCAATATGAGAGACAATCTATGTGTTGAACGGTCTCTAAGCAGCTAGCGTTCAGTGCATACATACACACATCAAGTTTTCTCCACATCGTCCAACATCGCATCGTGGGAGAAGCCAAAATGTGATCGCTGACACCTTTTCACTCACGACGTAGATAATTTTTTGACCTCCTCAATTTGATGGAATGCCGTCGTCAGCTGACTGGGATCTGTATATTTTTCGTCGGCGTTTTGTGATGCATTTCCTGATGTCCAATGTTCTTAGATGAATGCATGTTGCGTGCAACCGCACTTATGTCTACTTTTTTTGCGTTGTAGTCGGTAGAGGTAAGGGAAATGGAAAAGCTCACGTATCGCTGCCTAACGACGAGTTCCTTGTCCAGAAACCCTCTCGGTTTCGGTTCCCTTGTCCAGACACGAATCGTTCTAATCGGTAAAGAGAGACACAATTTAGTCGCGAAGAAGGGCCTGCCGCCTATAGAGAGTTCAGTCGCAGGCTGAAGCCGAGTGATGTCAGAGCGTGTAAGCAGTAACCAGTTGGTAGTATGATTGAGACACTAGGAAACTTAAATATAATAAGCGATAGTCAAAGCCGAGTTTTCTCCACCAGTAAAGTGGTAGGTTTGGCTGCTTTTTTGTGCGTAGTTCAGTGTCTTGACAAGACACCGTGGTTCGAGTTTTATCTTCGGGGCGTAACAACTGCTGATTGCGAGCAACAGGGCAACGAAAAACGGCCGGACAGGATAACTGCAGCGACTCACCTCACTACACCCGGTACATACTGTGGCAATGAGACGAGAGACAGGCAGATATCTGTGATCGAAATCCGTCCGAGGTAAGGCGACCGTGTCATACAAAACCGAAGTACGGGTTATACTGAGTCTTCAACAAGCGGGTAAAGCCAGTGATTAACCGTCAGAGCTGGTGACTTAGGCGCGATGCATCGGAACTAAGAGCAACCGTATCACAATTGCTTGGGATCGATCCTTGTTGGGTATATTTCGTGGCAGTCTTTCCCTCTGTGAAGCCGTGAACATTATTTTTATCGCACAGACCAGGGATCGAACCTATGACGTCGATGTTGGGGTTGACGCACGCTATTATCTTTTTGGCAACACTGGCTTAAACAGCTGACTCACGTTTCGTGTTTTGTTTCACTGTCAAACAGCTTCAGTGTTGTTGAAACCGTGAACCGTCTTACAAATGAACAACGCTTGCAAATTATTGAATTTTATTATCAAAATGCGTGTTCTGTTAAGAAAGTTCATCGCGCGGTTCTTCTGAAAAATTGTGTTCAGCGACGAAGCTCATTTTTGGCTCAATGGGTACGTAAATAAGCAGAATAGTCGATTTTGGAGTGAATATCAGCCAGAATTATTGCCAGAGCTACCAATGTATCCAGAAAAGTCACAGTTTGGTGCGGTTTATGGGCTGGTCGCATCATTGGACCGTTCTTCTTCAAAGATGATGCGAATCGTAACGTAACTCTGAATGGTGAGCGCTACCGTGAATCAACTTTTTTTTGCCCAAAATGCAAGAGCTTGACTTGCATGCCATGTGGTTTCAACAAGACGGTGCCACATGAGAGGCGAGTTCGGTGAACATTTTATTTCACGTTCGGGATCGGTCAATTGGCCGCCAATTGGATCGTGCGATTTAACGCCTTTAGACTATTTTTTGTGGGGCTTTGATTAGATTATTTAGATTTGATGCTTCTTTGGGTTCACCGAGATGGTGTTACACGGTATAGGAGAACAAAAAACGGATTTTTGTCAGCTGAATAAATTGATCACGACGCGGTCTTCATCAACAAACGCACTTATGCATGGTCCGCGAAATGACGCCTGAAACGTGCGACACAGACTCATGTGTTTAGCCTTCTGAACAGACGACATTCACGACATTCACATGGCACCCGAACTCATCGCACAATTGAAAAATGTTCGAGTTCGGCTAGCAATTTAACGCTCGTGATATTTGTTTGATTTCTTGATTATTTGATTTTGTCAGTACCGAGATCAAGCATAGGATAACTCTTGCCAACCGCTGTTTCTTTGGCCACAAGAGGCAATTGAGTAATATTGCCCTCTCTCGAAGAACCAAGTTGATTGGATACAAGACACTGATCATCCCAGTCCTGGTATACGGAGCGGAGACATGGACAGTCCTTGACCTCCTTGAGAGAAAAGTTCTACGTGTGATCTTTGGTCCTGTTTGTGTTGACGGGTTCCGGAGAAGAAGATTCAACCATGAACTGTACGGGCTATACAGCGACATAAGCCTAGTTAGGCGTCTATGGTTCCAACGCCTACGATGGCTAGGTCATGTAGAGCGGATAAACACCACAGCTCCGGCCCGAAGAGTCTTCGATTCCGAGCCATTGGGACAGCGGAACAGAAGACTTCCTCGCACGGGATGGCGCACACGAGTGGAAAAGGACCTCAACCAACTTGGTGTACGCAGCTGGCGGCAGCTAACTAGAGATCGTGCTGGCTGGAGAGGCTTGTTGGTTGAGGCCCAGGTCCACCCCGGACTGTAGCGTCACACAAAGAAGAAGAAGATGACCAAATGTCCATTGTTTTAAGGCATGTGGTGCCTTCTAGCCAGTTGTGGTTAGTGGAGTGTTGATTGTGTGAACTTTGAGGAGATAGCAGACTGTAGTGATTGGCTGGAAGGTGGCACTGTTAGAGAAGAGGTTGTGGCAGGAGCTTGTCGACTTTGCAATTTTCCGTGGCAATGTCCCGGCAGCCACATGAGCTAAATGTTGAAATCATCTCGTTGAGAGATAGCCTGCAATTAAGGGATCTAAATCAATCGTATCTCTAAAATGATGCTCTCAGTGTTCGGTGACGTTGTTAAAAGACGTTGTTATATGTTTTGAAATAAAAAGCGATGCGGCGGCCATTTGACACCTCCGAGACGGCTGATAGCACGACTTGGATATTTGGTGCGCAAAAGATCGATTGTGGCATGGACTATACTATACTATACTATACATTGGAAGATAACATTGAAGCATTTATTTGTGAGATACCGGCCGAAATGTTGGAAAGAGTATGCCAAGATTGGACTAAGCGGATGGACCATTTGAGGCGCAGTCAAGGTCAACATTTGCATGAAATAATCTTCAAACATTCAATTATATAGACCGTACTATCGACTCAAATAAAGATTTCATGAATTATTCTGAATTTTATGTGTTTTTTTTTTAAAACTTTCCCATCAGTCTTTATAATTTCTCAAAGTGTGTTCATTTTTTTCACCGCCACTGTGCTTAACAACAATCAGTTTCTTCAATGGGCGTGACTAATTCCAGAAAAGCAAAAACGAACCACTCGCCATCTTCCCAATTGGCTCTAGCACACACACACACACACACCGATCCCACTCGAGACACACAGGAAACCCAACCGCGTCGTAAATCATCTCTGGCGCCTCACGGCGGCGTCGCGATCATTACTTTCTCCAACCCACACACAGACGGCAGATCGCTTCAGCCAAGTACACGGCGGCACGCCTACCCACGAACACACACACACACCGTTGCGGGTGCGCCCGCACAGTGACCACACTCACTTCCAGTTTTGTTTTGTTTTCTTTTCACCGCTCTGCGGCCTCCTGCTCGCCTGGTGCTATTCATAATTTGTTTAATTTTTCTGGAGCACATCGCTCGCTCTCTCGGCGAATTTGGTGCCGATTCAGCAAACCTTGGGAACCATAAAAATATTCTTTTTGCACACACTTGGCACTGGATGGCACTGGCTAGGTGCGCTCCTCTCTCCATCATCCATCAAGTGAACGCCAGTGATGGAAACAAAGTCACTCTCCCTAGACAGCGCACCAGGCGAGCAGAGGCAACAGCGCGGCAGCGCGATGGCTGTTCATTGTTCCCCGGTCTGCTTTGCGCCCGTCGTTCGTGATCGCACGAGGAATGTGTGTGCGACTCGCTCGCTCTTAATCGGATCTCGTTCTTTGGTTCTTTCTCCCACTCTCTTTCGTCGCGGAACAAAGAAAGTGCGATCGAACTGGAAACTCTGTTGGGACGCTCAGCGTAGTCGGCGTGTTGCTGCGGCCACTGCGCGCCTGATACGAATTTGGCGTAATCGATCGATTTTTTGATCAACCGTCGGGCGAGCGCGACAACGACGACCGTGACTGCGGCGAACCCTCTCCCAATTCGTGTTTTTTTTTCTTGAACAATTTACCGCTGATTGGCAGCAGATATATTTTTTGGACGGTTCATTAAGTCAATTTGATGCTGGAAATTATTACAGGGGGATGGAACGTGTTTGCTTTGTGCCGTTCGTTCCCCTCTTTAGTGCACATCCGGTCGGCGGCTGCGGCGGTCAACGGGTTTTTTTCTTTATTTCCTTGGTTCGCTTACAAGGGTCGTCGTTTGATGGACTAAGCAACTTATTCTGCCACAGCGACCGCAGAGAAGGGTCGTGTTTGATGAAATTCGATTTAAGATTATCGTTAAGGCCGCAAAATGAAGGTGGGTGTTGTTGTGGGCAGAGGGGAGTGGAAAGGAGTTGAGTTCGACAAGAAATTATGGGGAAGTGACTTACGAGGGGATTACCGCTGTGCAATTCAAAACAGATGAAAATTGTGTTTTGTTAAGAGGGGGAGACGGTGTTTTGCTAAGAGATGGAAGTGCGCTCGATGCTAGAGACCAGGGTTGTCAGATGTGGCGATTTTACATTTCACTTGGTGACACAAAAATTGGTGTATTGCCAGAACTTAAAAATGGCGATATTTTAACTTCACATCTTTCGCATTGTTAGCACAGCACTGAGCAGACCCCATTTGTTATAATAAACATCAATTCTTCTTCTTCTTTGATTGCCGCTACAGTCCGGGGTGGACCTGGGCCTCAAGCAACATGCCTCTCCAGCCAGCACGATCTTTCGCCAGCTGCCTCCAGCTGCGCACACCAAGTTGGTTGAGGTCCTTTTCCACTTGTGTGCGCCATCTAGAGCGAGGACGTCCTCTGTTGCGCTGTCCCAATGGTTCGGTGTCGAAGACTCTTCGGGCCGGAGCTGTGGTGTCCATACGCTCTACATGACCTAGCCCACGTAGGCGTTGGATCCGTAGACGCCTAACTAGACTCATGTCGCTGTACAGCCCGTACAGTTCGTGGTTGAACCGTCTCCTCCAAACGCCATCAACGTAAACAGGACCAAAGATCGTACGCAGAACTTTTCTCTCAAAACAACCAAGAGCTTCTTCATCCGCTACGAGATAACATTTTCCCTGTTATGTTAGTGTCTACCATCCACGTACCTTATCTTCGGATTGTCGCCCTTCGCTGGAGATAAATGATAAAGCAATCTTAAATAAATAAATAAAACTAATAGCGTCCATGTCTCTGCGCCATAGAGCAGGACTTGGCTGATCAGGGTTTTATACAAGGTCAATTTGGTGTTTCGAGAGATGGGTCTGTTACTCAATTGCCTCTTGAGCCCAAAGAAACAGCGATTGGCAAGAGTAATCCTGCGCTTGATCTCGGTACTGGTGTTGTTGTCCCTATTTACTCCGTAGCCTAGGTAGACGAAGTCCTTGACTATCTCAAAGTTTCTGCTGCCCAATATGACGCTCTGTCCGAGACGTCGATGTTGTGCGTCCTTCCGTGATGACAGCATGTAATAAACATCAATTAATCGTCTATAATATTAATGACAAATGACTGTACATGACTGTGCACACAATATTGCATTGCACCCCAGAGTCTATGGTTGCCTATGAACAAACATGACTAGCAGTTAGACAAGGAGACTGTTTTACAACAGCCAACTCGATGCGAGGATGGAGGTAATTTGCTATATGGCCCTCATGCCCTCATGTGGATCAACGTGAGTATAAGCTGGATGGACAAGTGCTTGCCTTCACCTTTACAAAACGTCAGAGTCCCATTACAGACAATTGTACTCCAATGAGGATCTATGCAAGAGGGCGAAACTGATACAAGGGGTTGATTCGAGGTCATACTGCCAGATCTCGACCGATAATTTCATCACTGAAGCTTACTATCCCAACCTACAAAGGACAGAACAGAAATATGTGTTTTACGTGATCGCCTACCGTTAGGCTTATATCACGAAGACTTTTAAATCTTTAAGTCCATTTTACGAAGCTGGACCAGACGCCTTCAGTAGGAATCCCAAGTTCCGAGTTTAGAAATAAGCTTATGGACCTATTTCTCCACCTTGGTAGGGTGGCGAGGCCCATCTAAAACCTCTTTGGGTAGTAGCACCCGGTTGTTATCTGCAACTCCACATAGACTTGAATCAATACCTTTCACGTCCGAGAGTCGCAAATGCCCAACGCCGCAAGATTAACTCTCAGACATGCAGGTATATCTCCACTTCTCCCCGCGGTCTTGGGTTTTAAACCACAGCCACCACGATGCTCCCACTTGGGGGCCAACCTCAAGTGATCAGGAACAAACCTGTGCGGGTCTCACGGGCGGAAGTCTGATCTCCCGTGGCACCAGACTATAGACTCTGGTCAACCTACCAGTAGGATGCCATAACATCCCGGGACTGGAGGTCATTGTTATAAACCAAGCCTTTTATTTTGTGCAGTATCTATAATAAGATGCACTTACCGTTCATTCCTTTGTTTGCGAGCTTGAAACCATCATTTTGACAAGCAACGGAGTATGTTATTTCCTAAACCATTAGCTTTTAGCTCAGGATTTTAGTCTCCTTCTACGACAGGCATGCCTTACCTCGGGTATATTCTACGTCCCCTACCTGAAGGGGGAACCCACTAAGGACAGTAAGTTAGGTTAGCTGACTGCTGCAGAGCAGTCACACTTAGGCCAGAGTAGGCCCATTGTGATACCACGCGGATTGACTTCTCCTAACGCCGGAACCAGTTGGTGCTGCTGACGAAACGATTTAGTTGGCCAATGCTGACTGGTAGTAGGCTCCTAGGTGCCGGAACCCACGACTGGCAAGAGCACTGCAGGAGCAGAGAAGGTGATGAGTGTTCTCTTCCTCTCTTCATCCATGCAGCTTCTGCAAAAATCATTATATGGAGCACCCATCCTGCGAGCATGAGTGCCACTTACACAGTGCCCGGTTATGACTCCAATGAGGCTCCTTAATGAGTGCTTGCTGAGTCCAAGTAGACCGAGAGATCGTATTAGGTTAAGTGATGGCCAGATTTCTTTTGCTTTAAGGCAGGTGGTGCCTTCTAGCCATTTGTCATTAGTCGTTTTAGTTGTGTAGATCTTAAGAAGATAGTAAGCTATAGCGATCGGGAAGGCGGTACCCCTGCTATCACACAAGTATGTAACAAAACTAGAGAAGAGCAGGCTCACTGGTACACAACGTGCCACAGCGCACATGGTCCATCCATACACGTCTCATAAGAAACTGAAGTCAGTACAACTCGGTCTCTTTGTCTCAACCAATCACAGCGTATTGTGTCTTCATACTACACCAGTTGCGATGTTCAATTCAGGAAAGGCCAACCCGAGTCAACCGAGTTCGGTGTTCACACCGTGTCCAATAGTTCGCAGATTTGATGTGGAATGTTCATTTATTCGTTTCATTTTAGTTTCAGCAACTCGGTTTGACATAAATTCAACTCGGGTGAACTGGGCTTGAACGTAACTGGCTCCCTCTTAAGCAGCACAGTGGGACTCTGCTGAACACAGCGAGAGTGATGAACACATTCATTCGCTTCAATCATGGGACCAAAGTTGGCCATGTGATTTACTAACGAAAATACGGAAACAGCTGTGCAGAGGTCATTGGTAGACCTAATAGGGCCGCTGTGGCAGTTGGAAGATGAGGCAGGAAATCCATCAGAAATGCCTTACTAACCACTGCTTGGATTTTGGGGTCAAAATCTCAATGTTGCCGGAAGCACTCCAAACTCTCAGGATCGATTAATACACACAGCAGCACATGCGAAACGGTGTGTACAAGTCGTTGGTGGGCCTAGGAGGTAGGCCGCAGAGCTTCTTCCGAACTACCACTTCTCTACATACCTCCAGTCCAACTGCAACTGCAATGGAGGGAGATCTCGACGCATCCATGCAGCCTTCACCTAGACTGCGTCCAGCACATCACATGTCAGTGAGGAAACCCGCATCAACACCCCAGAGGGGATTTTGATTGATTGGGGGCATGCTGGGGCCCTACGACGTGACGCGATCGCAGAGACTATCGCTCATATTTATTCATTTGATTAATGTCCATTAAACAGTCAGACACCCAATGACCCGAAAGCGAAACAAAACAACTGCAATTAATCACACCCCCCCCGCCAGAACGGGTGCTGCTTAGGTTACATCCACGCTCGAGGACCTCAATGTACGTGTGTCTATGCAGATCTCGTGAACGTTTCGCAAAAATCCAACCGCACGTCTGCCGGCCAACAGAACTTTCTCCTAATCAATCACTTCCTGCTCGCATAAATAACTTAACTGCTACATAATTTATTACCACTTAAATAATTCCCACACACAAATCGGCACGGCTCCAATTAAAACTAATTTCTGCGCCGGCCAGAGGAAATGCAGAGCAATATAAATCATGGCCCATTCACTGCGCGCCGCCGATGAACCACTGTAACTTCATCATTATCGTCGTCATTGTGTATGCCCACCGTCCGGCGGCACCGCGAGAAGGACCCGCCGGCGGGGCACAAAAAGAAACAACTTAAGCTCCCCCGAAACAATTTCCAAAGAATAATTAAATAAATACACACCCCCTGTCAGGCCGGTCAGATGAGGCTACTCTACTCGCCGCATAGAGGCATTTCATTTGTGAGCCCACGAGCGGGGGCGAACTGCCATGCCGGCCGCCTCGAGGGTGAAACTTAGGAAATCAATGCTGGCGCAGAGCAATGCCAATGGACAAATGCCCCAAACAAAAGTACAAGAAATAAATAATTAATTTCGCCCTGTTTCCTGCTGACCTCGCAGCGTGCTCAGTTCATAACTCTGGCTCGGGCAATCCGTTGAAGAAAGCACCCCTCGGCCGGGGGGGAAAGAATAATGGTTGATGGTTCACTCCTTCGCCGCCGAAACCGCCAACATTCGGGTGGATGGGGGTGAAAAACTTTGGCTCGACCGAAAATAGAATGTTTTTTCTTCTCTCTGCTTCTCAGGCAGACTTCAAGGAGCAAAAGTTTGGGCTTTAATCAGAACTCCCTTGATGATGTATCTTTCGCTGGCAACTGCTTTACCGGCGGGCTGGGCCCGCCGGCTGCCTCCTTTACTCAGTCCACGGTGTCGATGGTGGCGTTTGTTTCATGCCAAGACACTGTTCGCCGTCACGCTTATTAACTGCATTCATCGCAGCCATCCCCCATGACTTGTAGGTACTAAAAGTTTCCCATTAATTTTCTTTCTCTCTCTCTCGCGCTCGCTCTCTCTCTCTTTGTTCTTTTCGTGTTCGCTTACTTCCGCCGCGCGAGAAGAACGTCCAAACAGATTGACCTGTCAACATTTAATACCCTAACAAGTAGGCACCGGAAATTGGACACCATCAAGTGACACAGTAAAACAGGAGCGAACAAGCGATGGCAACGGAAAATTCGCCATTCGCCCTCCACCCCCATTCAGATATTCCGGTTCGAGGACAAATTTTAAATTAGAAATTTATGATGATTTAGTGACGTGTCCCCCCGCTGGAGTGCCGTTTACAAGGACAACAAGGCCAGGCGGCTGGCGAAAAATTTTACAAGTCATCCGGAGGCATGTGATTGTCGGTTGCGATGGTGTCGGGGCGGCTGTGGTGGGTGCGAAATTTGGAAAAACCAACACCGCACAGCGCATCTGTTTTTATTAGGAATTGTGGTGGCTGGTACAGTCAGTCAGATGAGAGTTTGGACTCACGGGCGAGGAAGAGTCGGTAGGTGCACAATCCAACCATCTGCAAGAATGGAAAGTGCTGCAGAGTAGCATCGAATGCTTGTCGAGGCATATGGTGATCATGCTCTATCAGAAGCAACATGCAAAAGATGCTTTCCACGGTTGAGAAATAATGATTTTGATGTGAGAAATGAAGAACGTGGAAGACCACCAAAAAAGTTTGAAGACGCCGAATTGCAAACGATATTGGATGGAGATGACACTTTGGGAAAGATCCAAAAGTGTGGAAAATGTGTGCCACATGAATTGAATGAAAGACAAATGGAAAATCGAAAAGACACTTGTGAAATTTTGCTTCAAGACCGAATCCTCGACGGAAAAAATCATGGGTTAATCCGGGACAAACATCAACATCGACTGCAAAACCAGATCGATTCGACAAGAAGACAATGCTGTGTGTTTGGTGGGACCAGAAAGGTGTGGTGTACCACGAGCTCCTAAAACCTGGTGAAACCGTTAATACGGATCGCTACCGACAGCAAATGATCAATTTGAACCATGCATTGATCGGGAAACGACCAGGATCGGCCAGAAGACACGGCAAGGTAATTTTGCGCCATGACAATGCACCTGCACACAAAGCAAAACCGCCTCAGGATACAATCAAAACACTTGGCTGGGAGCAGCTACCCCACCCGTCGTATTCACCGGACTTGGCTCCTTCCGACTACCATTTGTTTTCATCGATGGGACACGCATTGGCTAAACAGCACTACGATTCCTACGAAGAAGTTGAAAATTGGATGTCCGATTGGTTTGCTTTAAAAGACGAACAATTCTATTGGCGTGGTATTCACAAATTGCCAGAAAGGTGGTCAAAATGTGCAGAAAACAATGGCCAATACTTTGAATAAAATGTTCTTAAAAACGCTCATTTCATAACGGTATACAATATTTGACGTCAGCTGAAAATTGTTCACCCACAATTTTCGGACATCTGCCGACCTTCCATTTGATGTACTTCTAATATTTCTCCAGCGAAAACGGTTCTGTTATTCTCTAGTCTTCCAGATGTAAAATCTGCCTCCACCAAGCATGTTGGTTCCTTCCACTTTGGTGTCCTTAAATGCAGCATATCTGGCCTTTATGCATCGTTGAAGCAACCTCCAGATCCCCCGCGATGTTCTGAAGGCAATTTTTAAACTTGACGGCCTTAGACTGTTAATCAACAGAGATCTCATCCACACCGCTGTGGCCAGTAGAACTTATGGTTGAATGTGGAAGAAGATGACCTGATTACTTCGAGATGTAAAATATGATGACAGTGCGTTCTGGTGCGTTCTCTGTGCGACTTTCGTGCCACGTGTCCAAACCATCGAAGCAAAGCTCTTTCCTTTCACAAATGTAGCTGTTCGACATTGAGTTCCACACGAACTGCCGTCTTTCTCAGCATATCTCGTCGGTATCTCTCCGTAACGTAGCTCAACCTTTCTAATTACAGGTCTTCCAAAACGCATCAATAGTCATCCAGCTTGGCCAATAGTACAGGGAAGCTCAGCATTACTGCTCCCATCACTCGTGAAAAGGACTCCGTGATACTACTTCTGCATGTCCTTTAATCGGACTCCGGTCAAGCATAGTCCGAGGCAGGTATGAGCAACCCGACAATGGCCTCGTAAGCCATTAATGATGTGTGGGGTAAATCACGCCATGCACACACCTGTACCTGCGGAGATCAACAGGCAACAGACAATGGGAAATGCTTATGCTGTTTATTTCGCTGAGGCTTTTGAAATAGTGGGCACCTAAGTGTGAGTACCTGCATCTCGCCAGAGCACTGCATGTGTAGAGAAGGTGACACCCAGGCAACGGTCGCGAATGTCGATTACGCACTTAAAATGCTCAGCCATCTCGTTGAGAGACAGTCTGCAATTAGGAGATGATTTTTAGGTAAACAAGACATTATCCCGGGGCTTAGTTGCGGCCTAGCTGCTTGAACAGAGAGGGATATCACCCCTCTGTGGTATTACACAGTTCTTGAGACAGGACAGTGCCTACTTTGTCGCAATGGTTTCTGCGTGGCCTTCATTGAGAGAGCGGTATTGAGGTATTGGGCCACTCCACCGGCCGTCTTCGGCCCTTCTGCGATGCAGGACCCTCGAGTGTCTGATTGTAAGACACAAAGTCCGATCTGGAAGGCATGCAAGAGGAGAAATTCTTCTCGAAGACTTGGGACGGGGAACAATCTAAGTCTTTAGGGAGAAGGACGAACTCGTAAGGTATGGTTGAGTGACCGATGGTGAGTTCAGACAACATTTCTAGACTCAGAGCTGTGCTTGCTGATTTGCCGAAAAGCTCCAAAGAAGGATGGTGGAGATGCATGTTGAGTGCATAAGACGGCGTGCTTTTTAGCGCTGATGCATATATAAGCCATTCTTTGCACCCAACTGCGTGCTTTACAATTAACAGCATTTTGTGGTGTTGTCCACCAAGCTCGGTACAGTAGTGTCGGTCTGACAATTGAGGTGAAGATTCAGTAGCCCATGAGCAGTTGTAGTCCCCATTTGCATCAAATGGCTTCTTTACAGATTTATAGGGCGTAGGAGGTCTTCTAACCATCCCCTAGCCCACTGTCCATAATGATTCATAGACGTTTCATAGTAGTGCCGCAGAGTTTTTGAATAAAATGTTTTTACTTTCCCATTAATAAGTAGTGTTTTATTTTCAAAAAAAAGTCACTTCATACCGGTATACCCACCTGGTAGGTATGCAGGCTCTGGGCTTACCTTCATTCCTTACATAAAAGAGGTTGAATTGTTGAGCCTTGAGTCCACGAATTATGTCGTTTACTACCCAGGGTTCCTGGGCCAGGACGATATCATTTCCGACGGTGTTAGTACGGAGAAGAAGAGCGGCCGAGGCTGCGATGGAGATTAATCTGTGTCACTCGGAGCATGGCTGTCGGGTAACGTGTCCGTCTCTATTCCAGACACAATCTCCACCACTGCCATATTGGCCTCATCGTCGGTGTCAGACTCCAGAAGAGAATCTTCTTGACTATTGGGCGGGGTGCTGTTTAGCTCTACGTCTCTACGAGGCCGATATCGCCAGACCATATTGGCTACGGGGTTTCCCTCTCGATAGAGCCTGACGCTTGAGGTTCGCTTGTAGCAGGACGATCTTTCTCCTCCTCGACTACCGCCGTCAGTATATTACCGACAGATGAAGCAGTGGAGGTGGAGGTAGGCTGTTCCGCTTTCGCATTAGTTTCCCCATCCGTTTTGTACACCTTTAGGGTGATCGTCGCAAAACCGTAATGGATGAGACCCTCCAACTTGGCAAGTGGGTCCAGTGATTCCTTGTTGCTCACGACCACTGCGGACCTTGTTTCTCCCTTTAGTTCATCCAGATTTGCAACCTTCCAGTTGTGGGTAGGAAGGTTTGGGTTGTAAAGTTGAATGCATTTTAGGATCGTAGCGGGATGTGAAGGGTTTCGCGGAAGGTAATTGCGGGTCTTTGGTCTACTGGGGATCTGCTCCCTCGTTACAACCTCCAGCCGCGCACCTTTCCACACCTCTCCCAGTCTGCTTATGGCTTTTTTTTTTTAAAAAAGATCAGCCAATCTCTGGCACGTGAAAGTCACAAGCTTTATGTGATCCTGGTGCCATCCTCCGTCACGCCCTACAGGAGCAAGGTCTCCGTTTTCCAGCACCAGGCTCAGATAGATGTCGTTGATCGTCGACTCCACCTTCTTCCGATTCAATGGAGAGATAGCGCAGACGGTGTCTCCTCTCAGTGATGTCGCCTTTCAGCACTTCACTCTCCGGCCTGTTGAGCCTGCTGGCAATATTGAGAGTTTCACCAGTCGGTTTCAGCCTCTTTGGCTCCGAAGGTGACGCCTCCAGTGAACGTGTGATTGGCTTTTCACTACTTTAGTTGCCCAAGCTAACTATCGCTTACTGTTATCGTTTAGCTTCTCCAGGGGATGCCTTTAAGGCGCTCCAGAATCCGAGCAGCAGAATGCCTCTCCTTACTTACCCTAACCTAAATTTTGGTCTTCTTGAGACCCAAGCATAATTAACATGGAATTATGCTTACATGGACCGTAGACAGACGTAGTTACCGGCTGTATGTCAATCGGAACAAGGAACAAGGCGTTGTCCTGTGATCAAGTAGTAAAGGGCCCTGCTTATAGAATACATGGCGTGCGTCATGTCAAACATTGACAACTCATAAGACTTGATTAGAGGGAGCGGCACAACGAATGTGGGCTACATGTGGAATGCAACAGAACAGATGAAGTTGACGAACTTTTAGCTTTTGTTGTTTTTTGGACGTTCATTCTCACATGTGTGTATCATTCGACTCTCATGTGTCGTGTGGGGTTGCACGCATTTCGGACGCAACGCACATTGGGCTGCTCTTTGCAATCCGGTACATATGTGTGTTGTGGAACTTAACCGCAACTCCCGAAATAAGTTCCCAAATAAACTTAGTTCGGCAAAAATACAACTTTATTGTGCGACTTCACTTCATTAACTGACAAAATTGGATAATACAATGTTTAATCATACTTCTCATTTGCAGAGGTAATTGCATGAACTTTATGTGAAGCGGAAGGCTCCCAGACGCTGTGTCGGCAAGTCTGCAGTTCATCGATTTTGGTAAAAATATTATAAATGTAATTCTGCTGACACAGCATCCGGTAGAGGTAGACGAATTAGCGGCACGTGTGGAATGTGATGACTCAGGAGGCGATGTGGTGACAGGTGGGTGACGTAACTCACGCAACGGGCTTAGGTCTTAAGTTGCACATCTTCCATTGGTCTCCCTGTAATCAACCACAGCAAGCGAGTGCTAAGCTACTCAGTAATTTTCTCTAGAGACGAACGACGCTGGACATTGACTTGGAGTTAGATGAAGGCCCAACAGGTCACGGACTACACGCCGTTTCTGAGCCCAGCAACAGCAACAGCAACTGCCTGGCAAAATAAACTGTGACAATGTGAGGTGTGCCCAAATTACTGGAGCTGATCAGTTGTTCAGATCTGCAGGGACCGTGTGGTTGGACACGGAGTAATTATTTTATGGAAAGGAAAAAATCTTGCAGATCCTGGCATATCTGTGTCATTACTTTGCTGCAAAAGCGTTCGCCTAGTTGCGGGAAGCATGAGACAATGGAGAAACGAATGTGAAAGGTGTTGTCTTGTATTTCAATTTGTGCAGTGGAGCTGAAAACTGGTACACGGAGCAAAAGGGAACGCTTATGGATGTCCTGTCAGACAGTTTATGAAGTCAAGTGCTGGACGATGGGATGTGGAGTGGAAGCAGTTCTAGACACATTCGTTGATTGTTTGGTGTTTGACTGCAGCGACTTCGGCATGAATGCACTTTTGAATGCAATGATCACGTATGTGAAGTATGGTGTGACCACGCAATTTTTGGAATTTAAGCCAGTGGGTTAAGAACGACCTGAAGTTTAAATGACTGGCAGAGACACCATCATCGATAGAAAAAGGTTTTA
Source organism: Eristalis arbustorum (assembly GCA_916610145.1). Taxonomy (NCBI): domain Eukaryota; kingdom Metazoa; phylum Arthropoda; class Insecta; order Diptera; family Syrphidae; genus Eristalis; species Eristalis arbustorum. Next base: position 62,765,173 of record OU744319.1, on the reverse strand, counting down.
TTTGAAAACATTCAAGCTGTGCAGAAAGACACATCAGCAAGGATTATGGACAGGCCACACATATGGATGGGACCCACCCCATGCCACTCTCATCCTTGACTGATTTAAGAAAGTTGAAGGAAGTACGACGGAATCGAAGCACAGAGAACCAAGCGTCTTCTTTTTGTACAATTTTCATCATCATCATCATTTTCTGACCCGTCTGTTCTACTAAACGGGTCACGGGGTAAAGCACGCACTAGAGATTTCCACGACTCTCGATCCTCCGCCCTTACTAATCAGGTCGTATGCCCAGGCGCAATCAAGCGAGTTCTTGTACTTTTTTCCAACCACCTCGTCCTGAGTCTGCCAAGGGGAAGAAAAAAACCAAGGCCCTCTCTCGAACACCCAAGGTATCGCTTTACAAGACCTTAATCGTCCCAGTCCTGCTATATGGCGCGGAGGCATGGACTTTGTCAAAAGCGGATAAAGCTGCTCTTGGTTGCTTCGAGAGGAAAATTCTTCGTGTGATTTTCGGTCCCGCTCAAATTCAAAGAGATTGTTAAGAATTGGTTATGCTGGTCGTTTGAAGGTTCGAAATTTATGAAAATGACATGAGTTATTCGTTTGTGGCGCCATCTGTGTCAATCTAACACACTAACTTTGAGATCATTATTATTTTTCGCCAATTTGAAAATTTGTATTTTAGCTTTAAGTTAATGGAGTACGAATAACTACAAAAAATTAAAAAAAACAAAAAAAAATGCGTTTGTAATTGTCATGTACCATTTTAAGTTCTATTTAGGTTAGGTTAGGATTAAGGCGGCTGTCGCGGTCAGGAAAATGGTCCCTTCATGGCCTAGATCCATTGCGCGATCACTTTTAGCTACAGGAAAGGATTTTACAGACCACTCGTTTTGTACTTCCAGGTATTGCTTCCTCTGATGTTGTTGCAGGATCTATTTGTCACGAACTTCAACCATTGACCGTCATTTTTAGAACAGACAAGCCTGCTTTGCTCCTGCTCGTTATTTGTGTGAAGTACGTAGGTATACAGGGACCATGCAAAGGGTTAGATTGCATAAGATCGGCGACTCCCCAGTTTTACCATCTTGGATGGTGTGTCCAAAGCCTCTATGAGCAATAGGCCTCCCGGCCATCATAGGCCATAGTTAAGCCCAGCTAAGAAACAGACTCAGCGATAGACTTTCCTTGAATTTTCAAACCCAATCCCATCACGACACCAGTTTCGCACAAAAACCTTAAATGTACCATGCATAAAAAAAATGAGTACAAATTATCCATAGACTCACTGTAGTCACACAAGTCTTCCTCGCAGTCGCACGATGAATGTACTCGTTCAACGTGTACCCACACATCCACCTCAGAGTCTTGTGCAGCACTTTATGAGCCATGCGATATAGATACAAAAATTATTAATCACCCGCAATTACTCATGTGCCAGAAGGATTATTCACGTGCACACACGAAGCAGGCGAAGAACCCCCCCAACACACACACAACCCCAAGTGAATCTATTAATTATAAGGAACTTTATTAATTCTTCCATTTCGATTGAGATCTCTCTTCTCGCTTGCGCTCGTTGCGCTTGCCTTGACAGGGATTACTCCCATTTAACGATATTAAGCGCTACAAATACACATCCCGGCGTCGTCTCATCGCACCGCTTCCACCACCGGCACCAGCCAGAGAGTGTCTTACGAGACTGAGTACCGTCATAAACAACAACAAGCGTTATCATCTTCATACATATCCTCAATAAAATGGGGGCGACTTAAAGGATTCTCAGATTCGCTGCTTAACCGAGTGCGCTTGCTTCGGCATCGGGAGAGGAGGGCGCTGGGAATTTTGAGAAATTCATCCAAATTCATCCTCCCGCCCCCCCAAAAAAAAAATCCTATTTTAACACAATCCCGCCAGTAAAGATGCAGATACTTGTCGAAGGATGAGACAGCTCTCGGTCGGATGAGAGTAGTTAGTTAGTTAGACAGAGGGATTCCCGACATCTCGAGATGTACCCCGTTCTGCTTGCTCTGTTGTTTCGTTCGTTTTTCGTCTGTTTTCCCATTTGATTCGCAAACAGAGAATGTCTGACAAATTATTGTAATTTGTCAGGAGGGAGTTATAGAACGTCCGGATCGAGCGAAGAGATACATGGATGCATACTTTGTTTGCTCGAATCGTCGTCGTGTTGAATTCCATCTCCTCGAGTGGCTGTCCTGCGGCAGTGGGAGGGGCTGCACTGGCATTGGCAAATCTGTCCACAAGACACAAGTGAAAAATTATTCTCCAAGTGCATGAGGGGCGGACGGGCGGTCGTGAGGAGTGCATTGGCGGCGGAGCGTGTTTGCCTTGTGGATCGGAGTGCACGAAACTGGGGCGGCGGGCGATGCGGGTGTGGGTGGGGGGAATGTTAATAAGTTTAGCAATCCATCAAACGGGACGGATAAACATACACACTAAGGACTTATGCTATCAAGATGAAAGTTTGCAATTCGTCGGGATTGCAGCTAAGATAGATTATTCGGTTGGTTGATTTAAAAACAAAAAGGAAGCGGAAAGCGGAAGGCGAAGAGCCATCCCCCGTCCGAGAGAGGTGGTGAAGTATTAAATTAACTTTTGAAGTTTAATGTTTTTTCTTAACGGGAGGCGAAGGCGTTTGTTGAAGTCATGATTGTGATGAGATAGCGGAAAAAGGAAGGAGTCCCGACTGCAGTCGCAGTCGTGGCAGGACGGTGAACTCAATGAAAGGGTGTATAATGAAGTGGCTGACTTCTCGATGAGTCTGCGGAGAGTTTCGTATCACCATGCAATCAACTTGGTTGGCTGCTGGAGGAGCGGTGGTGATAAAGATGAGATGGAAGATGCTAGGGATGAGTAGATTTTTATAGACGCCAGCACTTCGAACTAAAGAACTAGGTCGTGCTGGCTTTGACTGGTTTAATGGAGGACTGTGTGGATCCTTCTAAGATCGCATCGTCTGTCGCGATTGTGTACGCATTTCGCGACGATGTTGGTTGTGACAGCTAGGTACTCCCTGACCAGATCCTGTTTCATAACATTACCTTCGCCGAGGAAGGTCTCGTCTGCTTACAGCGTAATGCTTTTCAAACTCAAGCCAAATGCGAATGACATGCCCTTCGGCTCTCAATCGGAGAAATGTGTGCCTCACTATAATCTTGGGCGCGGTTATTTTTCTCCGTCAGATTGAATTGCAAATCTTGTTTTAAAAACGACTTCACTGGATGGTGGAGCTGACGTAATTGTTACGTCATAGTGTTCATACCAGAATGTAAAGCCAAATGGACGTGACTCCAAAATCGATGCCAGAGCCATTTTAAATGTCTATCTAGGGAGAGTTGAAAATGCATATATTTGAGGGAACCCACGTCAGGCATTGAAGGCGGCGTTCTGGCGTTTTCCATGCAGATATCCCAGCTGTCCTACTAAGCTAATTCCTGACACTTGGTCAAGTCAGAACATAATTTTTGTCAAGGATCAGGTTAGGCTGTGGTGGTTGGGTCCAAAAGGTAGTCGCAAAGTAGGCCGCGGTTAGCCAAGATTACTCCTAATCCTTAAACTATTAGTTGCTTTGGATAAAGTGGGTTAATGGAAATGCTCTTTACCTTGTAGATGTTGTTGAAGTAGCTCTAGGTCTGTTTACCTATGGCTTGCAAGACCATGTCTCCCTTGATGTTCCTTAAAAGGGCTGGGCTAAGTTATTGGGGGCCCGTGGGGTGATGAATCTGTGAGTCATGTTCCATAAAAAAACCCTCCTCAGCATCGCCTTCTATCCCACGAGGTGACCAAATAATTAAGCGTTCACCTCACTTGGGTGTCAGTTGAAAGTCATAGTTCCTACCCTCCAAAGCAGACTTATCATTCGTGCCTCTCTGTGTAGCAAAACATGTTTTAACGCTGGATACGATTGATTCGGTAAAGTCGAGATGGAAGGAATCAGACGTCTCGCTATACAAAATGTGCAAGCAAGCTTATCCTTACTGAGAAGACCGGGAGTTTCGAGTGGATTTAATGTCATCAACACATGTCATGTCTTCGTGATTAGAGCCTTTCCTACAGCCTCTGTGGAAGTTGCGAGGGTGATGACAAGCAGTAATCTTTTACATTCCATCTCATCTCTTGCAACAAGAACCTCCTAAGGGATGTACTCCTTGAAAAGCTTAGCCGAGCCAATGCTCTGATCTATCATTTCGGTCCTGACACTAGGTGATTATGTATGATGATGTATTTATTAGTATGGCGTTGTAACGCAATGAGCCTATACGGGCCTCCTTGGTTATTGAAGTAGCCCATTTTGAACCACAGTGAAAGCAAAAGTTAATATCTAGTTTTCGAATTAATTTGGTCCAGTCACCATTTGCCTTTGGAATCAAATTAACGACACCGGGTATCGTAATGGCCTGAGTGCGCTTGCAACCCAATAACTTAATTTATTAGTGATTGTTAGCTGTAGTTATCCAACCACATCAATGTCACACACAAGTAAATTAATGGACAGGTACTAGGTAGTTCCACTGACAAGCCTCTCATAGTTTCTGGAAAAATATTTGTGGTGGACCTGAAACTTAAGCAAAGGTTCTCCCCAGCTAGCGGGATCGCTGACTGGTTGGCTTAACTGAATAACTTATACCCACACTGCACACGGTTGGCATCTGCAACATTGTCTCACGAGCTCAGAGATCAACAGACCTGAAGACGCTTCTTGGAGTCAAGTACCAGATCACCTTATATCTTATGTCTCCCCATCTTTTTCTTTGCCTGGAGCTACAGTCCGGTGTGGCCCTAGATCTCAGTCAGCATTCCTCTTGAACTAGCACAATCTTGGACTAAGCCCCTCCAGTTTTGTATACACAGCAGATTTGGGTTTCTTTCCAGCTGGTTAGCGTCGGGTGCAATGTCTTCCTTTACCGTGTTGTCCCTCAGGGTTGGCCTCGAAGACTTTCCGAGCCGGGGTGTTAGTGTTCATTTGCACTACATGACCTAGCCATCTGAGTCGAGACAATCGAATTCGTTTGACTACGTCTCGGAAATGTCGTTGTACAGCTCGTAGAGTTCGTTGATCAGTCTTCTCCTCCGAACTCCTTCTTCCTCTCGAAGCGACCAAGAATACAGCAAGCCATACAGCATCACTATATGGGTGGGGCTACAGCCCGTAAAGGGCCAGGGCCTAACTTCTCAGCAACCACTCGTGGTTGCGTGCTATTGTTCTCTCACGAGTGCAAGAGACCTACCAAGTTTGAGAAGCTTTTTCTAGACTGCAAATACTCTTTGAGCATTGTCAGTGACTCGAAAGAGGTTTGGCCGTGAAAATTACATTGGTCGCACACAACGCCACGAGCCACCACCACAGCAATACTGGGACTATCAACATTTTGGTTCTAGGAGGACATTTTTATCAGCTGCCGCCTGGATGCAAAGACGCAGCGATTGGTCAGGGTTTAGTTTTTTACAGAGCCTACATAGATAAAGTCCCTAACTACATCGAAGGAGGACATTGGCGTAAGCATCCAGGGCAAAGTTGTTGAATGCACTTAACTTGGCGAGATGCTAGCAACGATCCCTGCAAATACACACGTCAAGTTGACATAAAGCCTCCTAGCGGCGCCCACTGGATAGCCCTTTAAAGCAACCACTTAGAGGTGAACCAATGTATAGAACGGCCCTAGGGGGCCAGGACCCAGCAACAAGCCTCGCATATGTAATGACGCTTCTTTTCAGACCTCAATCATACCGACGCGATAACTGGCAGGTAGGAAAAAGTGCAGGGCTAGGCGACATGGGAGACTTCACTTTACAAAATCGCTCAAGTATATATAATATCTGCCTATTGTGCTGTTTTGTTCAACATGGCAGCTTTGTGTTTTTTGAGACAAATACTGGACTATTTCGTCGCTGGTACCAGAGCCATTGCTCACTATGTTCGATCAATGTCATCTCCCTATGCAAGCAGTTGACAGACTGTGGGTTTCGCATCGAATATCTCGGTAAGCTTGATAGCGACCTTGAGGCTGATTCTCTGTCGTCGTCCCGTGCATTGCAAGGACTTTGGCACGAATGTGAAGAGTAGGAGAGGCGGTGCATAGCTCATCTTTGGGGACAGCTTCGTAGTTGTCGATCTGGATATCATCCTCTATCCAAAGGCGCACAATGGATCCGCAGTGGAAAGAAATACCCGATGTGGCACATTTTTCTCGACCAAATGGCTTAGGTTTCGTCATCGAATCGAACTTACCTAGGAATTCTAGGTGATTCCTTCGGAGAATGTCCATTGGAATGGTAGCTTTGCGACGTCACATCGAGGTGTTCTTCCTCCTCGACTACACTTCACAAGCCAAATGAAATTTGATGTACAACTATCCCATTCGCCATGGATCCTTATTCTAGCCCCACCAGCAGTTCCTGAAGTTTAATTAAATAAAGAGATAAATTCAGAGAAGGCTTTAGGCGTCAAATAAATTGAGGAATGCATTCCCTTCCACCTCCAGCCGGGATTTGATCAATCCCATCGGCGTCGCGTGGCAATTCCCCAAGTAATTATGTCCCCCGCCCTCCGATTTTTCAAAAAAAGAATCCCTTTCAATTTAAATTGAAAATATTTCGGATTTTCCGAATAGTTGCGAGGGATGCAAGCCAGTCTTGTGAGCTTCGCTAACCCGAGCAGCGATTTAATCCCACAAGCAGCCATCCCACACGCAAGCCCAACGCAGCCCGGCCGACAGCAGCGAACGACGGAAAGAAAAACAATTATAAATGCGCATCCTCTGGCCCTCGATTAGGAATCAATTACCCACTCCACGGGCCGGGGTCAGAGGTTAGGCATTTCGGGATACGCCACCAGACATCCCTCGCAATCCCTCCAAAGCTATTCATCTCATAATAAAGCCGAACCCAAGGCAGCACATTTCGGCACACTGCACAGCGACATGCTGCTGTATTTAATTATTTATGCGAGAGCATCCTTAATTTGGAGGACTTATCTCAGAGTGAGGATCTTCACGAACCTCGCAGACGCCGCTCGTGTCCCAGAAATAAAACTGCTGACATGCAAACAAGTTAGTTAGTTAAGTGTTCGTTGTCGGTGGGTGGGGAGTGCTGGAAACCGAAAATTTGTGTAGACGGATGGCCTTCAGCGGTTGACCGGACCGTTAAATATTAAAGTCCTGCGTCGGTTCAAAGTAATGAGCAGTGATTCAGGCGTTCAGGCGTCGCGTCGCCCACGGGGAATGCGAGTCGTAATTGCGTTCGAATAGTAATTACAGCCACTGAGCCTAAAGTGATAATTATGAGCGGAAATATTTGGGCTGGTGTCCAGCGCCGTGGGATATGGGTTCATGGTTCGTCATCGGGTTGCGATGCATTTTGGGAGAGGGTGGCTGGAAATAGGAGGTTGTAATTAATTAACCATTTCGTGGAGTCGTTTATGAAGTTTTCGCTGTTATTTTTGGCCCGGAGACGGGGGAAGAGTTTGATGGAATTATCGAGTGGTCGGGGTGAGGTTAACACGGTCAGCTAAGAGTAAATTTAGCATGGTCCTCAGAACTGAATGCGTAGGCAGGGAAGTCTATTCCTTCAAAAATAAATTGAGTTCAGACAGCGTTGGGTAGTGTCAAATGGGAGGAGGTAGGCAGATATATTGAAAGGCTTGTTGGTTAAGTTCTACACCCACGCGGGAGTGTGGAGCCACCCCAGGTGGGGAATTTTGGGTGCTGGCAATTTTCCTAAAAGTGGGAGTCGGTTTGATTTTACATGGATACACCCCGAAATTCCGACGCAAAATAATCAGTTTCTGTGAATGGTCTGCCTTCTCGTTGGCAGACAGGAGATGTTCTCAGCATTTTGCAGACGCACGCTTGATTTTGCCATTAGGTGAGCCTAGTTTCGAATTGACTGTATTTTCTCATGACGCCTCGGATATAAAAGGATATTATATCGACGACAGTAGCAAGCCAACAAGGGCCAATGATCGTCTGGAAATGGAATGTGAGGTCATTTAACGCGCAACGTGCAGTCAAAAAATTCGAGGGGGAAATAGATACCACTGCAATCCAGGAAGTGCAGTAGAATGGGCGAAGCAAAAATAGGAGGAAAACTGTGGCATCTGCTACGGTGATTGCAACAGAGAGAGTCGCTTTCTTTCTTTTATGTGGATTTGTTGCTCGAGGCACACCTTGTTTGTAAGAACGAGCGCCTCAATACAGTCAGTAACATGTTTAAGTTCGACACCATCGGCCTCATTTGCTCCGCGGCTCCTAGGTGGTTAGTTTAGGTGGCTACCCAGCTCGGCTCAAACCGGGAACAAGTGCAGTTGCGCACCGTTTTGGTACCACATCTCGTAGACCGGGGTTGTTAGGGTAACCTAAATCCAATTTAATTACGTGTGAGATGCTTTGGTTACTGGTCTCAGAGAGTTCACTAAGGAGGGGTTTACCGAACGCGATATATCCTTCTCGTGGTAGGAGGAGGTGTAGGCGTAGTAGGTAGGGCATCACTCCATATCTCCCGAGGTTCCGATTGCTGCCGATCTCTGGACTTTGTTTAGTTCGTCTAAGTTGTATCCTTTGCTTAGGATGGGCCACCGTACTAGACAGCCGTAGGTAAGAGTTGGACGGACATCATTTGTGTACATCCAGAGTATCATTGTGGGTTTGAGACCCCACTTTCTGCCGAATGTTTTGCTACGGACGTAAATAGCAGCACTAGCTTTCTTGGGCTTCTTGGAGATTGGGATCTAGGCATTTAGGGAGAGAATTTGTTGACCTGAGGGAGCCTAAGGTTTGCTATCTTGGTCTTCGTGGTAAACAGCATCATTTCTGTCTTCCTAGGATTCACGTTCAGACCACAGCCTGTAGCCCTGGAGAGAATTCTACATAGAGCCCCCTCTGCGATTTTCCTCACTACTGAGGGAAACATACCGCTGTTAAGATTATGACGTCGTTCGCGTACGCAACTGCTTTGACTCCCTTGCTTTCGGCGAGAGTTTTTTGCGTTGTTATCAGTTATAAGGGTGGTGAGATAACCATACCTTGAGGTGTACCAAGTTGTACGGATTTGACAACTTGCCAGTTCTGCAGTTGCGACTGGATAACTCTGCTCCTACAGAGGACAATGAAGGGAATAGCAAAGACTACTACAAACTGGGTAAGGAGGACTCTGCCACTTTGTCAAGGCGCGAAATCTCAGGCGGTCCTCTGACAAATCAATGAACTGTCAACTATTGATCACCTCGAGATCGACGTCAAACAGTGCTCTAGCATTTTCGATGTATCTCAACGTTCGGAGGAGAAAATGAACTGGAACTGTTTTAATGTCCAAGCCAAGGTATGATCTTGCACATCGAGAGAACAACAGAGTCGACCTATACCAAATTTTAACCTCGGCAAATATGCCAATAGTCTTCTATATTCTCTGTGTAAGTTCGTCGCTGCTTGCGTTCACAGTCGATATTTTTTCTGTCTGAATTTTTTCTTTCAAAGGCACCAATAATCAGTTCTGCAGTTTTGCTTAGCGTCCAGCTTTTGACTCGGTAAAGCAGAACTGACACAGTAGGAGTTCAGTAGAGCATGATTTTGGTCCTTCGAGCCAGCGCTTGTATTCCAGTTGTCTCGACAAATACTACGTCTACGTCGGATTTTCACTAAGATGTCATTGGCAGTGTTTACGTTTGCCCTCAGGTTGACAAACTCCTTTACTACATAAAAATGTTAGCTGTCAATTGTTATTTTGTGGCCTAGGTGGTGTGCGGCGGATTGATTTCGTTCGACAGCATTTATTTTGTCTTGTCGGCGTTGAACGAACTCAACGCCAACATTTTATTTATGTGCTTATAGCGAGGTAGACGAAATGTCATGACTGCCTCGAATTTATTGGTGCTCTTGAAGACACTATAAGAAGTCGATTTTGCAAGTTTTTCGTGAGGACAGCATGAACATCATTTTGATCTTTATCACCGTCAGACCCACTTTGGCCACTTCCACATCGTCGATGGCTTCTGCCAATTATTTGAATGTCACCCACGCTCAGTGTCGTTGAGTTTTTCTTGACTCTTCATCGCCATCCTCACCTACGAGCAGACGATTTTGTTAACACTTCAAAATTAGACATGGTTTATAGTACCGACCCTGCATACACACTGCCTTGAAATCGGGAGAGGGTCTAACCTTGATGATGGGTGTCGCACTTCTGGGGACTCTTCTAGGACCAGATTGTGTGAAAATCTTTCCGTAGATATCATGAAGCTGAAGTGAACCTAATCGACTATTCGACCAACCAACCTACCCAACTTGATCATCTCCATCTGTTTTAAGAGTTTCCCGCCGACGCACCGGCACTGACAGCCTTGTTGGACTTCCATCTTGACGTTACTATCTTCGTAGTTGAAACGGACTTCACATTCTTACATCGTTCCGATTGAGTTGACCATTATAGTACAGCTTACAACTAAGAATACCCCACGTTTTGAAACAGATGTTCGTAACTGTGTACCCCAAGGTTCTATTCTCGGTGCTGTGTTTTTTTGTTGACAGCCTGCTAGTGTCCATCGTTTTTTACGGATGTAATTTGTTTACAGGCTTTAACTATTGTTGTTTCTAAAATTGATAGCATGTCTTTATCAAGGCTCCTTGCTATCGTTGTGATGCTCGAGAGCGCATATATTACCTGCTTGCATTTGGATGAATGCCACCTTTAATGCCTCTCCAACGCCACGGCCTGAATTCAACATACATCGGTCATCAATCACCTTCCACTTAAGCTGACATACACGACCTCCTCTGAGTCGCACAGGGAAATGCACAAAATTGAGCACACATGTCAACGCCTCGCGCCGGTCGTCATGATTCAAACCAAATAAATGTTGATTGTAACCACGTCCTCAGCCATTTACATCGAAACGCTCTTTAGCGATAGTAATTGCCACTGTCAATCTGAGATACGGCCCTCATAAACGGGGCAACCTCGACAATAAACAACTTCAACGCCAGTATTTCCCGACGGGTGGTACCCAGCCACAGACAAAAAAAACAACAACCACAAATTATGCAATACAATATCGAAAGTATTTAGCTTGTGCCCTGCCACACCCTCAGACAGAACGCTTCCTCAAGTTCGAATCTATTAATACACACTCGAGCCACAGAGCACCGCTAATATCCTGAATACGAAATTAGCTCGTTCGACGCTAACTGCGCCTAGTCAGGCAATAATATCATAAATTTGCATACTCCTCCGGCGCGGCGGCAGGTGAATCCCTCAAAAGACACCGAGAGCCATGACCCGGTCCCTGAGCTTTGTGCGCTGCAATAGCCTGTTACTAATTGCTATGCCGTCGGAGAGCAACTGTTACCGAGTTCGCCCCTCATTACGCGCTGAGAAAAGGGATAAGGATGCAAATCCTTCAAATTTCCCAATCCGCTTCACTGAGCCGAGTGGCTAAGACGGAGCAAGAAAAAATGAAGCTGAACCCTTTCGAGTGGCCGACAATTTTACGGGCACCCATGCATGGTAGGTGGAGGCGCGAAAAGGGAACAATCAAGTGTTGCCACCTCGCGGTGGAGTCATCGTCGAACAACGCAAGGACCCTCAGCGCATGGAGGGGCATCCTTAAAGATGCTAATTATAAAGTTTTATCCAACAACACTGTTTCTGTTTTTTTTCCGGCGTAACTGAATAAAGACAACAACAAAAAAAGTTATAAGTATCTACGGAGCGAGGAAGTGAGGAGAAAAAATTGAATAAACTTTCCATACGAAGGCACGAAGGACGGCAAGGGACGAGGACGACTACGCCGAGCTGCGCCACAGACAAAAACAGGCGAAGAGTCGCCGAGGCGACGATGTCGATGATGCCAACGCCAACGATGGCGAAACATTAAACGAGCAAGTTATGCCATCTTCAGTTCTTAAATAATTCCATAATTAAGGATCTCTGCCTGGATGCCTTTTGAATTTAATATTCAGGATAATTAACACGAGGGTTGAACACAGTTTGTCTTGTATACCCGTACACCCGTACACGAGTACACCCGTATGCCCGTACACTCTAGCTCGCTGGAGGGCGTTGTGTGTTCCTTCTTTTCTTTGCCTGGCCATCAGCAGCTCTAATATTATTATCATGGGGTCTTACAAGCCGTGAACTGAGAGACGAATCGAGACGGCTTTTCATCCGTGGCGGCGGCGGTGTTTTAATCCCTGGGCGTGGGTGAGCAGCGGGGTGGGAGATTTATTTTTTAATTTGATTTTCTGGAAGTCGCGTTGCGCGTAGGCTCATGTAGTTCGCCGAAATGGTTGGTTTGCTAATGAAACACTGGCGCTGGGGGACAGGGGCTTTGGGGCATTCTACTCATTGGCTGCTTTCGTGTTTCATGCGCGCCACTCGAAGAGTCAATCAACTCGGGAACATGTCGATAATTCTGAGAAGCGTATTCTGCAAAGTGTGAGGGGCCTGGGATAGCATGAAGGCCATGTGTCTATGACTGACATTTTCACTGAGACAACAACTCCCGCACCGGAGTCCGAAATCAAAGCCAAACGGCTTCATAGCGTAAGGCTTGGGAAGGTCAGAGGGGATTTCTTGGTGTTTTGCATCAAATGGGATGACTGGCAACTTAACAGACCCTTGGCAGATTGGCTTCAAGGACTTGAAGTGACCTCCAGACCTACAGCTGAGGAAGGAGTGTTCAGATGCGCAAATTGACATGGTGTGTAGCATCACTCACTTCTGGCGAAAGATGGCTGATGAGCAGAGCAGCGGAGTTGGAGGCTTCGAAGGAAAAATTGTGCGTTGTGTATACCCTCTCTGGAGGTTGACTAGACACACAACAGTGAACTCTACCAATTCTCCACGGATATGGATGATGTAGGGAAGGCAATGAGTCTTCAACTATTGCGCACACATCGAGTAATTGAACATAGAGGAGAAGGAGACACTTGCGCTGGTTCGAGAAGGAGACCGAGCCGCTGGTATACCGCGAATAAAAGGCAAATTTAACCGTCAAATGCAATCGTAGGCAGCACTAGTTCAGTCTCAGGCCCTCCAGATGTCGATTGGATGAGAAGCAAGCACATTCTCTTCTGAAGAGAAAAAGGCGATGGGATGGCTCCTATGATCCGGGTCGATTTTGATCAGCCGCTAGTTCAATTTGGATGTATTGGATCTGTCAGCTGCAATTTTGACAGTCGCGAATAATGACAATTTCTAATGGCAAATGGTGGCCCGTGGCGTTGTGGGTATGTGCGTCGACCCCAACCTCTACGTCGTAGGTTCGAATCCAGCTCTGAGCGACAAAAATAATTTTCACGACCCCACCTCTTTCGAGTCACTGACAATGCTCAAAGATTATTTCCTGTCTAGAGAAAGGGTTTCTGGACAAGGGAACTTCTCAAAGAGAGAACAATAGCACGCACAACACGAGTGGTTGCTGAGAAGCTGGGCCCTGGCCCTCTATGGGCTGTAGCGCCTCCCATGTTATTATTATAATGTTTAACAAATAGAAAGGACGCCGCGCAGTGTTGTATCCCACCCTAAAACATGGCATAAGTGTGTAGAAGTAAAATGCCGAAGCTATCAGAAAAATAAAACATCGAATCAATCTGTCAAACCAATTGGACCCAGTGACAGTGCTAACTTGAGTGTTTTTGTCTTTGACCGGGTGCGCAGTTTGAATGGCTTAAAAAACAACATAAACCATTTGTAACTGGTAAGCTTTTGGGAACAAAAAACGTGTAAACGCCTGAAACCCCACATCAACAGCCTGACTCGTCAATATCAGTGCTGGTCAAGGTCAGCGAAATCCACTGTTGATCAAATATTCACACCACGGCTGATCTTGGAAAAAAAACCTAGGAGTTTCAAGTGGATACCCACCACCTTCCCATCAATTTAAGGCCGCTTATGACTTATTTGTTGAGACGAACTATACAGCGCCTTGTCTAGTTTTGGCATTCCTGCACAACTCGTTAGTTTTGGAGAATGCCCATTGCTCCGTCGATGTCGGTAAAGATTATACCGAGACCATTGATGTCAGAAAAGGATTTAGACACGGCTACACACTGTCATACGATTTCTTCAACATCATTCTCGAGAAGATCGTGTGGAACTCAGACATCAACACCAGAGGCGCGACTTTCCACAAGTCTCTGCAACTGCTCGCATTTCCCGATGACATTGTCATCATCGGAAGAATACAGTGGTCTGTCAATTGGGTGTTGGTGAGCATCGAGAAAGCAGCGACTAAGGTATGGCTTGCGGTCAATGAGTGCAAAACAATGTATACACTGTCTACCATAAACGTTCACCAACTCCGATATATTGGACAAAACATCACTTTAGACAGCTACAATTTCGAAGTAGTAAAGAAACTTTTCTACCTCCGGCTCCGAAGGTAACACAAGCATTGACGTCACCGCGGAGATAAAACGGAGGATCATGTTGGCCAATGGCCGTATTTTCGGGCTTGTCAGGCCACTGAGGAATAAAGGCCTTTCTCGAAGAACCCTCGGATAACTCGGTAAAGGACCCACGCCTCGGGTGGTGCACGCAGCAAGAAGTGGACCTTAATAAGATAAATGTGCGTGGCTGGAAGCATCTAGCACAAGTCCAGGCTAGATGGAGAGGCATGAGTTAAAAACGGTCACACGATTGCTGCAATCGCCGAATACCTTTGGTCAGCACAATATTACACAATGAACCACCACCAGATACAGCGCCACCCAATGCACCGACACGCGCCGTCTGCACCGCCACACAGGTATCGGGCCACCACCGGACATCGACATCCACTGCTGACTTGTGTCTGTCGAATTCGTCAAATCAACAACCTGCACGGAGCAGCCATAGGTTTAATTTTAGATTAAGAATATTTTGTATTTGAGTTGTAAGTTGGACGTCTCCAAATAAAGATCATTTTTTTTAAACAAAACCGGTTCACTTTTACTAACTCATGTTGGCTGAGGCCCAGGTTCACCCCGGACTGTAGCGCCAGTCAAAGAAGAAGTTTTAGAAAGCTAATTGGACCGCGTTCGCGATGGAAGCTTTTTCTGGTGAACAAATAAGAATAGTAGAATACCGTGCAATGTGTGTCATTGTGTCTTGACTAAAAAGAGTTGCGACACGGCTCCAGTAGCTGTGGTTAAACCAGAAATTAAACCAACCAACCAAAATAAAAAATTGTTTTTACAATCCGAGCAAGTCCCAGATCTCTTTTTTTTGTTGCTTAAGACGTCTTCTAATAGCAAACAAAATGCCTGCACCTTTTTGCGACTTTTGGAGTTGGAACTGAGTTAGACCAGGTTAATTGGTCAAATTATTACGTATTATAGACAGCAGGACTAAGCCGGGAGCCCAACACAGAAGAAAGAGTAGGAACATCCACTAGAGCCCTCTACATGAGCAAGAAAGCCATTTATTTAAAGAGAGAATTCAACATGAGACACTGGCTCCTTGCAGCCTTCATCGAACGTATCGTCTTTTATGGCGAGGGGTGGTTGTGTGGCGGTGAAAATTTCTTTCGCCGCACAGAGCAGGAATCGAACTTACGACGTTAAGGTTGAGGTCGAGGCACAAACCCACAACGCCCCACGCTAATATTTTAAAATTTATTTTATTTAAAAGCAAGTCTGTTAACCCAAGTAGAATTTACACAGAAATTGGAAAAACCTTATTTTTTCGAATGAAGCTTCTTTTTGAGCATGGTCTCCTGTCAGTCATACCTTGTGTACACAATCGTTTAGTGTGGACCGCGGCACTGACTTGAACAAACTAAGGAAGGTACTGCTTCGGCATCGGTGGTGCCTTCAAAACCACTCCTGCCGATGCGCTAGAAATTCTCCTGAACCTCACCCCGTTGGATATCTTTGGTAAGCAAATAGCAACCAAACGTCGGAATGGTAAGATTACACCTATGGACACGCCAAAATCCTCCACGAACTCAGCCTCACCAAAATCCAACTAGACTACACTTCACCTCGACACTTCACAGAAAGCAGCTGCGGAACCTTGGTTCCAGAGAGAGAGATCTGTATTTCGACCCTACAATACTTCTGCCAGAGCAATATACTTCTACACAGCTGGATCAAAGACGGAAAATGGCGTAGGAAGCGAAGTTTTCTTCGAGTGAGATGAGCATATCTCTTAGTCTTCCCGATCACAGCAGCGTCTTCCAAGCGGGAGGGTAGCCCTGTCCTGGCTAATGTGGAATGTGATAGCCGCCGAAATATTCGCATCGTTGCGAATAGCCAAGCAGCAAATAGATCCCCAGCGGCGTTCTCTTTCAACTCAAAAATAGTACGACTGCCGCGCATCTCTTGACTATATACCAGAGCATTTCAAAATTCGCCAATGCTGTGTCCCAAGGAGGAACTCGCTAAATACGCCAACAGACTGTCGGTTGATGAAATCTCTTGTGACATAGGCACCCCTTTAACTACCTTTAAGTTACAGCTCAATAGCCTCTCCACACAGAAAAAAAAAATCAGAAAAAAGCCAGACATCAGGCAGGTGACGCCTGTAGAATAAGGAATCAAATTTGGCCTCATCTTGATCCAAGAAAGATCAATTGACATGATCTCTCGATCAAGATCAAGAACTAACACTGCAGTTGGAATAATAAATGGACATTGCCCAATAGACCAACACACCTACACGCAATAAAAACTAGGCTCCTTCTCCAATGACTTCTGTGAAAGCTGCAGAGACGAAAGATGAAGAGGAAAGCATTCAACACCTCGTCTGTGACTGTCCTGCTTTCGCCTCAACTAGGCAAGCCACTACAGGCCCACACTTTAATTATAGCCTAAACTACTAAATTACTGGTCAAATTTGCTGAGACAACTGAAACCTAAGTACAAGAATACGACTGCCTACCTACCTACCTACCTAACTAGGTGAATTGGTGTCCTGGTCATTCTGGACGATACTCGCTAATATTTTTCTAACAATTTAAGTGACCTCAGCAATACTCCAGTCAATACGCTGGTAAAATGTAACGACAAAACTAGCTGGATATCATAAGGACCCCTCCATTTTTTGAATTACCTACGTGGCGGTAGAATGGGTCTACTTCGGCTCAAGTGCAAGAATGCCGCTTACTACCTCAAGCCACCTGCAACTTCCCAATTGGCCGGAAACCCTTCAAATTTACTTGGACTTGCAGGAAAAACAAAACTCTTTAGAGGTGATTTAGCAGGTGTCTTGCCCATACTAGGGGTTTATGCCATGTGTGGAGTCAACTGCCTCACTGTGCGCCGCGCCGTGTCGGAATGTGTTGGAAATTGAGTATTTTTTGTGTAGCACCTTCAGACCAAACTGACATTGTAAATAAAAAGAAAATCCACTATTATGGCAGCGATAGCTCCCAAAGACCGGAATGGTACAGAACTTGTGTCGGACGCCATTCGACAGAGAATGCTTTTGGCACTGTAATGAGACCTCCACGTGAGCGCTTTCGGGATAAGATGAATAATAAGTGGCCGCACAGCCCACACAACAAGATTTTTCCTTCAGATGTCCTGAATGTCGAGCAAGTGATTAACGTTGATGAGACCAATCCATCGACACCTCATTGAAGCATGTCGCGAGAATACAAAAATAAGCCGCATCTTCCCACAGTCCCTTTGATTGATCGGCAGCGCATTTGAACACTCAGGTGTCCTCCCTCGCCACCAGTCCCATCTGAACCCACTGACGACAATACGAATCCATCCGTCCCCTTCACCTTGACCGCTGATGATTCAAAAAAAGACTTCCCGTCACACTGGACTCATTTATTTACACTTTGAACTGTTCACATTTCAAGAACAAACGAATGAAATGGCAAGAACCATTTGCGCCATCCTTCAGCTCATTGTAAATATAAATAACAACCATAACACGCCCCCTCCCCCAGCCGCACTCCCACCACCCTGGCCACCCGACACTTGGTGGTGTCCTTCCAAATGGTCTGCCAAGACGGTGACTATAAATACACACAGCGTCGCGCTCTCCTCCGCATTTCACCAACACGTTCACCAACGAATTCCAATGCGAGTGGAAGGCGAGTCTATAAAAAAACCCGCGCGGGAACAAAAACATCCCCGTTTTCGGATGTCGAAGAGAGTTTCTCTTCGAACGCAGAGAGAGAGAGAGAGTGCTCCGACTGGAAGGAAAAATGTCACCCCTTGCAGGCGTGAATCGCCCACACGGCACACCAGCTAAACCGATATTTCGCATCCGCCAGCCTGGCAATGAATTCGAACAAATTGCCTGGGAACCGATGGCACTCTGCCCAAGGATTCTCTCCAACAGTTCATCCACACGCTCGCGCGAAGAGAGTGGCCCGACACTGCTGCGCTCCCACCCCATCCCAGGCAATCTCACGCATTTCCAGTTAACCCACCCGCTTCGGTGGATACTCTTCCGAAAGATACACAACAACATCCATTATGTTACCACACTTTAGCTGATGGAAAATATTCAGTCTCCCGGAGACGTTCCGTACGAAAAGACGTTGGTATTGTTGTTCCGTCGAGTTACGTCGTCCTTCTTGTTGTCGTTCGTGGTCGTGTGGTCGTCATCGTCATCGCCATCGTCGGCGTAGTGCTGTTCGTTCGTTGTTGCGACTCTCAGGAGGAATAATGCGTGTGTTTTTCTTCTGTACCCAGTGAGGTTTGTTTGAAGGAAACAAACGGAAAAAAATTATAAATTTTCCCTGTGGTTGGTGACACATTAAACCGAAATCAAAGGATACCCCCAAAGATTCCTGCGACCGTGACACACTGTGAATTGAAAGGAACATTTTTTTCCCACTTACATAATGTCTTGCGGTTGTGCTCCTCACTTGCACATCGACTCGACTCTTTAGGTGATCCCTTCCCTCTGGGGTGACAAAAAAAAATATGCTCTCACCACCCACCGCCGCAAGAGCACGCATTTTGATTGCAAGGATAATTGTCTTAATTGAGTGAGTGAAGCCAGATTAAGAAATCAAGTGTCACCGTCTGGGTGCGGGAGTGTGCGTGTGATTCAATCGCGAAACGATACAGTTACAGCATCTGCCAGTGAATGGGCCTGCTGGAGTGAGCGTAATTAAGCAAAATTGTATTTTCCAAATTATCCGCGAAAGGTCATTAAGTCCGATTGGAGGATATCCTTGTGTGCTGTGCTTCAAATCGGCGAATCAGTGGGAAATCCTCGCAGCGAAAAAAAGGATACTAATTACCCGAGGATTTCAGAGTTTTTATTTTACTTTCTTCGTTTGCTTTTCCCCCGATTCCCTGGTGTTGTGTGTGCTTTTTTTTCTGCTCGTCGTATGGCGCATCTTTCAAAAAGGGATTAACAAGCCGAGAAGGAAATCGCCTACCGTCAAATTCAGCAGCAGATCGAGGATTATATCCGCCAGTTGGCGTTCCTCCGCCACCAGTGAACGGAGACAACAGCACAAAAAAAGGGTTCGTACCAACAACTAATTTATTTCCTTTTGGTTATTATTTTCTCAAACAAATAAATGTATCCGGCCCCCTGGTGGGGGTCATTGGGGATCTATCGCTTTGTGTTGCCTCATAATTGGGATCTGCCCACTTCGGTCGGCTAAAGGGGGCTCTCGAGAAAAGGACAACGAATTCGAAAAAAAATGTATCAATTTAATTTGCCTAAGCGAGCATCCTCTTTTTGTGGATTTCATTCTTTTATTGGGCCGCACGACTCGGCGGCCATATGATGGCCAACTGAGGATGATTTGGATGATTTGGGTTGGATTTTGTGGCAAGTTGCAGGCCTTTTTTATATCGGCCCGGAGGCATTAAATGTGACCCTTGATGTCATTAATCGCACCTGACCACTGAGCTCTTGCGTGTGTCTTTCTGGTCGATGTGATGGCCACATGGACATTAATTGAGGGTTTGTTTGTTTTCTTTGTTCGTTTCCCTTTCAATTTGTACGCAGATTTGTGTTGTTTTTGAAGTTGAATGCGGGAGGGATCGTGCTAACATTTCCTGCTTGACCCTTGAGAGGGGGAAATTAATTTCGAGCGGAATATCCTGTGGGGCTGGGATGCGGATTTGCGATTGAGCCTACGATTTTAATTGGCTCAAGGGTCATTGCACAGATGGTTGTGTGTACATAGGGTACATCCATGCGCAGGGGGAATGGTTGAGGGTGCTTCGGATAGCCTCGATTTGCAAACGAAACTTTATGAAATCGTGTTTTTTCCAAAACAAACAACATTTAATTAAGGTTGTGTTCAGCTGGGGGAAACGGAAATGTTACTTTTTTCGTTAGAAAGAGGGCATCCGGTGTCATTGCTCTTGTTTTTCTGATCATCAGAAAGCTTTTATTAATTCCTCTTAAATTTTTGGGGCGTCCTGTGTTGACTAATAGAACTCACAAAAAATAATAATTCCAATTTTGGACAAAAACACAATAGTTTCTGTTTGATGAATGGACTTGCATAATTATGACCCTAAGTGCCCACCAATTTCCTTCGAATTCTTTTGGGTCCTCCATTGCTACTGTTGGAGAAATACAGTGACTTAACCAGTTTCATCTGATCTCTGCTGTTAGCTTTAAGACAATTTCGACTTTTTAGACCTTTTTGAATTTTTGAAAAATCAGAAAATAAAACAAATTTACAAAAGCGTTTCGATTTGCTTATTCAAGCAATCAAACCAATTCAGATGTGAGAACTTCGATTAAAGCTTAATTATTTTCTGGTTGGAATTTTTTTATTTAACTCTTTTTTTTAAAATATTTTTTGTGTTCTTTAACAATTTTTTGTATATTTGATAACTTTTTTAAATGTAGCTGGCTATTCAACTTGAACGCAGTTTTATTTACACGCTGATTTTTATTTTTATTTTTTTCTGTAGCTTTTCATTATGCAATTAAAGTGGTAGTCGAATTGTCACGAGATATGAGAATTATTTCGAGTTAGAAGGAGTTCGGCTTTGAGAATGTATTTGTATGGAAAATTGGGGAGAATGCCAAAAATATGGCAAAATATCGAATAAGAGAGAAGTTCGACTTAGGGAGAGTTTCCTGGTTGGAAAATTGTCCTAATCTGGAAACGGCTGAACGGCGCAGTTGGTCGAGTGCCTGCCCTTGGTGATAGAGTTCGAGTCCCAGAGAAAGTGAACTAAGTTAAAGTGCATTTATCTGGCTTTCAAATCTAGTCCAGTCACCACATTTGCCATTGGGATAAAATGAACTACGCTGGGTACAACAATGGACCAACAAAGGTCTGAATGCGCTGGCCATTTCGCTGGCAGCCCAATAAGCTAATCTAACCTAATCAGAGAACAAACAGAGGTTAATTTTCCCTTGTCTGCGCCATCGGTTTCTTGGGAGTCGCATTACCACACCACTTTTCGTGATGCATTTAAATGACGCATAATTTGTATTTATATGTAGGAGAGTCATGTATAGGTCAACCATTCCGAATTCATTCTCGAGATCTTATGTGTCTTCAACAATGTAATCTTTTACCAGCCAAGGGACCGGAGTTTTTTTTTAATTCCGTTTACAAGAACAACATTACTTTATTTAGGTTAGGTTGTAGTGGCTGACTGCTTAACGACAGTCAAACTTAGATCAGGGTAGACCCATTGTGATACCACGCGGATTGAACTAACAGAACTGGAACAAGTGCTTCTAATGAAGCGATTTAGCTGGCCATAATGGCACTATTAGCTCGTTACGGCCGCTGAAGTAGTAGGCTCCTAGGTGTAGGAACCTATGACTAGCAAGAGTACTACAGGAGCAGAGAAGGTGATGAGTGTTTTCTTCCTCCTCTTCATCCATGCACCTTCTGCATCATCCCAATT
The DNA here is from genome assembly GCA_916610145.1 of Eristalis arbustorum. Classification (NCBI taxonomy): domain Eukaryota; kingdom Metazoa; phylum Arthropoda; class Insecta; order Diptera; family Syrphidae; genus Eristalis; species Eristalis arbustorum. Next base: position 62,743,364 of record OU744319.1, on the reverse strand, counting down.
TATCGGAGATTACAAACTCGTAATACATGCCACTTGTGACTCAAAGTTAGATCGGAGAATAGATGCCCACTGTATTGCTTATTTCGCTTCCAGTGTTCAAAGGAAATTTTCAAAACCTTTCACAAGCGTTCCATTTCACCACCTGCCTACGAATCATCCACAGCCTCCTCGTGGTTACAGAATAATAACATTTTTGGAGTTCAAAAGTTTGGACATTTTCGGTCGAATTCAGACATTCTTCATCAGTTTGAGCGTTAATCTCACAAATGGTGTTTCTAGTTTTTCTCACGAGCGAAAATAGACTCTGAAGGCAGATTAATGGTACAGCGTCCGCTTTTGTGAAGTCCTTTGTTGGGGATTCGAAACACTTGATTGTGGAGCAACTTTTTCCCAGGCGGCAGCTTGTCAATTGCCTGCCTGCAGACATTGATTGCGGAAGAAAGTTCTGCTGCAACATCTAAAGTTATCCAGTTTAGCTAAAAGCTTGTTTACGACCTGCTTAGACATTTCGTGATTAGTAAGTCATCCTTTCAGCTTTCAGAAAACGAGACTTCTTGCACGTTTCAAGAAAATGTTCACTCAAGACATGTCCGTTAAGAAGAACTTTTACTTCTTGTACTGAGGCTACAGTCGTTGATGGAGCTGGGCATCCGCCAAGAAGCCTCTCCATTTGGCACGACTTTCAGCCAACAGACTAAAATTTCGCAAGACGAGTAGGTTGAAGTTTTTTTCCCTTGTCTGCGCCATCGGTTTCTTGGGAGTTGAATTATTGTCCAACCACTTTTCTTGGTCTAGCCACCTTAAGCATTGAAAGCGTGGACGTCTAGCTGGACACATTTTGTTGCACAGCCCGTAAGGTTAGCGGGTGGAATATTCCTCCACAAATGCCATCAATGTAAGCAGAACATTTCAAAGAATCTCAAATAAAGAGCTGAATTGAAAAAAAATAAATACAAGAAGTCTGCATACATCCAGCCACTAAGGCATCTGACAAAGCACTTAACCTCTTCCTCTCCCATCAGGGCGCAAACTGATATTCCTCCGAACATAATGGGGTTAATCCATTTTAAGTCAGAATTGATACCAGAATTATTCAGAACCCAAGCGTAAGCAATATCATTCCAACAATTCTTTCGCTTCGACCTCTGCAGGTAACGACTACTGGATGTTTCTTAGAAAACTGACAAGTCGTTTTTCGTGATTTTCTTTCTTCTGTCAACATCGGAGACTCTTTCCTCGGAATTTAATCAGCATTTGCTGCATCCATTAAAAATATTTTTCCACTTGACAGGATTGAAGAGAAAGTTCCATTAGTGTAGCCGTCATGCAAAGGAGCTGCATACTTTTTTTTTCCAAGAATAAACAACTCTGATGGCCAGTACTAGGTACACTGTCTGTGAATAGTCCTCTGATTGGCATAATAGAACGAAATGGGATAATAGACAATTCCTGCAAAATAAACTAAATGCAGTCCAAGTGAATAGGGCAACAGCTAGTTAAAACGTATATTTTCAGTTAAATTAAGAAGCGTCTGAAGTTTGCTCGTTTTCTAGTTACTCGATTTATAAAGGACGGTTTGTAGATTTGAAACTGTTTTGGTTGGTAAATGAGCTGAGATTTGCCCTAAAATTCTGAGGTACTGCAGAGCAGTAGCACGACATAGCATGTTTATTTCATGAAGCCCCCTTGTGCAACGCTTTTAAAAACAAGTCAGTTGTCTGTGAATCACTTCTAGGTTTCTGTAGCCATTTCTACTATTTCATAATGGCCCAAGATGGGATTAAAAATCGAGGAATTTGTCTACCTATTTACGCGTAGTCTTGTCGTCTTCACATTCAACACTAGTTACTGTTCAATTAAATCCAAAGACCAATTTTATTCAGACATTTTTCGAAGCGCATAGAAATATCGTTCCGTTTCCATCATCCTTGTGGTGGGACCCATATATGTAGCTTGTGCAACACGGATGTTTATTGGAAGAGGATCTCAGTGCAGGTCTACCTCTCTAATTGTTACTTTTGTGCAACTGCAGCATGCTTATTGTTGAAGGCACTTGACAATCTCATCAGATAGTAGATCCCTGTTTCGAATCCGTCAAACGAGAAGGAGATGTGTGTGATATCTATATTTGATCCTTATAATATAATAATATGGGTAGCGCTACAGCCCGTAGAGGGCCAGGACCTAGCTTCTCAGCAACCACTCGTGTTGTGCACGCTATTGTTCTCTCACGAGTGGAAGGGACCTACAGTTTTACGCCGACTCCGAACGGCTTTGTTTGAGAAACTTTTTCTAGACAGGAAATAATCTTTGAGCATTGTCAGTGACTCGAAAGAGGTAGGGTCGTGAAAATTGTTTTCGTTGCACAGAGCAGGAATCGAACCTTAGACGTCGAGGTTTGGGTCGACGCACATACCCACAACGCCACGGGCCACCATATTTGATCTTTACAAAACAATAAACCAAGCATCCGTAACGGGGAAAGGCTCTCAAGAAATTTCATCTAGAGGGAGTTGTGAGAAAATTGTGAAGGCAGCACTCATACTTTAAATCACCCCTTCTGTTGAGACCAGTTATTTTTATGACACACCCGATCTTTCAAATCTCAATGTCAAACGTTGGGAGTACGTCTGCTGATAGAGTCTACAGGAATGCAGAAATAAATAAATAGGTGACAATAATCGTTATAGGGCAACATCCTGCGGAATATCCAGAGCATCCTGATCTGATAAACCCAATCAAAAATCTAAAATGCAATTCTTGCACATCATAGACTTACTACTCGGTAAGAATTATTTAGTGTCTAAGTTCTTATTGAGTCTTAGTCAAATTTATATGCGTCTTAAAAACCGGATATAGTCTAGACCCTGACTGGAAACCTCTATCCGTTTTACTTCATTTCACTCGACTTGGCTGAACACGTTTCAACTACTTTGTGTCTTTGGTTTAGTTTTTTGTGAGGTGCTGAATGTAAAAGGAGATTCCCCATAGATGCCGCTGAGATTACCATCCATGACAATCGTAGTTGCCGGCTTGCAAGAATGTGCGTCCGAAATCCATGCAACCTTACATGACACATGAGAGTAAAATAATACATACATGTACATGAACTCTTCTCAATCGCAACAAGAGTTAAAAGCTGACCAACCTTCACCATCGTAATGTACTGTATTTCACTCATAGTCCACAGAAATGAGAGATACCTTCTTATTAGCTTTTATGAGTTGTCAATTTTTTGACATGACGCAACGCATTCAATGGACTCTTATGAGTTAAGACCTTGAGGGTGACGAATGTGGTCTTCAACTTGAAGGACATGGCTACCCCTTCGCAAACAGCACCTATGTAGGATTTTGCTAGACAAGTGTTTATTTTTCTTCGTGAACATGTTTTTTTCCGAAAGAAGGGCCAACTAGTGCTTGAACAAACTAACGCTAGAGGAATTAGTGTGAGATCCCATGCATGTCTCTTGACTAATAACGAACAAAAAAATATGGGTGGCGCTGCAGTCCGATGCAAACCGGGGTCTGGCTTCCACAGACGTCGCTCGTGGCGTGTGTTTCCAAACGCATGCATTTTATATGGTTTCCGTAGTTCATCTTTCAGCTGCTACAGCGGCTCTATAAGGCCTATCTATGACTCTTGTTCACTGTTGGTTATGTTGAGCGAGAGTATGGAAGGCGTCTTTCGATATCAAAATGTTCACTTGAAAAAATAGACAGTGGTTAGTAAAACAAACACAATTTAATGTTGATTCAGAATGGCGAGGATGTTTTTTTGACACAAGTGATGTGAGGAGTGCTCTGATGAAGCTTATGCTTGCCGGGAGCGGAAAATTAACACACTGATTCAGCGCACTTTTCAGTTGCGTCAGGTTTATGGTGGGAAGGCATCTGGGTCATATGATGTGGAGGATGTCCGAGGACCAGGGACAGTGTCTCGAAATTCTGATGACATTTTATGACCCGCTTGATCCACTAAAGGGAAAAGCGGGGGTAGAGCACGCAATAGAGACCGGCACGCCACTCGATCCACCGCCATCGACTCTGACTCATCAGGACTTATGCCTAGGAGCAACCAAGTGAATTTTGGACTTGGTCCAATAACCTCGTCCTGGGTCTGCCAAGGGGACAACTTTTTGATTGAGTGGCATTTAAGGCCCGCCTCGGAAGATGTGATGATGGGGACATTCGTAACATGTCAAGGCCGTCGAAGTATAGGACTCTCGGGGAAGTAGCTGTTTGACATTGAGTTCCACGCTTACTGTAGTGTTTTATTTTTTCATCTTATCCGGCCGTGTAACTTCTACAGCAGCTCGAAGAAATCGCATCTCGACAGCTTTCGGTCAATACACAATTTTCGCTATGAGATGCTTTTCAATAAATAGGCTCCTAAGCTCGAAGAGGTTCAAAGTCTTCAGTGAGAATGAACGCCTCTCAATGGGTTTACTAGATGAACGAAGAAAATGTCCAAGCAGCATACTACTCAAAGACACACCCGCTCTAAGCCTGAGACTAGTCAGTGATGTACACAAAAGCCTTCCCAGACAGTCCATCGGAGCTGTCCCCCAACTCGGACTTCATTATCCAGTAGCGTCCATTTATTCTGTGGGAATCTGGACAGTCCTCTTTACCCACACCCACTCCTTAAGAAGAAAAACTGAGCCGGCTCAAGGATTTGAAAAAAAATAACTCCATAAATAAACACACCATCTCCCCCGACCAACGACACTCCCCGAGACATGGGTTGTTGCGATGTGCCCGAAGCGGCGTCACTTAATTTTTATTAAATACACACTCCATCCAGCTGCGAACAAAAGCATTTTGACGCAATTTAGACGAGCTCACTAGGATTTCGCCAAAAGACCATCAAGCCATGCCAGCGCCCGGACAACCCTTGCTGACAATAGTGATGGATGAAGATGACTAAATACCCCGTCACACCAGCAGCACGCCCTAAAAGGTCCTCGGTGTCGGTCGGAATTGACGTTAAGGCAAAATTGTCGCCAATTTAGGCGGTTAAGTGGCCGCATTCTCCAGGTCCAAGGGTTGACGCCGTCAAATATCTGTCACTTAAACCCTCCTTCTTGGCCAGGCACAAAGCCGACGCAGAGAGAAAAAAGAACGCACAAGACATCAGGAAGGATCTCCTCCACACCTCAGGTTGTGCGCCTGTGTGTCTTTATGTAAACATTATTACTATTTTAGCAGACTTCACTGAACTCTGCTAATAGTGGCTGAACAGAAAGCTCATTGAAGTGTGTCGATTGCCTTCTTGATGATGATGATGGGACCGGTTTTACGATCCTAATAACCTACGAACCGACCATTTGCCCCCTCGCCGCACTCACACACGCTGCCGGAGTAGAACGTGTGTGATGCGATTGTGTTTGCCATAAAAGAAATGACTGAGGATATTTCTTAGATGGGCGGACGGCTGATGGGACGTGAAATAAAGGACTAGGCATTGTTTTTCTTCCTCATTTACCACCCAGTCGTCCCCCGCCTGGTGGCTGGCTTTCTTGTGGCCTCAGCCATTGTGTTTGTGTGCAAATGTGACCGGCGGCGGTGAAGTAAGAAATGAGGGTGAAAAGTCTGCGAAAACATGGAATTAGTGCTGGACTAGGGGGCAGCGATTCATGAAGCGGAGCTGCTGGCATTGTACTTCTGCTGTTTGCTTAACATTGGTTAACATACAAGTCAATGTTTTTCGGGGTCAAAAAGGGATTTCGGCAGTTTCTGTAATTATTTTCAATGGATCCCAATGCTTTCGATTCGTTTCGTGTCCGCGTTGTGGGGACGGGGAGGTTAGGTATTTATCGGTTATAAGCGATGAATTGAGGAGCCAGGATCGACCTGGTCTCGTTCTTTGTTCACTCGGGTGCCCTGCGGGGCGAATGGCGGGCTGTAGGGGCGCTCGGAAAGTTGCTAGGTACTTGATTAACGATAATGTGGCATTGCTTAATGATGGCTTCATGTGTGTGGGAGGGGAGGCCTTTCAGGAAATAAAATACCTTTTGAGGTTATTATGCCTTGGCTGTTTTTTTGAGGGAGGGAGTGCCCTCACGGACTGGCTTGAGGTGTGGTGGGAGTGTATTTTGTCGGGAGATTACATTCAAGTGCCGATAAATTTGGGCAAACTTTCGAAGATACGGTGCTTTGGGTGGGTGTAATTAACGATGATTTTATGTGTGTGGTGGGAGAGTGGGATGATGGGATACACTTTTAAGAACGTGCCGCTGAGTGAGATGAACAGGAGCCATCTTTATTCAAGACACATTTGGGTAATGATTTGTGTTGGGAATGCATTACGCGTTTAATTATGATCCCTCCCTCTGGAGCGCACTTTGCACGCTCCGCAAGGCAAGCGATGAAGGCGAACACATTATCGTACGCGTACTTTCGAGTTTCATTAAATGAGACTTTGTGCAACGGGAAGGCACAAAGAGTCGGGGTAGTCCTTGATGAATGTCAGCCCATTTCCTAGTCAAAACGCCAAAACAACAGAGTTGGACTACATGCCCATCAACCCGCAGGGCTGTCGCAAAAATTGTGTCGTCATGCTTACATACCCGACATTCAATCTCCTGACATGTCCCCCCTCGAGGGCGCCACATTCAATCAGCGAGTGGTTAGCCCAGATTCTGCGAAAAAAAGAGAACCAATCGCATGCCGAGAGGCGAATGCCAATCGTTTGTCAATGAGGTTGAGCACCGACATATCCAGATTTCTTACATATGTCGGTCCCTTCGAGTATCATCTTCCATTTGACATGCGAAACCGAAACCCATCAGTCTGCCCATCAACATGTTTAAACTCATGACATCAGGGGTTGATTGTGCCTGCCGCCCTGCCGCCCTTTATGGTTAATTATGTTTATGATATGCCCGAGTATGTAATTTTGCATGCATACATTTGTTTATACGATGCCCAATAGATTTCACTAATTAAATTATATTTTGTGGCGTACGCATGTGACGGTGAAACAAAATTATCGTACACATAAGGGCGAGCAATGGAGCAGAGGCGCTGGGTACATTCGAATACGTTACAACCTCTGTTCGGTGTAATTTAGTTTTGGTTATGACTATTGAAGTCGACAGTGGATGGGTTGATAAATGGAACCGTGTAGTTAATTTAGTTGGGATTACAGTTTAGAGAGCGGCGCACAGTGAGTTGGTTGGTGTGGAAGAACGGAATGAAGTCTGTCTTGAAATGGGATGAGATGGATCGTAATGAGATTAGCACTACGTATATATACGTATATTATTTTCTATTTTGTAAAGAAAATGTGGTTAGAAAAAGAGTTATTGACATTTTTCTAAAATTGGAGGGTTTCGTATTACAATATTACTGCACATCTCGTCTAGATCTGTCACAGAATTCGTCTGATATAATATAAAATGGGTGGCACTACAGCCCGTAGTGGGCCAGAGCCTACCTATTAGCAACCACTCGTGTTGTGCGTGCTATTGTTCTCACACGAGTGGAAGGGACCTACAGTTTAATGCCGAATCCGAACGGCTTTGTTTGAGAACGTTTTTCTAGACAGGAAATACTCTTTGAACATTGTCAGTGACTCGAAAGAGGTGGGGTCGTGGAAAATATTTTCGTCGCACAGAGCAGGAATCGAACCTACGACGTCGAGGTTGGGGTCGACGCACATACCCACAACGCCACGGGCCACCACCAATTCTTCTGATATTGCTTGATATTTTCTGAGAGTTTAAGTATTGACAGTTTTCCAGAATTTCAAAACCTCTTCTTGTAACCATAAGCCCTGAGTTCTCTACGGAACATCGAAAGGCACTGCGAATGAATCCATTTAACTCACTATCTGCTTGCACTTTGTTTATCCCTGCATCACTTGTCACTTATATATTTTGCATGGATGCCACACAGATTTAAAAATATGAAAATTAATAATTGATGAATTAGTATTACTGATTCTAAAAGAAAATGCTTTGCATCTCCCGCTAAATGCTGATTCTAAACCTTGGAGTTTTAAATTTGAATTTGTTTTTGTACGTTCATGGCGGTATTCTGTTCGTCAGAAAATACACTTTTGTCGGTTCGAAGAGGAGTCAATGAGTGATTGCATCTGTTGTGGATTCTTCACAACAACCTTCGAGACTGTCATGAGTCCACGATGATTTAGTCGATCGGTTTTTCTCTCCTGCTCCAAGCAGAAGGTTCAGATGAGAAGGGCCTCCAGGCGAGAGCACTGGTGTGGTGCTCATGCCGTCGCCCAGCCCAGCCGTAGTGACCGATGGACGACAGACTTGGTACACCTGGTACAGTTCTCGGTGTGTGTTCCATGCATTCTTCTGTCCAGAATTGTTTTCTTTTAAAGGCATTATCAATCAACTCTGCTCTTTTGCTCACCGTCCAGCTTTTGGCTCCGTTTAGTAGGACTCAAGTATGATTCCGACACTGAAATGCAATGTCTGCTAAGGACTGGTGAAACCATCAGCAGTGACATTTCTAAGCTGGCATAATTTCTATGTCTTGGATCGATTTTGTATGAACGTTGTATCAGAAAACTACAAAGCTTTGGAGGTGGTTCAGGAAGCGTATGACTACACTCTTCCAGGTTTGATTTATGTTCAAAAAATTCCTAGAAGATCTCTATTGTAAGATATTATTAAAGCCATTGGCGCAAATTCATACTCATCTCATTAATAGTGCCCACAGTCAACTTTGAAGTTATAACCGACTCTAAAAATTCAACGTTAACTTTTCGTTACTCATTCCTATGAATAGTGAACAAACCCAAATTCCAAAATATTTCATGTGTCTCTGTTTCGAATTTTCAAATTTCTGACATTCGCTTTAAGGCCCGTTCATATGAGCGGCGAACTGCGAACGCGAACTTTCGGAAACACCTCTTGAACAACCCAAGAACTTATATTTCTTAGAATGCAAAACGATTGTAACTAAATTATCGAGTTTTTTCATCGACAAAAATTTCAACAGAAGTTACTTTAATTATCCTAATAAATGATTTAAAAGTTTTTCTCTTCGAATCAATCAGTCTCTTTGCGAACTGCCAAGCTGAGTTAGCAATACACAAAGAGGCAAGCGCACTGCACAAACTTAACGACCAAAAAAATTCGCAGTGAAGTATCAGTTTGTACTCGTACTTCTCCGCGGTTTAAAAAACTCCATATTTGCATGTATACTTATTTTTTTGTATGCACAGCACATACATAGCTTGTGTACTTTGTTACTGCCTTGGTTCCTTTACTTACAGTGTGTATAGCACGCTCACCAGCTAACAATAACCGCACCGCAGTTTGAATTTCCCGACTAGTGATTGTTGAACGTTTGTTTTAATGAGCCAAACGAGATGCGAAGTTCGCAATTCGTGGCGACCTCAGATAAATGGGTCTTTAGGGTCAACTTTATTCTTTTAAGATCACTTTCGACTCATTTTACAATAAAAGTCTACTTTAAGCTTGTTGCTTGCTGCTTACTACAAGAAGATAATGACTTTAAACATCGCAGTCGTTTGTGCAGTGTGTGGAAACAAAGAAAAATTACATAGATGTGTTGGATTGGCCATCACAGCCGCCGGATGCAAATCCCATTGAAAATGTTTGAGCATTCATGAGGCTAAGGCTCCAAGAAAATATCATCTCGACGGTCAAACATTTTCCACGAAAAATACCAGTTTTATGGAGATCTTTGCCTCAAGATTATGCTAGACGATTAGTAGAAACCATAGAGTGGACGAACCAGTAAAATTGATTTTTTTTGTTCTTCCTTAATGTTTGTCGTGTACGATGGTATCGAACAAACTTAAATATGTCTTAGTCGATGCCACAAAACGTGTACTGCTCTGTGGTTTGAATGAAGAAATCTCACAGAAGATGCAAAGTATGATACTAAATGACAAAAATGTTCTTAACACAGCGTCAAGGACATAGTTTACTTTCCTAGAATTAATAGAAAATGCATTATAAATGCACATGAAGAAGTCCTTGGTCTCTTTGGTGATGCTTGCGATCTTTGGTCCTGTTTGTGTTGACGGGGTCTGGAGGAGAAGATTCAACCACGAACTGTACGGGTTGTACAGTGACATGAGTCTATGGATCCAACGCCTACGGTGAAGGAGAGACTCGAGAAGGCTGTCATGGTGGGCGCTCTATATGGGCGTATGGACAACTCAGCTCCGTCCCGAAGAAGCTTTGAATCCGAACCTCTAGGGAAACGTAACAGAGGACGGCCGCTTTTAAGGTTGAGCACCCAAGTGGAGAACGACCTTGACCAACTTGGTGTGCGAAACTGAAGAGAGAGCTGGCCAGAGATCACGCTGGTTCACCCCGGACTGCGCCACGTAACGAAGAAGAATTGTGCACATTTTAGTGGTGGCCTGTGGCGTTGTGAATATACGCGTTGTAGGTTCGATCTCTGGTCTGAGCCACACAAAAAAATAAATTTCCTGCCTAGAAACAGCTTTCCCAAGTCGTGGTCGTTCCCTTCCACTCGTGAGAGAATAACAGAACGCACAACACGAGTGGTTGCTGAGAAGCAAGGCACTGACCCTATACGGGTTGTGGCGCCATCTATATAGTATATTATGTTATTAAAATGATGAACATTAATTTTCAAATTTCAATTTGCAAGAACAAATGTAGGAGCTTCAAAAACAGTCGGTGAAGGTCGATAAAGGTTGTAGGAAAAATCTGTATTAGACACAGGCTGGGCTGGCACAAGACTGGGCTCAACCAGCTAGACAGCAGCACAAAGAGCACCTTCGGCGGATGCTTATAAAATTAATGAGAAGTATGGAAAATGATATGAAGCTACTCCTACAAAATTTAATTAAAACTCATCTTCCTCCAAGCTGAAATACTAATAATAGCGCCTGTCTGGACATTATTTCCTTTTCCATATTGCCTCTCAGGCGTATTAACTAAATCACGAAAATATCTCAGTTTTTTTACTACTTTTTCTAGCAGACTGTCATGGTGATCTGACATATTCCCAACCCCTCGTTAAAGACGAAATCATCGCACTGTCAAAAAGTTGCTTCCCAATCATTTCACTGTGCCCACGAATTCCAGACGACCTCCCTCAAAAAATATGTTTACTACAGGGTCACCACAGTCGCTGCCCCAAAAAACTCCTCCCCGTGCTAGTTCTGCTCCAACCATAAACGAATATCATCAACAAAAAAGTTTAGTGTACATTTAAGCTGAATATGAAATGCATTACGACTTCTCCCCGCTGCCAGCGAGAAATGCAATAAAATTGTCCAAGCCTCACGCACTCACGTCGGGGGAAAAAATTGATATTTTATTCACCCCGAAGACCGCCCTCCTCGGGAGTACAACCTATAAATAAATGATCCAAGTCAAGAATTTCCTGCGTCAAGTAGTACCCACGGTAATACAAAGGAAACATCACCTTTATTACTCGCATCATAAAAACCCCATAAAACACCGTCATAAGATATCTGCATGTAGTACGTGCGCGGGCGACTCCCACCTCGGTGCCAGCCCTTTTTTAATACATCTCATCTCACCACATCCCCACCGCCCCACATCAGTGTCGAACAAACGAAAAAGTTACGCCCCTGTTTTTTGGTGCAACAAAAAGTCCAGCACCCCCTCGTAACACATTTATGTCAATCTCATCATTTTACGACCCAACATAGCCTCATCCAGTGTAAAAATTTATAAATTTTCACCGTCACCGCAGGCGGGAGGCGCGCGGCGTCTGTGGCAGCCACCGTCAGGTATTGAAAATCAGTCATAAAGTTAAGCAAAGGCTCACCGGGAGGAGACAGAAGCGAGTACACACCAAAATGTCGTAATATTTGTTTGCATTTTTATTAAAGGGACTATCAGGGAAATTTGCTTCTGTCACCTTACAAGTCCACCCCTCGAACCGCCGAAGCCGACTGCCGCCCCCCAGAGCAACCTCGTGGCTCTCGGTTTTATTGAGGTAAACATCTCCCAGTCCGTTCGCAGCCGCGACGCCTCCCGTCCGCCGCAAGGTGTGCACAATAAAGGAGGACGACGGGAAGAAAAAAACTGCACCATCAAGACAATCTAACACTCATCCATTTTCATACGCATATAATTTTCATAAATTTTCTCATTCCCCCCGCCACGCCGCCGCGCCATTGAGCCGTGCCATCGCGGCCGTCAAACCCGGCGCACAGGACCGCAACGAGTGAAACGAGCGGGGCGCAGGAGTACAAAAAAAAAAAACACACGCACACAGTTGCTCGTCCTTGAAAATGGAGTCGGGCTTAACTGAGCCCCCCCCCTGCAGGCTTGAGGCTGGGTGGTGGGTGGCGGGTGACCGTCGCACATACACCCTCCGAGTACATGGAAATTGTGGGGTAAAATATCGACATAAAGTAGGAAAATAAACTTCTATTCCGTGCTGCCTCGCCCCCGTCAGCCAGCCCACCATCGACGTGTGCTGTCCTTGTCGACTTGTCGTCCTGGGTCGGCCGTCAATGTGGCTGAAGCATGGGGCAAATATTAAATTTATGCAACGTTTTGTTTGTGTGTGCCGCTGTGACTTAGTTCGGCGAGAGCGAGTGACAGCAGATGGAGCAGTAGTGTCGGATCCTTGTTGTTACCCCGAGACGTGTATATTATTCTATGACATGGTGTGTGCCATCGCCCATCACGCAGGCATCCCTCTGGTGGTTTTGGAGTTCATTCTTCTCGTTTTTTTGTGTGTTCTTCCTTTTTTACTTGCCCGGGGGGAGGCAGGCTAGCATCGTAAATTCGAGTGACTTTAATTAATTTAGGATATTCAAACGAGAGCCAGGCCGGGGGGGCCGGTAGATGTGATTCGGGTGATGGGCAATGAACCGATTTGGAGAGTTTGTTGCACGCGTACCCCCACGGACGAGCGGCAGCACGGACGGATTTTAATGGCAAGTGATTTATGTTCAAGGAATTGCCTGTGGCTTGCCGTTTGTAGTATGCTCTTGTTCCCTTGAATCGTGTTTCTTAATTTTATTACTTGTTCGGATACTGTTGCTGTCTTTCATTTGCGGTACGCAAATGTGCTTCCCACCCCCACCCCCACAATTCATCATCATCGTTTCCTTTTCCCGCAAAAGTTTGGCAATTATGGTGAGTTAGCTTCCTGTTTCTTATTTTCTGCTTCTTTCGAACATCACTCGGAATGGGACGCGGAATTAAATGATTACAAGTGCTTATTTGGGTTTTATTTTTTGGTGGCGCTTTTGCCACCGGCAGGATACAAAAGCCTCGCCAAGTTGATAGATTGCAATGTCTTGGGGGTAATTTCAAGCAAGAAGGCATGATGAACTCGGAATGTTCCTTCGGAAGACAGTCATTTTCTTGTGTTATCATTATCTGCGGATAGAGGAAATGTACGTTGTTACTGTTCAAGGTAATTGGGCACATCATGAGAGTAATGAATGGGGGAAGAATCCGTGCGCTGGGTAGTCTGAAAAGATATGATTGCCGCTGTTCCTCTGGTCGTACTTCAGGAACTCGCCCCCAATTGATTTTCTATGACAACTTTGTTCGGGCGCCATTTCAGTTTGTGTGGCCTGGTGTCTGTGCGATTCAACTGATAGAGACGGTCTTTACTCTGGACATTTTTAAGCGTAGATTCCACAAAGAAAGCATTACATCAAACTACTTTTCGAACGCTTTTTATGTTCCAGGTCGATTTTGATGGGGCGCCATTTTGGTTTGGATGGTATTTGCCAGCTGCGGTGCTTTGATAGTCTTGGGGAGTGATTGGTAACAATTTATTACGTACTATCCCTTGGCAGACCCAAATTTGGTGGTTTCACCAAAAACTCACGAGTTAGAGTGGATGGCGAAGAGTCGAGTGGTCCGGCGATCTACATTCGATAGCTTGACCTCTGCAAACCGGGGTGATGTTTTCGTGCACGTATTAATCGGCTCTTAGACTCAGGAATGGAAAAAATTGGCGGTGGTAAGAAGGGCAGTTTTGATGGTTTCCATAACTCATCTTTCAAATGCCCAAACGCTAATCTAACTATGAGGACCGCACACAGGTGGTGATGTTTTCGTGCATGTATTAATCGCCCCTGACACTCTCACTCTCTCGACACCCTTAGTGGATCATGTGATTCCGAAAATAAGGATGAGGATGAGAAGAAAACGTTGCACAACATGGTGCTGATCCTTTTTTGTACACATAAGTGCTCATTTGTGGGTGTTATGGATCGTGGGTGTTTTTTGAAGTACCTAGTGATGGCTTAGGTCCAGTTTCACAAAAGATTATAGCGCCATTAGAAGAAGAGCAAGTGATGGCTAGCTCATTTAGAGTTGCTGGAAAATGTTCCGTCTCGGCGCTCGTAAATCGAAAGGGACATCCACTAACTATTCGTGCGAAACTGGAGGCAGCAGCTCATCAGATCAAGCTCGCTGGAGACGCTTGTTGGTTGAGGCCAAGGTTTACAACGGATTGTAGCGCCATTAGAAGAAGAAGAAAAAGTGATGGCACATCATAAGGTGGTGGCCCGTGGCGTTGTGTCAACGTGGTAGGTTCGGTTCGTGCTCTCAACACAAATAATTTTCACTGCCCCACCTCTTTAAAGTCACTGATAATTCTTAGAAGCTATTTCGTGTCTAGAAAAAGATGCTCAAGATTGACCGTTCGGAGTCGGCATAAAATGTTAGGTCCCTTCCACTCGTGAGAGAACAATAGCACGCACAACACGAGTGGTTGCTGAGAAGCTAGGTGCTGACCCTCTACGCGCAGTAGCGTCAGCCATGTCCATTAAAACCGTCGCATTGACTTCAAATCCGACAAAAATGCTTGAAATTATAGCTAAAATAACACAGCTCAGAAAAACGTTGAACCTCTCGCCTGAAACTAGCGTAATTTACACTAGGTATAGTTTTGCTTGAGACCATCGACATGTAAATCGTACCTCACACTAGGTATCTCAGTTCATAACAGATGTAGCCCACCATCGTTCCAAAACGCTCACGGAATCTGATCAGATTGGTTAGACACAAGCTCCGAATCATTATCGTGCAGTAACCGCGCTGTGTGCTCTCGGTCCATATGCCTCCAGGTTCGAGTTCCCACATAACGATGACAGTAGAAGCTCCAAAGACGAGGTGAAGAAGGAAACTATTGCACCTCTTCTATGCAATTGTAATGCTATTTGACGTGACAGCTATTACTTGTCTCACAACGTGCTTGAGAAAGATCTCGTCTTAATTGGGGTGCCCAGCTGGATGTGAAACTGGAGATACCTAGCCAAATACTGAGCTGGTTGAGGCGACACATAAGCCGGAGGGCTGGGTCCACACCGAACTTACTTACTTACTTAAGGTGGCGCTACAGCCCGGGGTGGACCTGGGCCTCAACCAACAAGCGTCTCCAGCCAGCTCTATCTTTAGCTAGCTGTCTCCAGTTGGTTGAGATCCCTTTCCACTTGCGTGCGCCACCTGAGTCGCGGTCTTCCTCTACTGCGCCGTCCCTCGGGAGTGGATTCGAATACGTTGCCGGGCCGGAGCATTGGTTTCCATCCGCTCTACATGACCTAGCCATCTCAATCGTTGGATCTTCAATCTGCTGACTAAGTCGATATCGCTTAACAGCCCGTATAGTTCGTCGTTATATCTCCTCCTCGACTCACCATCTATGCAGACGGGACCGAAAATCACCCGAAGAATTTTCCTCTCGAAGCAACCAAGAGCTGCTTCATCCGCTTTTGACAGAGTCCATGCTTCCGCGCCATATAGCAGGACTGGGACGATTAAGGTCTTGTAGTTCGAGAGAGGGCTTTGTTTATCAATTGCTTTCTTAGCCCAAAGAAGCACCGATTGGCAAGAGTTATTCTTCGTTTGATTTCAGCGCTGGTGTCATTGTCTGAGTTGGTAGCGGTTCCTTTGTAGACAAAGTTTTTGACTACCTCAAAGTTATATCTGTCTGCTGTGACGTCCGAGCGAGACGTCGTTGTTGGGTGTCCTTCCTCGTTGACAGCATATACTTGGTCTTACCCTCGTTTACCGCTAAACCCATCTTTCCGGCCTCCGTTGCAATACCCACAAAAGCGCCATTGACATCACGCTGCGTTCTTCCGATAATGTCAATATCGTCGGCATATGCGAGTAGCTGGACAGACTTCTGAAAGATTGTTCCTCTGGTGTTTGCGTCCGAGTTTTGAGTTTTGTACGTAGTTACGAAGCAACAACACATCCACACCGAACTGCCAAGGAAACATAAAGAAGACGGAACTAGCCAGCATTAGAATCAGTCAAGGGCGCTATTTGGTGTGCGGAAGAGGATTTCAAGGTAACACAACGAGAATACTCTGATCTCTGGGACTGCTTTTTTTAGAGACCTCATTGGAGGAGAATTTTGTGTAATGCGACCATGGTCTGTAAAGGCGAAGGCAAGCCCTAACACAAACCCTCACAAACATCCGAATCCTTTCCATCAAGCTTGCACTCACGATGAACCACACCTGACAGCCATACAGTAGGTATGAGGGCCATGTAGCAGATTACATTCACCTGTGAGCCACTCCAACCTAACCTACGCTAATTGATTCATTCCGGCCACAAAAACGCTTTTTTTAAAGCCACACAAAAACACCAGAAGGCCAAATGGCGCACAAGGCTGTTACTGCATGAGGGAACCTGAATATGTTTATAGACTTTAGAGGTGTCAATTAATGGCTTTCGATACCGCAATAGTGATTGTTCTGTTTACTATCGAAGTCAGTGAAGTCAGTCGCACTCTGACGCGCGTAGCAAAAAACACAACCGCCATGCCTGCAATAATTCTGTACAAAATGAAAATTATTTCCAGGCAATATGTATTTTTTTGATTTCAAAAAGTGGTTAAAACGTTGTCCAGCACATGTAGATTGCCATCGGCAGCTCTCTATGACCAGCGAAAACCGACTCCCAAATGACATCCCAGCAAAAATTGCAGCCAAACAAAAATACACATTCGCCAATATTTTTGATTTGTTTGTGCTAAAAAGTCGAGTTGTGCTTTCAGCGATTCTAGGAAATGCATGTCCCAGAGCTCACATTGGGCACCAGAAATCGAAAATAGTCAACCTTCCCGTCAGCCCAGACTTCTAACACACCGCAATTAATTTCCATTAAACGTACACACGTCAGTGCCATTAGTTGATCAAAGCACAATTTCGTATACCGTGTCAGTGCTCTCCCTCGCCAGTTCGACGGATCCAAATTAATTGCATTATTTCCAAAGGCATTTGCATGTTGTCAGGTGCCGTGCCGCCATCAAAACCCGAGAATCAACAAATAATGCACAAACAAATAAACAATCTCCCCGCCGACGTAAAATTGAAATCCCACCCACTCCGTGCCCACCTTTGCAGATGTCACTGAATAAAGACCCATTTATGCATTATTCATTCGAAAAAAACAAAACAAGAAGGAACGAGGAAATGTGAAAACAAAACAATAACCGAAAGGAAGACGACAAATGTCCCTCCATTCAATGCATTGTCTGTCTATCAAAAGGATATCAAATAGCAACAAACACCGAAGCGCATGAAAATTCAACGAAAACACCAAGAGCGGTGGAAGACAAGAAAGCACACCCCTACCCGCACACAGTCTCAGTCTTATCAAGCTCGCGTATCGCCCCGTCTTTCCATCGGCAAAACAGGAGGCCACCCCCGATAAGCGCCCGGTTGCTGTTAACAGATATGCCACCTCTTGCGCAAGGATCCGCTCTTGTGCCGTTGCTCGTTGCATGTGTTGTGCTGTGTCTGTTTCCACCTCGTTCAAGTTGCTTGCTTGGTTGCCTGGTCGGTCGGTGTGTCGAGTCTCCCCCGCAGCCGCTGCGCCTTTTTGTCCCCAGTTTCCGTCGTGTCTTGCCTGGTTTTTATTGAGTTTTGTTTTTACTCCTTACAATGCGGTATCCTGGTAGTTGTTCGTAAACAAAAGTTTACTCGTTTTTTTCCTCCTTCTGCTTTTCCGTGTCAATCCAAAATAGACTCGGTACACAGCAACGAGGCAACGATGAGGACAGGGCAGGACAACAAGCAGCCAAGGAGATAAGAATTAAGTATGCAAATGATTATGTTCGAGGAGAATCCCGTGCTACCCTTGTGCACAGCAATTACAAACGGTCGCGCACATACTGTGCTCGGTAATTGAAAGAAAATTGCAACTAAAATGACCATAGCCGTGGTAATTTAATATGTCACAAGGATCCAGCACTTGCTCTTGTATTTCGCAATGAAATTGAATGAATTGTGCCGGTCTATGGGTGAATAGTGGATGTCCTTTCGCTCTCGGGTTATTTTTCAATTCACGAAACGGACACGGACAATGGACGGGGTTGCACTCTCGTCTGACGACTGACACCTCCGTCGTGCACTTGGGAGTGGTGACATTTATTAGAATCATTTCGAGAGGAATTCCCATTTTATTTCGTGCTGAGGGAGTTGTTCTGTTGGAGGAATACTTAAATTTTTGAATGCCTAATGAATGAGACGACGACAGTGCCGGATTTTCGAACTTGAGTGGGATGCTCTTTGGCCAGTGCTTTGTTTCGTTTGATAGTCCTGGACGTGGACTGACATAAATGCAATCTTTCATGGCCACTTAGGCACATTTGGGACAATGGGAGCAAATTGCGTCGCTGACGACTTGTGTAGCTCTTTATTTCAATTGAGAGGCTGAGTCGGTCTTTGTTGAAGTTGATGGGTGACTGGTTTCGCACAAGAACTCATCGCATTGTGTGCCCTTGAGTAGAGTTCAGGGTTCAATTCGTGGCGTAAAGAACTCTCAATTTTCTACAAAAAGTACGGTCCTAAGGCTAAACCTTCTCTGCTCCTGCAGTGCTCTTGCCAGTCGTAGGTTCCTGCACCTAGGGGCCTACTACTTCAGCGGCCGTAACGAGCTAAAAAGTGCAAGCATTGGCCAACTAAATCGGTTCATCAGCAGCACTAACTGGTTCCAGCGTTAGGAGAAGGCAATCCGCGTGGTATCACAATGGGCCTACTCTGGCCTAAGTGTGACTGCTCTGCAGCAGTCAGCCACTGCTACCTAACATAACCTAACCTAAGGCTAAACCCTGCGAATTGCTGAAAAAAACTAGACTTGTATCGTCTGCTTTCAGAGACCGCTGGGATCGGGTATTTCTAGAGTCCGAAGTGGACTAGGTCCTAGCTTCTATTGCAGACACAAGTATGGTGCATAAGCAGTGACTCGAGGGACATGGAGGCCTTTCTTTGTTGGTGTCGGCAATCAATGATACTGCCAAATGCGATGCCACAGTGACTGGGTAGCTCCTACTCTTGGAACTAGTTGATACTTATTACGGAGCCATTTAGTTGGCTAAAGCTAATAATATTCAATTCGCTGAAATTTTGGAAGAAGTACATAGTCCTCCAAGTGTATGGCCTTGCAGATATCGAGTGCATTGCATGACCAGAGGAGATGCTGCAGCTCTTCTGAGTCACAATGCTGCCCAGTGAAGGTGTAACTTTCAGTTTATGAAATGGCGCCCGACAGACTTACTCTGAGAAGGGATTGTGACAAAGTTCGTGGTTCAGTCTCAATGAGAGAAATTCTGTTTCCACCCATCACTTACTTAATTAAGATGGCGCTACAATCCGCGGTGAACCTTTGCCTCAACCAACAAGCTTCTAGAGCCAGCTTGGTCTTTAACTAGCTGCCTCAAGCTTGACACACATAAATGGTTAATGTCATTTTTCACTTCCGTGCCCCGTCTATCGGGTGTGAATTCGCAGACTTCACGGGCTGGACTGCGTCCGCATGACGTTATATAATAATAATATGGGTGGCGCTACAGCCCGTAGATGACCAGGGCCAAGGTTCTCAGCAACCACTCGTGTTGTGAGCGCTAGTATTTCCCCACTAATAGAGGGGACTTACAGTTTTATGCCGACTTCGAACGGCTAAGTTTGAGAAGCATTTTTTTGACAGGCAGTGACTCGAAATAGGTGAGGCCGTGAACATTATTTTTGTAGCACAGACCAGGGATCGAACCCACGACGAGTTTGAGGTTGAAGCGCTTTGACTCAAATATTGCTCTAAGCTTGTTATTGCCTGTCTACTAGGGTGAGAACTACAACCGTAAATTGGAGTTAACGCTCTTAAAGTTGCGGACACCGACTCCGAACTTCGGTAGAAAATTTGCAGACGTTGTCTGTTTGTGTACTGTGCAATGATGAAAATGTTGTGTTTCCCCAATAAATTGACTGCGACAGTTGGATGATTATTGAAAGAGTGCGTTCACTAATTGAATTCAAAGTTGTCAAGTCCCTATTGGAAAACCCTTTATATTCGCCTACAAGAACCTGTCCAGCGTACTGTGTGAACGTCTGAAGCCGTTTTGCACCGCACAAGTCAGCACGTACCAGTGCGGCTTCCCGCCAGGCGAATTCCGAAAGAAGATCGATACTCACCATCTTTTTTGTCGATTCCCAAGCAGAACGCGACAGCATTCATCGCAATGAATTATTCGAAGCGATGGCCGAATTCAGGCTCCCGAGAAAAATTGATCTAGTTGTATCAAGTCCTACAACTCTCTTGTTATCGCTCTTGACGAGTGAGAGTCGTTGGCGGAGGACCGAATGGCTTCGAGATCCCCCGCGTTCTTTACTCCCGCGATCTACATTTTAGACTTTATCACTCAAGCGACGACGATCAGACTCGTGGCTTAAGTCCTTCGTTGAATAGCTCACCTCTCAATGCGTAGTCTTCTGGCTTTCTTAACTTAACTTCTTCCCTTACACTCCGTCTCAGTCCCCTAAAAGCAATATTTTTCTAACGCGAACTCCTCCCCCACATCATCTCTCCCAAAACCTTTTACTGACCTCCCTTCTCCCCCTTCATATTCATAAACCATTTGCCGTCTTCAATCGATTTTCTTAAACCATCGCATCAGGCTTTAAAATCTCTGGTGCGTGACACGCCTCAAAAGCCTTTTAAAACGCTTACCGCAACCCGGATGATTGTCATTGTTCGGGGGCTCTTTCGATTTCATGCATTCTTAATGACGACACTGACACATTTCCAATACATGAGCTTTTAAGCACTCTCGCACATCCTTTCAGCCGCTCGACGTACGAAATCCTCTTCAATTTTTATTATTCCCCGATATCACAAGGATTTCGCTTGTGATCTGTCTGAATTTGTTGCGTGTTTCCTTTCCTCAACGAGAAAAAATAAACATGTGAACCACTTTGAGGTCGGGATACTTAAAAGGGATTTTTTTGGAACCCACCGCACCGCCCGACTGGTGCTCAGCAACAAAAGTTTTCAATTCCATCAGGGGTCAGAATTCACAGATAAACACATGACATGCGAGAGAGGATATCGCCGTGAAATGTGTGTGCGCTCACAAGTTTGCCGTTGATAAACGAGAAAAATCCCGGCTAGGTGCTGCTCTGCTGCCATAGGCGCTTATACACCTTCCTTGTAATCTGACTGCAAACTTTTTCATTTATCATTCGCCGACTTAGGCGGGTGCGTTGAGTGGAAAAAAGTAAGATTGACGTTTCGGTTTATCTGAAATGGAATGTGGCATTCATCGGACTGGCAAAGACGACTTAAATGTTTCAAATAAGTTGAAGAGTAGTAGATCCCATGACAGGCACAACAGTGAATGAGTGGGTTTTCTGCACTGAGAGGTGGTGTTTGGGGTGATTGTAATCGATCTGGGCCATCGGGGAGTGAGCGGGATGATGGGAAGAGTTTCAAAATGAAGGGGTTGCAGGTGCAGTGGGAGTGGTTTGGGGTTCAATGATAAGGATTCCTTGTGGAAGGACAGTCGAATCTTGGTTTTGCTCGAGCATCATTCGACTGACGGCTGTGAACGACCACATGGGTGACTGAGTTATGTTGCAGCAACCTCGGAACGGTGTGTGTAGCAGGAAAAGTAAGTACTCGTGATCATTAGTGGCTGATGGGCAGATATACTCAGAAGTTGGTGCTATGATGTTTTTTTTTCTTGCAACGCCGGGTGTCGTGTTGGGAATTAACGAGTATCGCGCCTGAATGACACTTCTTGTGTTTCAGCTCGATGTTGTTTTCCTGATATTTTTGTGTGTAAATGACATTTTTTGAAACTCTGTTTTACAGATCGAAACTTGGTTGTTGCGTCTCTCCTTCTTTTTAGGTCTTCTGAGTTCTAAATTTTTTACATGACGCAACGGATTCTATGGACTTTGGTCTGTAGCCCCTGAGTCTGCAGGAAGCCTGTTAGGAAGCGAATGTATAGGAAACCTGTTTCAGTTGTACAATATTTAGAGTTTCTTGGACTGTTTCAAGCAAGATATTTGTCCCATTTTACAGTCCAGTTCCTTATTTCTAGTTCCATTGATACTTCTCTCCGGCCATGGCCTGCCTCCCACAGCGCAGAATGGTTGCGCTTGTGAAGGGTCCCGGAGCTCCTTTCCTAGCTAGAGAGTTGGCCATTTCACTGCCTTCTAGCACCGTTTCGTCAGATGCTCCCATGTGTTGACCTTTGGTAGGCATTCCCACGCAAGCTTGGCTTCGATGATGTAGGAGTCTAGCGTCATAATAGCAACTTGACTGTCAGACAGTATTTCTATGTCGCCGTGGATTTGGTTCATGTTCTCCTGCCCAAGGTCCTTCATCAGAACTTGGTTCAATACCCTTCTTCCGTATTGCTGCTCAGTATGTTACTGACTGCGAATTCACTGCCTTTTTAGTAAACACCGCATGCAAATATAATTTCCCAAGGTCTTTATCTAATTTAATCCATTTGAGTAATGGACTTGACTTTTACTTTCCCTTCTTTATTCTCATATTTAATTTATTTGCACATTTTGCGTGGTGCTTGAGGTGCACCTCCACAGCAGCAGTTGGGCAAGTTCTCATGGCCTCTATAATAAAGACGCATGCCCACCTTTGAACTTTGTTAAATGTCAGATGGGTGCTCTTAGTGCATGCTAATTCATCGTAGGTTATTGTTTATATTCAGCGAGCGAGGGATATGCTAGTTGAATCCACATTGCACAGAAAAGTTAACCGATCCCACTTGACTTGGAAAGTCATAAGATCGCCTTACTTTTGCGACCCCTCTCGTATGAACAGTGTTGCTCGATGGTTGCCTTCTATGTCAGTGTAGGCCTGGATACTTGAGAAGATCGTAACGTAAACACCAGAAACACAATCTTTCATAAGACCCTTGAACAGCTTCCTTCTTCTTCTTCTTCTTTGGCTGGTGCTACAGTCAAGGGTGGACCTGGGCCTCAGCCAACACGCCTAGCTCCATCTAGCTCGGTCTTGTGCTAGTTAGCAGCTAGCCGTCAATGAGGCGTTTCCTAGCTTAGAAGCGGAGGCTGCCAAAATGGCTCTAGTGGTAAACCAGGGCAAAGCAAGACGCACAACACCGACGTATCGGACATACATAGCGTCATAATGAGAAACGTTGAGGTAGTCAAGGACTTCGTCTACATACGTTGGCTCTGCAGTTAACAGGGACAACAACACCAGTACCGAGATAAAGCACGAATTACTTACTTACTTGGTCTAAGTGTGCTGACAATTTCGCTGATAGCTTATAAACCTAACCGAACGTAACCTAAATGTATTATCGCATCAACTAACAAGACATCATGATAGTGACTCGTTTTAATTAAACAAATCAAATGCAAAGTACAGATTACACCCATGAAGGGTCTGAACCTGAGCAATTGCTGCCTTCCATCACTGACGGTCCTTTGCACGCTGCTTTCAGTCATCACGACCAAGCAGTCTTATATCCGCGATGACTTGGTCTCTGTACCGGAGGTTCGGTCTTCCTCTAATTCTCGAACCAAGAGACTCGGATTTGAAAACCATCTTTACTGGAGCGTTGCTGTCCATTCGCTCGATGTGGCCGAGCCAGTGTAGTCGAGGGATTTCTTTGCTTTCGGGAATACATCCACATCCTTGTATACCTCGTATAGTTCGCTGTTCTGTGTTTTCCTCTACTCGCCTTCTTCTCAGACGGGACCATATATCCGACGTAGAATCTTTCTTTCAAAGGAACCAAGAATCAGCTGAGCAGTTTTGCTTAGCGTCCTGCTTTCTGCGTCGTTGGGTACAAAAGTAACAGAGCCATTTCTCGACACACCAAGCTGACCTTATATAAAACTCTGATCATCCGTGTCCTGCTCTCTGGCGCAGGGACATGGATGCTATTGAAGGCGGATGAAGATGCTATTTGCTCCTTTTGAGAGAAAAGCGTCTGGAGGAGAAGACCCAACCACGAACTGTACGGACTGATTATTGCTGTGCATAACGGCCTTAGACGTTCACACTGTACGCTGGACAGGATATTGTAGGCGACGTTAAGAATCTATAACATTTATAGTTTCATCAGGAGGTACGATCACCTTTTTTGTGAATGGGGGCCTATGGAGCTGAAATTCCAATCGTCGGGCTTGCTTTCGTCTTTCCAAATGATCAGGTGCAGGCTCCCTACCAGTACATTGCCCCCAGCTTTGAAAAGATCCGATGGTAAGTCATCTAAACCTGCGGCCTTGTTGTTCTTAAGCCTTTTAATGACTGTGCCGACTTCTTCAAAGCTAGGTGGGAGGACTAATGCTGTCAAAAACTGTAAAGGCTAAGGGAAGTGGAAGTCGCCTCTAATCTCTAAAACCCACGATTGCTGAAACTAATTAAAGTCATTGCCTTTATTGCCACGAACTCTCTTCTCAAATTTTGCGACGTTTCCTTCCTCTTCAGCAGAAAGAAGAAACAACAAAAACATAATTTTGGATAATTCATGTTTGAAAAATTGGCCAAACCACCACGAGTTTGAGTGAGAGATCACACCTTCTCCCTTTATTTAATCCTACGCCATCTCAAAAACGGGGCACAATCATCACGACGAATCGCCCCTCGACCCCGGTTAAGTCAAGTGGAATAAGCGGTTTCGATTTAAGGTGTCAGTCGACAAAAGAGAATCACACAAATCGCCGAAGACAAAGGCATTCATCCGGTCACAAAGGAGAACAAAAGGAACCAAAGCAAGGCAAAAAACCAGCGGCCGACAATTTGTCCAAAAGTGACTATTCAAGCATCATTACTTATCCTAAGTCGGCTTTATCTCCACTAATCTGACTGAAACTGGGTGTCAAACTCCCTGAACGTCACTCCACCTCGGTGATCAAAACAAAGTATAAATCCCCTTCGATTAGGCTTATCCCACGAATGTCCTTGGAGGATTAAAAAGAGGACCTCAACAACACTGTAGCAGTGTCCACGGTATCAGATCAACCGATGATGGTTTCATTTATCTTCGAAAGCTCTCACGGGCTAATCCGAAGATGTGCTTCTAACTTTCGCCAAAAAAAAAAACAAAAACAAACACCCCTCGTCGAAGCACACACACAAAACGAAAACGAATTGAATTTAATTATTCCTTCGTCCGGCTTATGGGTGCGTTGTGTGCGAGGGAAGCAATCAATAATTAAACCGACGGAAGTGGAATAAACAATAAATTCAACGCGCGATGCCCACTCACCCACACCGGCTCACTGGCAGATATATAAATTTTAGAATATCGCCTGCGTCCTTTTTTTTTATCGATAATCGAATTTTCGACACCATTCGAGAGCACACGACGACGAGTGAAATATGCGCTCGCAGGATACCCTCCAATCAATTAGTGTGTCACATTAAGTTTAATTGAAATTCCTTTTAGTGCTGCGAGTGATAGATAAAATATGTAAATGAACGACTCTTCCGTTTTTTTTATGTGCGTGGACCTTTCGGTCGGGCTCCGGCTTAGGTACATAACTTCGGTGACTGATGAATGTCGCATGAGTCATGGGGTCATTTGCGTAAGTCGCAATAAACACGGGCATCGGCAGTTTATTTCCAGAGAGTTATTACACAACCGCCGGCAGATAGTAAGAATAACATTTTTAAGGTCACCTCAGTGGAGGAGGCTAAATTTATCACGTCAAACGATGCGTAAAATTTTGCGTGTGCCAAAGGGGCTATGAATATCCCTTCGATGTCATACGCCGCTGAGTGGGAGGGGTATTTGCGTATATACGAATTTATAATGGGTGCCTTGAATAAGTTACTTCGTGGGCTTGGGAAGGGGATGGGGCGAAGGGATCATTGGACAGGTTGTCTTCGTTTTTTTTTGTTTTTTAAGCAATTCGTTCTTCTCTTGAGTGGACAGAGCTTGAGGAGTCGTATGTAACAGATCGTGGTGTTGGTCAATGCGGCAGTCAGTCAAACATTGAACGAACAGCCGCTGGTCCATGAATTGAAATGATTACGGACGTCTGGCGATGTTTCAAAGTCGAGACACTCAACTCCAATAAAGTCCGAACCGAGAAAGGTTTTCCTGAACTCGGCCATAGGTCCATGAGGGTACCTAGCGTTAGTTACATAGAACAGCTCTATTTGGTGAACATCGATGTTGCATTGCAGTGCCAAATTATTTTTAAATAGATGGGTTCCAAGATGATCTTTAAGACAATCGAGAAGGTCCACATTTGTTAATGTTTAGTACAATTTTAGTACACTTCAGGAAGTCATGGCTTTTATTGACAGTAACTATGACACAAAGGCAAAAGACGAGGTAGACTTCTGTGTTCATTCACTTTTTTCGAACATCCTTAGCTCACATTTAATACAATTTTAGAACACATCAAGAATTCGTCGCTTTCGTCGGCAGTGTCATACGGCAAATGTGACACAAAGGCAATAGATATGGTCCACTTCTATGTTAGTGCACATTTAGTACACTTTTAGTACACATTTAAGAACTCGTCATTTTCATCGGCCGTTCCTATGGCAGAAATGCTAATAATGTGGTCCACTTATGTTTGTGCAAGTTTAGTACATTTTTAGTACACTCTTAGTGAATTCTTAGTACACTTTTAGTACACTTCAAAAACTCATCGCTTTCTTTGGCGGTCACTATGACACATAGACAAATGACGAGGTCCACTTCTGCGTTGGTTAAAGTTTTAGTACATCTTTAGTACACTTTTAGTAAATTTTTAGTACACTTATTGTGCATTTCATGAAGTCGTTATTTTCATCGGCAGTTACTACGACACAAAAGCAATAGACGATGTTAAATTCCTTGCACTTTGAGTACATATTTAGTACAATTTTAGTACACATCCAAACCGCGATGCTTCATGTTCCTCACTAACTCTGACAACTGACAGTTTCCAGTTGAAGATAATTGGCCTGCAGGTCGTAATTATACACTTCAGTGAAAGAACAACAAAACAGGCATCTAAGCGTGTCCCTGCACCGGGCGCCATTTATGATGACATGTCCGATTAATTGTTAATGAATGCTTTCAGCTCATAAATCACGTCATTGTCGGCCGATGATGAATTACCTTCGAATGTTATCTGTTCCTCCACCAGGTGCGACATACACAAGTGTTACTAATTATTGAAGAGAATTCGATGGCAAGGACGGGGTGATCGATGGAAAGCTGTTTGAAAGCTTTCAGGATTCATGGCTTAGTATGATTCGAAGGACGGATCCTCCTTCACCGAATTGACTTTATGAGAAGCGATGTCAAAAGGGTTAGATAATCGGGAGCCTACCAAACTGGTTGACTGACATAACCTCCATTTGTTCACTCGGAAGTCCTGTCGCGGGGACTGTGAGGGTCAGTAAGTCATGAGGACAGCTGGGTGACTTGGCGTAGGTTCTCACAATCGAATAAAATGTGTTGGCTTGACCCCACTGATTGACTGGCTCTCCAGAGACGACCATGAACCTCGAGGGACATTGGCCCTACCCTAGGACACGTTTGGTTCACTCTAAGGCCTTCGAAATCTCCCTTTCCATGGCTCATAGGAGTATCACCTCAGTCAAGTAAATAAAGTCACATCAAACCTATTGCCGATCCCATCAAACCACCACCCCAGGTTGGCAAAGTAAACCTATCCAAAGCCACAAAATAAACAGTTCGAACATGACATCCCCACAGCATGACATCTCGGCAGGGGCGTCAATTAAAAAGTAATTAGGTATTTAGCGCAGCTAATGAAAGTTTCTCCCGTGTGCACGCCTTCGCCTGTGGTCCGTCCTGCCGCCGTGTATTAAGAGGTAAACACAAGCTCTTATTAGAGAATTATCACCTCAAAATGGCACGCCCTCGCGATTGAGAAACAAAACCGCTCGGCCACCATACACAAAGGGGGCGACAATATTAATCGTGTGGATGTCGTGGTTCGGCCGGTCACGCGCTGCTGCCTTTGATGAATTGACCCCAAAATGGCACACTGTGTGCGGGCCGAATCGATAAACGCTTTCGTTTGTTTTCTTCTTTGTTTTCCTCGCTGTTGGTGTGTATCCAAAGGAGGAATCCTATTTGTGTAAATTTTAATCTTCGTCCCTTTTCTCGAATGGACTGGGAAAATAGGGAAAAAAAACAACGAAAAACACAATCAGAGCGACGTAAGCAGTTGAAGGTTGATTTTGTTTTTAATTTGTGCAAGAATGTGGGCCACATGGCCGGGGGCCAGCGGCCGAATGGTGACTTTGATACGGGCTTACATGGGGGAATGTGGGAATTGTTTCCATTGATGTTTACATTCCTATGACAACAAGCTATTAGATGTTTTTTGTTTTCGATGCGAAGTGAAACTTTTTGTTTTTTGGGTACAATTAATTGAATTCTTCCTGAGAAGGGGGCGGCTCTATGCAAAGGGATGAAGGTGGAGAGGAAGGCCACTGGTTGGTGGAGGAAATGCCTCAGAATGTGCTTGGGTGGCGGTTTGGATAGGAAGGAAGATTTGATGGAAGCTTATTAAATGAAGTTTTTTTCAGGGAACTAAATTATGCCACTATTGGGACAACTTTCGTCGTTTTTTCCTCAATTCTCTATCCTCTTTCGACTTCTGATTAATGAATGGCTTGAACAAGCCCCTACACCCTCCCAAGAAAATATAATCAATTCTCCGGCTCACACTTTTGACGTTTGGTCGTTTCGACTGGACTCTTCACTCGCAAAACACTCGCCATCTGATCGCATTCGACTTAGCCTCAAATATGTTGTCAAATATGTTCACGCGCGCAATGCTCAAAATCAACTCTTCAATCGGGTTCAATCAGCACAATGCCGACAAGAAAATCTTCTTGCGTTCCCATGATGAGATTGTGCATTTCTTCCTGCATTCACTTCCAAATGGTTATTTAACACCATCGACTTGAAAGGTGCCTACACTATTCTGGCGGATAACTCCGAGATGGATGTTTAACGCAGGCTACTTCTACTTTGTGGCATTTCTGCCGATTCGTAGCGGTCATCGTCGGTGAGTAACTGAATTCGTAATCACCTTTAAACAGCAAACGTAATTCTATATGCCGACCATCGGAATTTGAAATCTGCACGATTCCGCCGAATTAGTTCAGAGCGCTGACTATACAAACGTGACAAGTGGAAGTGCACAATCTCGTCATATTGAACTTGAAACTATGGGACATCGGACGCAAGACGTTGTATATTTCTTTGTAACAAACAATATACTCAAGCATGCTTAGACACACTCTAACACATGCAAGAGCCACCCAGAATGGGGAAAGGTTCATTAGTCGTCTATCCTCCGAGGGGTTCGAATACTTAATTTTTTTGTTTTTAAGATACACTTCTAGTTCCCCATTCAATGCCCACCCTACCGATCTAAACGCGGCTCTGGTCTTCTTCAAAAGTCGTCTCTTAGGCTCACATCACATGAAATTACAACATTTAACACTGTAATCTCTAAGCATTTTGTACTTCATCATACATTCTTAGCGAACATTATGGTGTTCCATTGGACCTACTCCCTACTACTTACTTGCCAGGCCTAGGACCCATTGAAGGCCTCAGCCGGAATAATCGCTGATGGTGCTGTACACGCTTCTTCGCCAAGACCAAGTTATTTTGCCTCCGCGATGACTTAGTATTTATAACCCAGCCGTGACGTTGTGGGTATGTGTGTCGACCCCAACTTCGACGTCGTAGGTTCGACTCCTGTTCTGTGCGACAAAAGTAATGTTCACGGCCCCACATCTATCGAGTCACTGACGATGCTCAAAGTGTATTTCCTGTCTAGAAAAAGCTTCCCAAACTTGGCCGTTCGGAGTCGGCATAAAAACTGTAGGTCCTCCCTTCCACACTTCCACATAAAAACTGTAGGTCCTCCCTTCCACTCGTGAGAGAACAATAGCACGCACAACATGAGTGGTTGCTGAGAAGCTAGGTCCTGGCCCTCTACGGTCTATAGCGCCATCCATATTATTATATTATATTCAATCGTCCTCTCCTTCCCAGGAGGGAACTCATTTTACATCAACACGTCATAGAGAACTTCGACGCCAGATCGGGCTCGGTATGTTCGGTGTGTCAAGTTTCACTCGCCTCATTAGTCTCTCCATCCTAAGTGGCAATCAAGGCATGACTTTGGATATTTGATCGCCATCCACTTAGGTTAGATGAGGTTGTTGGGCTGCCAGTGAAATTTCTCTGCACACACTTCCAGCACTGTCAGGTGACTGGAACAGATTTAAAAACCAGATAAAAGCGTATTAACTTTACTTTCACTGGGACTCGAAGCGGGGACCCCTACAACCAAGGGCTGGCACTCAACCAACAGCGCCATCCAGCCGTTGGTCATCCATTGGGTTTTTGATTAAGCATTCTGAAGTGCTTCAGCCTGTAGTTACGCCCAATCAGTCTCAGATGACAGATCTGTTCGACGCCTGCAATTGAAATAGGAGCGTCAAACCGGCAATCGGAATCGGACGACTCTATAGTCCAACACCCACCACGCAGCAGCAACACCTCAGCTTGCGTCAGCCCACACCACAACACTTTCCCCAAAATCGTTCACACAGCCCAAGTTAACCTCCCACCGAGACCGCGACCTCCACGCAGTCGTTTCTGCTTAACAATTTCATTTCATTTCTGAATAAATTTTCTGAAAAATAAGGAATGACTGCAGCCGGTTGTAAGGTTCCCTAAATCATCGTTTATAACCTGATGGCGTTTACATGACTCCGACATTGTAGCCAGCCACTCTTTCCGTGCCCTCCCTCCGGCTGGCGCACAGTTCGTTTGCATTAATTTGCTCACAGGATTGTTTATTTGTTTTGTTCGCCTACTTGCCGCAATTGAAAGTGAATGACTAATTGGCGACGCCGCGACGTCTGGATTTTATTTGGTTTTGTTTTTTAAAGAAATTTGTTGCTTGGGGTTGGCCAGGAATGACCTGTGAGACAACCCTACTCCCTTCGGGCGGCCAAGTCTTAAGGTCCGTCTGACATTTGCTCTGACTAGACACCAACTGAGCAAATTTCGTGTTTATTCTGTGAAAACTTTTCGCGAACTTTCCACAAAGCCATTAAGAATATTTCACGGCAGAGTACACATCTTTTTTCGGACGGATTACAAGTGTTCCCAGGGAAACGCCGCCACTTAGCTAACCACCAAACTTTGGTTACACTAAGTGGTGCGCCTGCAAATCCATCGCGCCTTCAAACGATTTCCTCTCGCTCCTTTCATGCTCAGCCAGCGATGACGGTTGCGTCTTTCACAAATCAAATTTAATTAAAACTTCCAAAGGGAGTGTGTAAAAAATCAATTTCCACATGAACAGCCACCGCCAAATTAACTTGACTTCGCAGAATTGCGTTTTTCCTTCTTCCTGCTTGCGAGCGGCATTGCGCCTCGATGTTGCCGAAGCGATATTACATTCCATCGTGGGCGTCCTTGTGCCGCCTCCACTTCACTTAGTCACAATCACTGGTAACTCATCAAAGAGTTACACACTGTTGGCAGTTTTCTCTGCTTCTCTCTGCGAGGAGGGGGGAAAATTTAATGAAAATTGTTAAAATTAAAAGTTTTTTTCTCATATATTCTTTTTTGCACACAAACTTCCGGACGCCCACTTTTGCACGAGGCGACAGGGATTCTTCTGTTTTGCGTTCTCCTTTGCCATCG
Source organism: Eristalis arbustorum (assembly GCA_916610145.1). Lineage (NCBI taxonomy): Eukaryota > Metazoa > Arthropoda > Insecta > Diptera > Syrphidae > Eristalis > Eristalis arbustorum. The sequence goes on along the minus strand of OU744319.1, from coordinate 62,711,424 downwards.
AAGGCTCACATCCGAAATGAGGTGCGCATGAGGAACACTCTGCCGAAGCAGGTGCAATTTCAGCAGAATTATGAGAGGATTGGTGGCTTGTACGTGTCATGTTAGCTCTTCCGGGAGTGGTGGCGGTGGATCCTATCACAACTCCCTGTGCGGAGGGTTGAGGAAGGATGGCTCGTGTGGCGGGTGAGGGGAGCATCATTCATTGCAGCGTGTGTATTCAATTATCGTGTTCATTAGAAACACAAACTGACATGTGGGGGAGGTAATTTAATAGAAGGCTGTTTCAGCATTTAAACTGGAGTTCACTTAGACAGAGCTTAGGGAAACCGAGTTTGTTATCTCGGGCTGTGGTTACCACAAGCCTTGCACGTGAAGTTTACTTTAGGGTTGAGGAAAGGTATCCCTTTGGGTGATGGCAGTGGCAATGGCAGCGGAAGTGAATGTCATTTCCGGTGATTATTTGAAAACCAAGGTAAAAGGAGTTATATAAAAAAAAAACCGGTGATGCAGAAAGACGCGCAATCGAATAAACTATCGAACTGCCTCCTTAACTAATTTTTGCTTAAAATGTAGCCTTGGCGCTACTCCATTTTTTTTATTATTTTCTTGCCGTATTGGTCTGAACATTTATTCATTTATTTGAAATGGTTTACCAATGCGTGCAGCGAGGCGTGTGACGGGCGGGATATCCATAGAAGTTACATCGAAGTAACTCCAATTCTGCAGCTCCTCGGTCGTCCTTCGTTCTTAAAAACTTTTCTTAAAAAGGGTGAAAAATCAATTTGCTAGTACCAATAGATTGGTCTTGGCTTTTTGTAAAAACTGTCTTTTTTCCTGGATTCTCCTTATTTTTAAGTTTCGAGTGCAGCTGTCTAGATGGTAACCTTTTTGTTGATGTTGTTGTATTTTTCAATTCAGCTGTGTGGTCTTGTATGCCGGCTCTCTCAGAATAGGGTGTATGGCTCGAATCGCGGAAGCTTCTTTATGACCGACAGTACGGCTTTCGCAGCAACAGGTTATCTCACCGAAAAGTGGAACCAACCTTTGCACAATACAGGCGACGGCATAATAGTGCCTCCTAATATTTCTAAGGCACTTGAAGGAGTTTGGCATCAAGCTCTTTTGTCGAAAATGCGTGCTTATGGTGTTGATGATTCTCTGCTTCTATGGATTAGAAACTACCTTTCGAACCGTTCAATCCAAGTTGTTTGGGATGGGTTCAAGTCTGACATCAACAAAATAAGTGCTGGTGTCCCCCAAGGCTGTGTTCTGTCTCAGACACTTTTTCTCATTTTTATAAATGATCTCCTGTCTGATACTTCTACTCCATTCCACTTCTTCGCTGATGACAGCACCCTCAGCTTTTTAAATTCATTCCAAGGCTCACGACAATGCTAGAATGGGCACGGTAGCATATGCTAAGCACATTGAACTCCGGTTACACCAAAAGAGTGGAATTCAATGCTTCCAAGACTCGATGCAGTTTGCTGTCACTAAAGCGAACACCTAACGACCAGCCATTATCCATGAATGGCATTCGTATCAATGAACAAGGCGTATATTCGTCCTAAGTTTGAGTACAAAGCTCATATCTGGGTCTGGTGCCGCCAAGACCTCCCTGCCCAGCTACCAGGCACAATCCAAAAGCGAGCAATTGCACTTATAGAAAACAACAATATCGCGGGTTCATTGGACTCGGGTGAGCATTGACTTACCGTGTCTTCTTTGCCTCCGTGCCTTGTTGGTATTTTAACAAGCGATACTCAAGTATGCCACACAACTGCATTCCTCCTTAAATTAACCCGCAATACACGTCTCGTCAGGAATGTACATCAGTTTACCCTTGAGCGTGGTTTCGGACGCACAATTAAATTTAGAGACACAAGACGAATGCTCTTCCCAGCCCAATATTTATGCAGACTACAATCCGCAGATTTTTAAGAACACAGTGCACAGGTACCTCCTCTACCATTCTTCATCCATATCTTCGGCTCGTGCTGTGTCTTGATCCCATACAATTAAGGGTATTAATAGCTCCTTGAGCACGCGGAAATTATAAAAAAAATGACGAAGTTCACGTTTTACAATTGTAAAGAAAAACTTATTAAACAACATCGCACAACCCCAGTGGCTACAGAGACCCGGCCATTACGCTGCCAGGACCGAGCTGTTATAAAAAAAAGTACCCAATTAGAGTGCACATCCGTTGAACGAAGACAAAAATCCCAATTAAAAAAAATCTGAGAACAAATCAAACCACGAATCAATTAGCCCCAAATACCTCCAAAACAGAGCCCTCCAATAACAAACGAACCACTGTCTTCGCAGACCAACAAAAACTCCAACTGCATGGCCATTACCACACAATTACCCAATTCACAGAAGTGCGTTACTCCTCGCCTGCTTACCGCCGTAATGACCACCCACCACAACACAAAAGGCTTCACAAATCCGTCGCCGTGCTCGTTTCAAAATCAAAATCAATTATGAAATTTATGACCGGCTTACAGGACGCAAGGCAACAAAATTATAAGCTCCCTGCGGGCCATTCACATTCGACAATCCACTTAGCGTTCGAATACCGGAAAGAACGTACATATCGGCTTGGTATTCATGACCTCATGCCACCAACTCCATCAAAGCCTCACAAAAATCGATGATTCCTTAAAAAAGCACCACTTGCCGGGCTGGGGCATGCCATGAAACCGAAAAAACCGATTAGAAAATTGGTTTTCTTCAATTTGTCCCGGGCAGGGGAGGATGGGTGGCGGCGGCTATGCAGCCGGGGTCTTAAATATTAATGAGGTAATTTACGGAAGTAGGGAGTTCTATGGTAAATTGTGTAGGATTTGTTGAAGCACCCATTCGAAAAGCGATAAGCACCAAGGTGTGTGTGGTCAAAATAATCATGGCCCCGGGCCCTGGGGGGCTTTGTCCGGTCAACGCCAAGGCTGGTTAATAACATGCATAAACTGACGTAATGATTGATGCGGATGATTGACACGTGATCCTTGGGGAGAGCTGAAGTAATATTTAATAATGTGTCCGTCGGCTCGGTGGACGATGGAATGAGGGCAGACGGAATATGTAAGACAATACAATGGGATTGACCTCAAATTTAACCGGGGGCACTATTTTCTTGGATTTGGTAATGAAATCCAGCAATCAATTGTGGAGGGAGAGGGACACTTAAATGACAGGGCAGTCACCGAAAAGATGTCTTTTCATTTGGGCCACGAACTAAACATGAGCATAGTCTCTCGAGGGAACCGACCATGGAGCTTGTGCTTCCAGGAGTGGACTTAGAGGTGTGCGGTGGCACCGAAGGGCGAAAGGCTTTGCCTATGCAGGCTGCTCGAGTGTGGAGCCCTGATTTTGGGGATTGGTAGGGGGGCCCTGGGGGACTTAGAGGTGTGCGGTGGCACCGAAGGGCGAAAGGCTTTGCCTATGCAGGCTGCTCGAGTGTGGAGCCCTGATTTTGGGGATTGGTAGGAGTTGTCGCATAGAGTCCACTGCCCGAAGGAGAGGTTGATGGCAACACAACGAAACGAAATTGAAGAAGAACTGTGGAGCGAGACTAGACCACGGCTGTCATTCATGCCTGAACATTTCGATCTCTACCAAGCAGGGAAGCACGCAGGGCACTGTCTCCTAAAACTCAGTCCAACTGCTGGCATAGCTGATATCGACTTTGTCGCGAGTTCATTCCTTAATGGAAGCATTTACGGGAATTAAGGAGAGGAAAAGATAGTTGGTCTTAAGGTCAATGAGGACGAACAAAATATGCTGTCGACGTAAGAACGTTCCATCACATATCACCTAGAATAAGATGTCCCGAACGACAGCTAGCATTTCCAGGTAGTAGAGGAGTTTGTCTACCTCGTGGAAAACGTAGACTTCACAGTGAAGATTCGACGTACAACCACCCTAGGCGACCGATGTTACTGTGGATTGTCGAAAAAAAAAAACTGGCCTGCAAGCTACTGACTTGAAGGAACAAAACCATGCAATCCTGTCACAAGCCTCTTATTGTGCCAATCGTGCTTTATGGAGCCTTAAACTGAACCCTAAGCTAAACTGCAGAGCTGATCCGTGGTGTTTTCGAAAGGAAAAGTCTGCGTCGGCGTGTGGAGGAAAAGACACATTCGCGAACTCCGTGAACTGCACCAGGAAGAGGCATGTTGACTGATGACGAGGTTCACACGGGACTGTATCTCCACATCCTAGTGGAGATCCGACATATCGGATCTCTCGCCTTTGGCAACCGATGTTAAATTAGTCAGCCGAAACAACTAGGATTAAAGCTACTGACTCGAACGACCAAGATCATGGCCCACAAAACCAATATTATATCCCTTAATTGCAGGTTGTCTCTTGGCCGAGCATTTCAACATTCACCTCATGTGGGTACCGGGATGCTGTGACAAACCAGGAAAGTGCAAAGCCGACGAACTCGCTAGGTGTGGTATAACCGATAGCAGGGGTACCACCTTCCATGCCGATCGGTTCCGCTTACCATCTTCTTAAGATGTACACAACTAAAACGACTAATGACAAATGGCTAGAAGACACCACCTGCCTTAAAACAAAAGAAATCTGGTCACTCAGTCTACTTGGACTCAACAAGCCCTCATTAAGGACCATCATAGGAGTCATAATCTTCCTCTTCTTCTTCTTTGAATGGCGCTACAGTCCGGGGTGGACCTAGGCCTCAACCAACAAGCCTCTCCAGCCAGCACGATATTTCGCCAGCTGCCTCCAGTTGCGCACCCCAAGTTGGTTGAGGTCCTTTTCCACTTGTGTGCGCCATCTAGTGCGAGGACGTCCTCTGTTGCGCTGTCCCAATGGCTCGGTGTCGAAGACTCTTCGGGCCGGAGCTGTGATGTCCATCCGCTCTACATGATCTAGCCATTTTAAGCGTTGGATCCGAAGACGCTTAACTAGGTGCATGCCGCTGTACAGCCCGTACAGTTCGTGGTTGAACCTTCTCCTCTAAACGCCATCAACACAGGAGTCATAACCGGGCACTGTGTAATTGGCACTCATGCTCGCAGGATGGGTGCCCCATACAATGATTTTTACTGAAGCTGCATGGATGAAAAGGAGGAAGAGAATACTCATCACCTTCTCTGCTCCTGCAGTGCTCTTGCCAGTCGTAGGTTCCTGCACCTAGGGGCCTACTACTTCAGCGGCCGTAACGAGCTAAAAAGTGTCAGCATTGGCCAACTAAATCGTTTCGTTAGCAGCACCAACTGGTTCCAGCGTTAGGAGAAGTCAATCCGCGTGGTATCACAATGGGACTACTCTGGCATAAGTGTTACTGCTCTGCACCCTATTTTGTCAGACCTTCTATATTGATCTGAAAGCTGGACACTAAATAATACTGCTGAGCCGATTCTTTGTGCTTCTCGAAAGAAAAACTCTACGTCGGATAAATAGTCCCATCTGCGAGGAGGGCGAATGGAACTCTACGAGCCGTACCAGGGTGTGGATGTAGTTCGAGAGGCGAAAGTCCATCGACTACACTGGCTTGGCCACATCGAACGCATGGACACCAATGCTCCAGAGAAGAGGGTCTACGAATCAGAGCCTCCTGGTTCGAAAAGGAGAGGAATACCGAACTTCCGGTATAGAGACCAGTCGCGGAGCATATAAAAAAGCTTAGCCTTGATGAGTGGAAGCAGAGTGCACAGGACCGTCAAAAATGGAAGGCAGCACTTGCTCAGGCTTGGATCCTCCATGGGTCGGTGGCTTGATAACTAAGTAAGTAACGAAGCAGCGACTGAGAAGAAGTGTTTTTGAGGCTAAAAGTCCACCCAATCATTCAACCCGTTCTGACTGGATGAGTAATTAATTTGAACACTGCTGTTACCACTCGGGAAAGTTCTAGCATAATCCCCAAAATCACATAGCTCCCTACAAAAACCTGACGGGACCTGGACCTCATCCAGTGAGGAAACCCTTAGACTCATTTTTGAGACGCACTTTTCGGGCAACTTCTCAATTCAAGCCTATAACGAAGACGTATCTCCTCCAAAAACCCATGCAATCTTATGAATATCAGTCACACAATTGTCATGGGGCATTGTAAGACTTTAACCCCTTCAAGTCAGCAGGACCTGATGGCATCATCACTGCGGGGCTTCAAAGCACAGCGGACCTCATCATGGCTTGGATTCTTAAAATCTTCAAAGGGTGCATGAGTCTAGGTCTTGTTTCCAGCTCCTAAAGTAGTGTTCATTGCAAAAGCGGACCTCAGACCTATCAGCCTCTCCTCATTTCTCTTGAATACCTTGGAGAAACTAATAGATCAATAAAGTGGGGAAGCTATTCCAGCACAAAGACTCTCATCTGCACAAAGTACCTACAATAAGGGCAAGTCTGTAGACACAGCACTCCACCTACTGATAGGCACCATTGAGAATCTCTAGAGTTTAAAGAATACACTCGACATCGAAGGTGCGTTCAACAATATCAAACCAAAAGCAATATCACTTGCACTTAACAACCTCGTCAGCACCAAAATGGCGCCCAATAAAGAGCGAGCTGGAGCACAAAAACGACCTGTATCTAGGAGAATGCAGAGCCCAGAAAGTGAAGCCATTGTCCAAATGAACGAAGTAGATTGAACAAAAAGTTCCAGCAGAATTGGTTTGAGAGGTTGCTTGATGGTTGACAGAGGTAGCTGATACATTGAGTACTGAAAAGGAAGTCAAATACGGTGTGCTACATGGCTGAAAATTGAGTCCCATTTTGTTCATCCATCCTCATTCGTGAGCTACTGAAGTCATTGAAAAAATCGACTGCTTATGCGTATGCCGACCACATAGCAATTGTAGTGAACACCGAAACGTGTATTCAGCTGTGCAGATAATGCGGGACGAATTCAACGCTGTAGACGAATGGTGCCATGTCAGGTGCCTAATCATAAATGCTAAGGCGATGCACATTAGGACTCCATCAACACCAGCAGAAGTCTTCCAAATTTTTCATCGAATTTCCGGTTGTCTGCAATCAACCAACAGCAACGAAATCAAAGTTGTCAGAAGTATCAAATACTTAGGGACTACCATAGACGAGAACTTTCCTTGGCGTCAGCACTTCAACGCCCTGCGCCTGCAACTTAAGAGCACCATCTTCGCAATAACGTATCTAATGCGTTACACGAACGTAGAAGTGCTAAAACAGGTTGCAACAACCATTAAGTCATGAGCTTAACACAAGAAGACGTGCCCAAGGGATGTTTGATGTTCCCAGAGCACACAACAAAAAATGCATGTGTTCTGATGTTACAATGGTGAAAAAGTCCTCGCCTACTACAGGATGTGTTGTTTTCCAAAGCATAGGCGGGGCCAGTCTATGGGCTATGTCACAAGCGGGCCTATGGCCTTGGCTGTAAGAGAGGTGGCACAGAATGTGGCCGATTTTTGCGAGGATGCATTCTATTATATATAATATAATATGGGTGGCGCTACAGCCCATTGAGGGCAAGGGCCTAGCTTCTCAGCAACCACTCGTGTTGTGCGTGCTCTTGTTCTCACACGAGTGGAAGGGACCTACAGTTTTATGCCGACTCCGAACGGCTTTGTTTGAAAAGCTTTTTCTAGACAGGACTCTTTGAGCATTGTCAGTGACTCGAAAGAGGTGGGGTCGTGAAAATTATTTTTGTTGCTCAGAGCTGGAATCGAACCTACGACGTCTAGGTTGGGGTCGACGCACGTATCCACAACGCCACGAGCCACCACGGATGCATCAAATTAAGTTGAAATGAGTTGATACGTAGCAAATGCATAAACATGGATTAAGTCTCTGCCTGTGAACTCAGGACTTTTCCAGACTGAGTGTGTAAGACATGCGTAAGCCTTTTCAATCCCCTAAAACCCACACAACGGAAATTATTTAAATTTTCTCCAATAAACGGCAAAACGTGTGCCCTCCCTAATCTTCCGCAATCAAGTTCATAACAGCCCTTCACTCAATCCCTGCCCCGTTTCTCCGTAATGTAATCCATCGATTCAACAACGCTTAAGCTTAAAATTTACTTAATTCCTCCCAACAATCACACAAAACTTCTAAGCGACCCGCCGCAATCCACTCTCCTCCCCTCCCCACTACCCAATGTGATTCCCATCAAAAACCCTGCTGTTGCCACACGAAAGCCTCGCCGAAAACATCGCCCAAACACATGTTAGTTTAATTGAATTCGTTATCCTTTGTCACAAAAAAAACAACAGCGACTCGACCCACCGAGGCACTCCTCAGCCCAGTCCTCATCAGTATTCCCTCCCGAAAATCTGCGAAGGACACACGAAAAAACACACAAAAACCAAATAGACCTCAAACTCGAACGCTAAGTAAAGCAAATAAACACAAGTTCACATTGGGAAAACTAAATTATTTGCATATTCACCCGGAACCGGCGACGGACCACCCTCTTTCCAATAAATGCTTATCGATTTGTTTGTCACGCGCAGGGCGGATAACTCAATTTGTTTCTGGCGCAACCGAGCGAATGAGGATAATGGCAATACAAAAGCCTGTCCCTGTCCTCTGCCTGCACCTACAGTAAATATGTAAATTGACATTATATGCACACCCAGACGGGGTTGACGGGCGCACACCTCGCGCGGATAAAGTTCGCATTCATGCCAAAGGATTAATTGTCATCTATTGTCGCAATTAATTAGAATCGACCGCTAGTCACGGTGTAGGTTTCACAGTGGACAGGTGGACGGGTCGGCCGATCGATGGAGGCGGATGGAGCCCCCTGCGGCTGTCGCGGAACTCGATTTTGACAGAGATTCGGTGGAAACAGGTGTGTAAGGACATATGTTAACGGGTGTTGACACATGTAAGCCTGACGTTAGTTCGATGGGACAACATTCACCGAAATGCGAATGCAATGAAGAGTTGAAATTGACTACACGTACATTTTTTTAGAGATTAGGGCTGTGAAAACCGCGCGAATGAGCGAATTAAACTTTTGTGGTAATGACTGAGGCATTTGGGATTATTGTGTTGTTTGTGTGGCAATTCGATGAACAGATGATGGCAAATACTGACTCTTGGACCCGGTATCTGTTGACACTACTCCTACCGACAATATGTGTGACCAGATAGAGCTTCTCAAGGAAAGGCCATGTTCACTCCGAAGGCTTGTTGATCTCGCAGGAAAAGCGCGTGTAACAATACAACAATGGACGCCCTTAATTGAGTTGACGCAAGGGTGTCAAATCAGTCCGATTGTTCGATTGAGAAGATGACATTGACAAGCGTTCAATTGAAGAACAGCTGAAGACGAGAGCAAATACGTAGCTTGTCGGAGGAAACACCTCAATCGACAGACATAACATTAAGGTGGTGAAGCAGTGTTGTCTACAAACGTGAACTCCTCAAGAAACATCACAGCTGGGATTCGACATAGAATCGCCTTTTGCTATCCCTTCCAACTTCAGTTCGTACACACAACTTGGGTTATGCAACTTGACTCGAAGGACCAAAATCATGCCCTACGGGACATTGACCCTCGCCACGCGTAGTAGAGAACTGAAGAACCTAAACTGAGGGAGAGCAGTTTGTAAAGGGCTGATGAAGACTAGGTCAGAATCATTAGCTCCACGAGCTGTACAAAGACGTGATGTTTACTGAGGTAATTAGGGTAGGCATCGTGTCTTTCACTTAGGCCAAAGCAGACCTACTGTACCGCCACGTGAGTCATTCAAAAACTGGACGGGTGATTAAGATAACCACCAAATTCTGTCGACAAATTTTATCAGTGTATTGACTAGTGTATTGCTTAGGCTGTCATAAAAATATGAGCCTGCAGAGACTTTCCTAGTTGAAGCGAGAGCAGGAAAGTCACCGTGGAGGTGCTGGATACTTTCCTTCTCATCCTCGTCTCGGCAGCTTCTACGGAAGCCATTGGAGAAGAGGGCTATTTTTTGAGTGAAGGCAGTGTCCGGTGATTATTGCCACTGCAGTTTCAGTTTATGATCGCCTTAGAGGGATCAGACTACTTGCCCCTTTTGGATCGAGATGAGGCCAGATTTGCTTCGTAATTTTACAGGTGTTGCCTGTCAGCCATCTGGCATCATTTTCTGTGTGGAAAGGTTATTGAGCTGTAGCTTAATGGCTTAAAGGATTTCATCAATTTTCAGTCTTGTGGCATATTTTCTGGGTTGTATCTATGGCCTGGCACCCAGCACAGGCGAATTTTGAATTACTCGGTGTCTCGTTAAGAGATGCAAAGCAGTCGATTACTATCTTTGAGTTCACAGACAACGATGCCAGCAAATTAAATTACTGTCTGGCTTCCTGTAATGATATCGGGTGGATTTCACGTTCCACCTTAGCCAGGGCAGGGCTTCACTTCCTCTTGGAAGACGCTACAGTGATAGTGGAGACAAACACATTTGTTCAGGTTTAAGCACTCTGAAAAGACTACGCTTTCTATGCCATCTTCCGTCTTGGAACTATCTGCATAGAAGTGTACGGCTTTACCAAAAGGTATGGTGGCGCCGTACAACACATTTCTATCTGGAACCAAGGTTTCGTAGCTGCTTTCTGGGAAATGTCTTGTTCTTTTCTGAAACCTTCTTAAAACATTCTTAAATTGGTCGAAATTGCGAAATCGTTGCACTGACTTTGCTTTGAAATTAAACGTTGACGCCTGCAGCTGGTGATCAAGAATGAAGTGCACCAGTTGCTCAGGGTCTGACTTTCCATTGAACAATGTCGTGACAGTAAGAAAATGCCAAAGTCCAGGATGGATGAATGGATAGTCCAAGACTGTGGACTACCCGGTAAGGTTCCGTAAGCCTTTAGATACAATTTAACGCTTGTCGAATGTATCAGTGAGATATTATTTTACCTTAAACTGGTGCCACCTAGAGCGTGCAGTTGGTTGAGTGACTGCCACTGGTTGGTTACGGGGGTCTCCGTGATTCTCAGTGAAAAGAAAAGATATCCGGGTTTCAACTGTGATCTAGTCACCATTTGCCGTCGGGATCAAAATATCGGCATAATCATAAGAGCTATCGATCAGTGGTAGTAGTCTGACAATGGGGAACACAATAGACACAAAGACAATAAACATAGTGGTCAGTGTGCTGTTGACTACGTTGGCAGCTCACTTACCAAACCTAATCTTACCTTGGCCTGTGTTTCTTCCCAGTTTGTTAGACATTTCGGGCAAGGCATGAATTATTCACAAGCTCCGAGAGCGCATTGGCACATGTTATGTGTGGCGTATAAGCAAGATGGCTTATGGGACAAATGATAGCAATGAGTGATGGTGCTGGCAATGGAAGCATTATCAGCTATTGCGAGCAACCATTGAGGTGGAATTGGGTAAGATGGATCTGGTGGCCAGAGATGAAGCTAGGATGACGCTCGTTGGTTGAGGTCCAGGCTCAAGCTAAACTATAGAGCTTTGTAAAGACGAAGATGGAGCATGTGAGAGGCATTTACTATTTTTAACAATTGCCCTGAGTGTTAGTTGTCCATGGAGGACAGTCTCAATTAAGCTTTTCCATGAAGTTGAAAAGCGTCAACTTGGTGGATTTTATAGTTTCACTCTTTGTGTAACAACTGTGTGCAGGTAAAACCCTGTAAATTTGTGGCAATTTTGTAAAATATTTGATATGCAGTTGCTGTTTGCGCCACGAAAGCAATTCGTAAACAAAGCTCTCTCTCTAACAAACAAAGTAGCGCTCTATAAGACTATAATCAGCGAAGTCCTGCTATGTGGCCCAGAGGCATGAACTTTGTGAAAGCGGATGGACGGCGCAGTAGAGGATGTCCGCCACTCAGGAGGCGTAAGCAAGTGGGAATGACCAACTATGCGTGCCAAACTGGACAGCTAGCTGAAGATCGAGCTCTCTGGAGACGATTGTTGGTTGAGGCGAAGGTTCACCACCGTATGTAGCGCCACCTTAAGTAAAGTAAGGAATGTATGCAGTTACTTATGAAAATTGTCTCCAAAAGTTGCAGAAAATAATCACGACGTCATAAAAGAATCAAATTGCGACTGATCAAAAGTATTAAAGCGACGCGTTTTATGTTTTTATAGAAATAGAATTAAGATTTGCTCCTGCTTTTCGACAAAACTCAAACTCAAATACCATCTACCTCTTTAAATAATTAATCCCTCAAAAGCACAAGTCTTGTCTCACCTTCCTGTCCAGTCAGCTACCTATTATTAGAATCGATTCATCATCACTTCATTGTCTGCAGGAAAATCGATTCTCATTCTTGCCCAACGCAACGTGTTTCGTGTCTCTTGATGGACATACGCGCGATTACAATGATCGACCGACCATCAATGTCACCGCTCCTACAAGTCGGCATCTTTCACCTGACACCTGACAGAAGCGACACAGCTACAGCTGACAATCGAACCACTCGCCAAATTAATTGTCAAAGTCAATCAAAGTTAGCACTACCCACTGGCACACAACCGCAAACGAGGAATATCAAAATATTTGTCAAACTTAGTGGTTCTCTGCAATCTTGGCCATCTTCCCCACCTATCACGGGTCCAATCTCCTCGCACGTGCGATGAAAATTAATGGCAGCTCTTGAAGCATCCACTGAATACCCGGGTCATCATTAAAATTGAATTCAAATCTCTAGCTGATCGTAAAGTCTGTCTGAAATCCCTTTCATTCGGCAGCCGACACCCGCACGCCACTGGGGTCATATATCAAAACAACGAAAATCCAAGCCACGGACCAGCACACCGTCGCTCCATCGCTGCGTGAAACTCATCGTATTCAGATAACGTGTCCCGCGTCCGGGGGCCGGTTTCCGGAACAGCGAAGCGAGTAGTCCATGCAGCGAGTCAATATTTTCCCGACCACAGCGGCGAGGGTGAGATGATTTCGGGGATACGCCCGAATGCTGGGCTACCCCTGGAGATTATAATCGTTCTGATATTTGCTCACGGTCACGGGATTAGAAGGTGAGTCAAGGTATGCGCATGCAAACGTGCGGGGCTACAGTTTGCCTTGGGTTGTCGGTTAATTAGTGAATAGTTTCGGTGGATAATGAAAAATGGCCTTTCACCAAATTGAGGGCCGTGCCATTGGATGGGTGTGTGTGAGGGATTAGCCCGATCGGAGGACAGGTTGTGGGAGCCGAATTAAAGTTTGATGATAATCGGGTGTTTACGAGTAAAATTACTTATTCCTCATTTGGGGGATGCTTCATATGGAATTTGGAAAAAAGGGATTGAAGGTGATTCATTGCGTTTGGAATGTATGCGAGGAAAGGGATACGATGATTGGGTAGGCAGAGAAATAGAACAAGGCTGCACTGACACTGACAAGAGCCCGCCGAGGGCCAGTAAGTTAGAAGTAGAATTGTACGTCCCACTAGCTTTAAGCATTTTTGTCTAGTATGTAAGCTCATTATGAATTAAAAAATAAAAATAGTTTAAAATGAGAAAGTGAATGAGTGTCAGACGCTGTGAATTGGTATAAGGCACCAACCCATCTCTAGACAAATCACATTTTTGTGTACATTTGGTGCCTACAAGTCTCAGTGTCGCTGCCTTTATGACGAAAAAAATATATGACATAATGAATGCTCCTGTGTTGGCTGCTGTGTCATAGAGACAATGCGGCAGCCAGCGATGTATTGGAAATGGACAGGCAGCTGACTAAGTGCAAAAAGGTGTGCGCCAAGTTGTCAGCTCAGTTTCGATGCCACTAAACGTAACTCGTATGAATAGGGCCTTCATCGCATGGCTTAACATGTTCCACATACGCCACGTAGTCTCAGAATTCACGAACGCCTCTTCCCATGCTCGTGTACGAAATCAATTTTGATGGAATTGTACCTTGACGAGGTCAATGTATGTGAATGCACAAGTCAAGGGCCTCATGGACAGAGTAAGCATCGGCGAAAGTTGCTAAAACGGAACGAAATCTGATGGAATCCGGTCACAGCTAGTGTTGGAACACAACCCACAAGACAATCATCCAAAGATCACAGAGTACCTGCTGGAAATCATTGCGGGTCGCCTTCTTACACGTAGACGATGGAAAAATCTCCGTCGTTGTGAAGTGCAACCGTCCGGGGTGGACGTGCCCAGCAACCAACGAGCCTGTCGAAGTAATGTCTGTCTGGCTCCAGTTGCACGCATAGAGCGGGTTGAGGAATTTCCCCACTCGTTAGACACTATGTGACAAAGGGATGGAGTCGACAAAATTTACAATTGAAGCCAAATTGTTGGTACATACATGCGCTTTGCAAACGTGAGGCGTGTGATAGATGTCTGACGAGAGTTATATCGCTGTACAGACCGTCTTCTTCGTGCTTCCATCTTCATCTTTATCGTGTGCACACTCGGCTCTTGCGTCGTAGTGAGTGCGTGAAGCGACTTCGCCGATAAATGTCCACATTTAATCCCCAACAGCAGCATACCCCACGGCCCCATATTTCTCAAGTCACTGCAAAAAGAGTAAGATTGCTTGATGACATTCGGAGTCGCCATATATACAGATCCACTAGACTTGTAGACGAAAAATCACTTGCCCAGCCCGAGTGCTTGTTGTAGAAGATATATGTGCCATGGTCCATCTCCGGCTGTAGTGCCACCCATAGTTCTCTTCCCCAAACCAACTGGATTCTGTAATAGATTACATAATTTCTGCGAACCGCAAGCAAGTTTGGCAGCTACGACATAGGTTCGTAATGGTTTCGTAGCGACCTCTGCTCGGCCTGTCAAACTTGCTTCCGTTTATCGCTTCCTTTTCGATCGGTGACTAGACGTGCGTCGTGGCTCGAGTTTCAAAAAATAAAGAGTAGAGTTTTTACAATACATAGATTGCCAGGAGTCGCATAGGGACTTGACAACTTTCAATCAAATTTCGTCACTGTCTACTGATTCAGTGAACTCAACATTTTCATCATGGTATAGTACACGAACAAGCAATCTCTGCAAATTATAAACATTTGCGACACAAATTCGGAGTCGGTGACCGCACCTTCAAGAGCGGTTGCAATTCTCGCTCTAGTCGATAGGCAATAAGAAGCTTAGTGCAAAAATTGCAGTCTACATATTCGTTGTGTGATGCTGCTGCATCAGTGAGACAACGGGTTGGTCGAAGTGTCGAAAATGTCGCTGCTGCTTAGGCTTCTATAGCAAATGATCTAAATCAGTGAATTCCACGGAGTTCTCAAGAATTGGGCATCGCTCAGACCACATTACGGCTCAATTTGAGTGAGGTTTACAAGATCAAGATGACTCAAGAATCGAAGCCGATGGACCATTTGAGCGACGTACGTTTACTTACAAAAGGGTTGCCAAGTCATTATTGGCAAACCATTTATAAAGGAAGGATAAGGAATCGAAATCGCAAGAGTGCCCATTGTCCAGTGCTCATTGTTGCTCAATTATGATACGCTAAGATTTGACGCATCATTTCATTTCGAGCAAATGGGCATAAGAACTTTAGCGGGTGACTACGTGATCGTGACAGATGTTGAGAGTGTGTCCGGGCTTAGAGTTGAAGGGAAAGCGCAACGGAGGACGCTGGCGATTACAGTGGATCCACAAGTGACGAAGAACATCAATCCAAAGTGGTGACAGGCTAACTGGGACATGTGACGCCGCCATGCTAATATGGGTGGCGCTACAGCCCGTAGGGGGCCAGGGCCTAGCTTCTCAGCAACTACTCGTGTTGTGTGTGCTATTGTTCTCACACGAGTGGAAAGGACCTACAGTTTTATGCCGACTCCGAACGGCCAAGTTTGAGAAGCCTTTTCTAGACAGGAAATACTCTTTGAGCATTGTCAGTGACTCGAAAGAGGTGGGGCCGTGAAAATTATTTCTGTCGCTCAGAGCTCGATTCGAACCTACGACGTCGAGGTTGGGGTCGACGCACATACCCACAACGCCACGGGCCACGTCGCCGCCATGCTACTTCTTGATATTCTTCTTAAACAGGTCCGATTGTGCTGAAGGTAGATCGGGACGCCTTGCTGCTCTATTCGGTGGGTATAAGCACACGTGGTTCCTGAGAAGGTACTGCCAAGAGATCAAAATTAGCACAGCGGTGCGAGTAATCACCGGGCACTGCCTATTAGGCCTTCACGGTAACAGTCTAGGACAGTTCTCCAAAAACGTCTGTAGTAGTTGTCTGGACGAGGATGAGAAGGAACGCACCTGACATTTCCTTTGCGACTGTCCTACTATCGCATCAACTACAAAAGTATAAAATTATAACTCATACATCTACGACAGCATAACTGATCTTAGCAATATGGTATACCAGTCATAATCTGGATGTCATAGTCGTTCTCCTTCTTCTTTGTATGGCGTTACAGTCCGGTGTGGACCTGGGCCTCAGTGAGTCTTCCACTGCATATATAGGGCTAGGCGCCTCCAGTTCCATGCAAACAGCTGATTAAGGTATCATTCTAGCTGGTGGAGCCATCGGTGGCGCGGTCTTCCTCTACCGCGTTGTCTTTCATTGTTGGTCCCGAAGACTTTCCCAGCCGGAGCGTTAGTGACCATTCTCTCTACATCATCTACATGACGAACATGATTCGAAGGATTTTCCTCTCGAAGTGACCAAGCATCTCTTTGTTCTCATTTTACACTGTCCATGCTTCTGCGTCATATAGCAGGACTGGGACTTTCAACGTCTTGTATGGCGACAGCTTGGTTTTTTTTTAGACTTCTGAGACTCACGATGTAAGAGATGTCGCGTTAAAGCTCGTCGCTTTGTTTGGGTCCTTATTTAACATCACAGATCTCTCCTAGGTCTTTACCCTTGATGAAACAAAGTGCCTCTTTCATCGTACGGACGAGTTTGCAGGGATCCCAAAACTAGTTCTGAATAGATCGTTCCTATAAACGATGTCAAATGCGGCCGTAAAAGCCAACCGAAGAGCTGGTGTTTTATCGATTTGTAACGACCCCACTACTCTTTTGTAGACTAAGGACCATCTCGTGCCAATTTGTAACTTTTTCCCCATTTAATCACACCTTAAGTTCCAAGGAGACCTGAAATCCTGCTTTTATTTACTCGCCCTCTTTCTCCAGCCTCAGCAAATGCGTACCATAAATTTCGAAAACAGACCGAACACCTCAAGCAATTCAAGAATCATTCGACAAGAAAATTCAACGAGTGTTGATGAGAAACCGTCCCATCCCCGGGTGGGTAAACCCAATTCCAGGCGCACCGTCAAAGGTCAGGTTTTTGTCCATAGCCCCAAGGACCGTCGCCCAAAGTGACTACTTAGCAGACAAAACATGATTAGCAAACAAATTAATTTATGTATGAAGGCCATTTGTCCCCCGGATATGCGTGGGATCGATCCGAGGGCACTGGGCGACGGTGGAAAGGCAGCAGCAAATAACCATTCCCTCAAAAGAGCATCTGATTCAATATTTAATCGTGTCTCTGTGGGCTTTACAATCCGATAAGGACTGCGACGGAAAAAGAGTCATAAATCGTATCTTTCGAGATGGAAGTCTTAATCGGTCTGCTGGGGTGATGGGAGACTGTCCTGATAAGAGCCGACATACGTCCCACCCTCATCTGGGGATGATTCGTTTTTATGAGCATCCTGAAGGGCAGGACGTGAAAGGTGCTTACGAGTCTGTTTATTCCAGAAATGATTACCTGGAGGGGATCGGTCAAGGATGACCAGACGTATCGTCGTCATCGACACAAACACGACTTAAACATCGGCCAGGACTTCGACGGCGTGTACAACGGTGAGAGAGGTTCTCAGGCAATGGACTTCAGAAATCAGATCCTCAACGGCATTTTCTCCTCTTCGCACAACAAGGTATTCAATTTCCAGCAGTCGCCCTTCGATTGCCTAGCGATAAATAGTATTTCCTGGGATTCTGTGCAGCCATCAACATCTCTCGCAGATCCTCCTCGTCCCCCAGCGTCGTCTTCGACCTGGAGTGTGTCGTATTAATTAAGGACGAAGTCAAAACAGGATGAGCGCACACAGCGTCGCTACACGAAACGTGTTGATATCCGGTAGGTGAACGAAAGAATGCCGGGCGATATTCGTAAATAATTGATTTCAAATAGAAGGCACGTGGGAAAACAAGTGGCTCGCAGCCTCAGGGCCTGGGAAACCGAGGGCGGGCGGAAAGGTCTGCATAGCCTGCGTGTATCTCGTTTCGGAATCCTGTTAATTTTTTGTTGGGTTCTGGTTGTGTCTTCCTCTGGAGAGGGATACGTTTTGTCGTTTTTCTTGTTTTCTTCTTCGACCTTTCCTGTCCCTTTTCTCCAAAGCAGTGTGTGTGTGGCTGAAGGCGGGAGGGGACCTAGTGACACGGCAACCGAGAACAATATTCTATTCTCCACATGAATGGGAGTGTGTACTGTCAGAAGAATGGCGATGGTGAGAATTCATTGTGTTCTACCTTGTGACCCAGAATGGGCAAAAAAACAACAACAACCGGGTTTTGTTTCGTTCTCCGGTGCTGCTGGAAGATTTGGCTACGGCTTGGCCGGGTAAACGAATCTGATGTGATCCTTTGGCAAAAAAAAGCCCTAAATTATAAATTGCAAAGCAAGACTGCATAGTAGTTCATTAGTGGAATGGAAGGGTTTCCTATTTCTTTCGTTTTTTTGTTTTGTCTGTGTTCTCCTTTCGAACGGAGCTCGTGTGTGGCGATTGTTTGTAACGTGGTTTGTTTTTCGGCTTGTCATTGAGTCATTCGGTTAGTGAAATGCTTTTGTCTTGAATATTCTAGGGGCTGCGGTGTAACGAAGGGCATGGACTATTCATTGCATGAATATGACTCGGTGGCCGGGCAGGGCAGCGATTGTGAGACATTTACTCAGGTTTGCAGATCGGAAGATATGGACTCTCTTGGAGGGTGCTAGATGTCGGAAATGGGAGATGTGGTCCTCACGTCTTGGACGGCCTGTGGTTTAAATTTTGCATCAATTTATATTCACACATCGGCAGTTCCATGGATTTACATCTGTTGGATATACCAACACCGACTTCTTGAACAAAGTGCCACCTAAGGCACATACAGCCTCGATGTAGTTCAGAAATTTGTCCATCTAGGCGCAAAAATAAACTCCGAAAATGAAATCAAAGAGGAGATAAGACAAAGGATAACCCTGGCCAATCGCTGTATCTTCGGACTTAGGCGTCAACTGAAAATAAAGCTCTGCTTCCGAAAACAAAGCTGTCTCTACATAAAACCTCGATAGTGCGCGTCCTGCTGTATGGCGCAGAAACATGGACAATTTCAAATGATGAAGAGATGCTTGGTCGCTTTAATTCGAATCATATTCGGTCACGTTTGCGAAGAAGGTGTTTGGAGGAGAAGACTGAACGACGAACTGTACGAGCTGTACAACTACATTTGCCTAGTCAAACGAATTTAAATGTTAGGCTAGGCCACGTAAGGAGAATGGACACTAACGACCGTGCTCCGAAAGTTTTCGAGGCCAATCCTGAGGGACAACTCGCTAGAGGAAGAAGACCTCGCCACCGATGGCGTAACCAGATTGAATGGAACCTTAATTAGCTGGGCGTACGAAATTGGAGGCTCGTTGCCCAATATCGTGCTAGTTGAAGTGGAATGCTGACTGAGGCCCAGATCCACACCGGACTGTAGCGCCAGGCAAAGATTAAAAGAATTGTTCAAGACTCACACGCCAAAACCAGGAAAACAATTTTACATAAGTCCTTCCAACAGAAGATGGTACCGCAATGTCATTGGCGCTTTCGTGAACATCCCAACAGAGGCTGCGAAGATGGGTTGAAATAAGTGCTTTACCAAGTATATGCTGTCGACGAGAAAGAACTCCAATTGACGCATTTCGCTTTGAGGTTGTCACAGACTTTGTCTATCTAGGAACGGCACTGAAACCAAACGAATATCCCAATCGCTGCTTCTTTGGGCCAAGAAAGCAATTCATAAACAAAGCCCTCTCTATCTCGTCCAATATGATTTCTATAAGAGCTTGATCGGCTCTGGCGCAGAGGCATGGCTTTTGTCACAAGCGGTCGTAGTTTCACTCGTTTGATTTGGGAGGAAAATTCCTCGGGCGATTTTCGGTCCCGTCTGCATAGATGGTGATAGGGAGGAGAGATATGACGATAAACTAACCAGTAGAGTGGAGATCCAACGATTGAGATGGCTAGGTCATGCAGAGCGGATGGAAACAAAGTCCCGAAAAGTCTTCAAATCGACACTCGAGGAACGGCGCAGCAGAGAATGATTGCGAGTCAGGTGGAAAGGGATCAATCAACTATGCGTGAGAAACTGGAGGTAGGCAGCCAAAGATTGACGTTTGTTGGTTGACGCCCTGATACACCTCGGACTGTAGCGCCACCTTAAATAACTAAGTAATGCCCGATTTCACAATGCAACCTTATCTGTTGGCTTATCTAAGTGTGAGATCGACATTAAAGTTCAAGGCCGCCTTAGGTAAGCTATGGATTGAGTGTCATTGTGAACTATTGTATCCACGAACCAAGAGAACCATGAACATTATAGTGACTGTCATTGAAGACGAGCAGGGTCCACCTGAAGAAAGCTCTATTTGTGATCTATTGTGCTATATTTGGGTGCGTCTATAAATGTGCGTGCTCTCTGCTATCTTCAGATCATTGCCAGACTAAATATTGGGGTTAATATTATTTGAATACACTACTGGCACTAACGTACTCTCTGGATTGACAACCAAGCCATGGCCATGGACGGCTTAAGTTAAGCCGCTATTTAAGTGGAATCTTTTACTGAAGTTCTACTGTCAAAACGTGGTCTATTCAGTCTAAATTTCAGACGGATAGACACTTAAGCTCACGCAGTGATATGTTGTAGTTGCAAAGAGCGCCATTAGGATTATCCAGTCCAAGCCAGGTTTCAAGATCAACTAGACGACTAGAACCTGGGTAGAATACATATTGAACAAACGGAGTAATAAATAAAAACGTTTATACACACTGATCAAACATGAATAGAGGTAAATGCGCGATCATCTTCCCACAATTGTTAAACATGCAATGCTATTTTCCAAGAGGAAGTCAGGGCAGTCAATGTGATCAGAATGATATTAATGTCGGAGATACCATCGCCTGATACCACCATTCATATGAACACTCAAGGGGCCATAAAGCAATTTCAGTAACAGAGGTTAAGATCAAGCTGGTCGTATGCTGCCACATAGAGCTCAAGGTTCTTAGCACAAAGCACATGATATATCCAGGGGCACTTGCATATAGCCGGGAAGCCTGTAAGCAGCGGCAAAACTTGTCAGAAGAGGGGCGGAAGCCGACAAAACCCAGGCAATCCTACACATTAAGCCATCTCTGGTAGATGTCAAGACCGGAGTGGAGTGGAGAATCATAGAACTACCAAATGAACGGTGAAGACCTGTAACCACTTGTGAAACCAAGTACAACAGGGCAGCAAAGAGCTCCTGCGGATGGAATAAGCGAAATCGGACTTACCCATGACTTCATATGCAGCGCTTGTGGCGACGAAGATTAAAAGGAAAAAGAGGGCACTCCTCACTGTCTCTGCCAAGGCGAGTGGCAAGTGTCTACCAAATGAAGTACAGAGCGCTTTGTTCCAATGTGTCCTTAAGAACTATTTACTGGCCTCTCAGCACATCAGGATGGTTGAACATCTACTTTGAGTAGACACCACGAGAAGTATCATGAAATCATGAGAAGCACGAAAAAGGGTTAAGAGGAACCTATTCCCCCATCACAATTGGTCTACGAAGACTTAAGTGACCAAAATTGGGTTGATCTTCCATGTGAACTTTAGGTTAGGTTAAGTTATTACGCTGCTAGCGAAACTGCCATAAAACTTTGTTTGTCCATTGTGATTCCCAGTGAAATCAACTTGATCCCAACGTCAAATGGTGACTGGACTACATAAAAGAATATTATCTTTTGCTTTCTCTGCGACCCTTCTTACCAAGGGCAGGCACTCAACCAACTGCGCCATTCAGCCGTTTAGCTCATGTGAACTTTGGTCGGGCGCCATTTCGAGTTGGACATCTCTTGTCAGTCAATTTGGATCTTCGGCTATTTTTTCTGTTACGTCGATGTTGGCAAATATGAAGGTCGCTAGACCGAGCACTATTCCCAGACGTTCTACACAGAATGCGTGGTTCCCACAAGACTAGCTGCTACGGACCACCTTTGGAGAGCATCGAGCAGATGAACATAAGATGGTGGTGGATATCGACTGGTCCGACCAGATGATGTCTCTGAAGAGGTAAATGTAATTCATCAAATTAACCACAATCGTCGTAGTTAAAGGCAACATAAAAATCACAAGTCTGAGCAACTATTCAAATCAGTTCCTACGAGATTTCATCTCGCGCCACAGCCAAAATGGGCAATTGCCTTGTGTACATGAATCAACAAAATTCTTCTCTGTTCCAAAGTCATTCGAAAAAATAGATCGCCCTGGAACATAAAACGTCACAGATTTCCCATCTGAAAATACCTCAAATTCCAGACGGCTCATTACAAGAGCCTTTGCTCCCCTCACAGTGTCCTCTTTCGCTGCCCCACAGCCGCCGAGTGAGCAATTTCACGAGTTATCCTTCAGCTTTTTGTGGAAATGGCGAAGGCTGCCATAGGAACATTCGTTGAGATTACAAAACAATCACCAAAACCCAAGTACTTGCGCGTTTAGTGCCTCCCCGTATTTGCTGTTCCCTGTTTCGTTTTTTCGCTGAAAATAATCACCTATCACATAAAACCCTCTGACACCAGAGCTTGCCCCATCAAAACCGAGCTGCCAGCGAAGCACTTCAGCCGAAATGTCAATCTCCCAGGCAATTCGATTCCCCCAGTAGTCGGTGCTCTCGTTTAAAAATCATTTTCGCATTCCATTAAAACACCGTAAAAATTCCATTGGCTCTTCATTTCTCACTTGGCAGGGTTCAAGCGGTTCGCGGCAATAAAACGCAAATCCCACGCGAACAAATGTCACGCAGATAATCGGATACACTCTCGTACATCTCGTAAATTCGATCGCAATGCTGCTGCTGCCGCCTTTCAAAACATCGACATTCCATTTCATTCCATGCCGTGCCGTGCCTGCTTCGGCGATTTATTTTCACAGTCAGCTGCGGGACAATAATCGTAAAAGGAGAAAAAAGAACGACGAGCAGAAGAAGAACAAGTCGAATAAAGTTAAGTAGAAAAGTTGAGAGCGTTCAATAAATAGGAGGGCATTCAGATCCTTAATTCGTTGCGTTTGTCGCTCGCATCGTTTTCGAAGGAACAACAAAGTTGTGCCGCTGCTGTCACCCCCATCGGGAGCACTCGATCAGGCTCCGCGCGTTCAAATGGCAGCCAATTAAATTGGAATTAAGTGCGAGATGGTGAATGGGGGAGAGAGAGAGAGGGAGCGCGAGAAATTACTCAGCCAAAGGGAATGTCAAAATAAATTCCAAAATAAACGGTCCAAGCGATACTGCGTCGTTGACATCATTGACGACAGGCTAAATGTGCGCCCCACCCCAGCACAGATGTCGCTGCTCATCTGGTGGGCTGGTTACGGTGGCAGTGGCAGCATTTCCGACTGTCAAATCGACGGCAAGGGGAACAATAAAATTAGCTCATCTCGTTATGCATGGATCGGAAGCACTGCTGGTGTGACGGAATGTGCCTGTGGTGTTCCTCTTTATTTGTTTGCTTGTTTGTTTGTTTCGCGTTTATTGTCTTACCAGCGCTAGGGATGAGGATAACTGTCGCAGCAATTTATGACGCTCTCATTTTGACAACTGACAGATTGATTTTAAGATCCGACAGCCATGCGTAACGTCATCTCGGCGGCGGCGGCGGCAAAAGGAACGCACAGAAAGCCACTCGAAGGGAAGCCATTTGTGGGGAGCATCGGTTGGCAAGCCTACCTCCGGCTGTGTGACTTGTCGGCTAATGGGTGGGAATTCACGGAATTATGTCAGTGTGAGCCGCACGGCGGAGGGATGTGACTTGTTTATGGGTACTTAATTTGTTTGATCCGAGAAAACGTGTGTAAATAAACTCATAATGACTTTACATGCGGAGGCAAAGGGAATTTTTGAGTTTTACTTGAAACGACACCCGGTTTCGTTCCACTGAGTTGTGTGGATGCCTTTTGACATAAATTCAAAGGCTGATTAACCTCAGCTGGTAACTGGGTTAAATCGAGGACACCTGTCAGTTGCGGTTTATCAACGGAGAGGGGTCTTGTGTGCAGTCGCTGTGAACTGAGATTCGCGGAAAGTGACAATGACAAAAAGGGGAGTGAGACACCGCCGAAGAATTACTGGGGCTCGAATTAAGCAAATTAACTTTTTGTGTTTACATTTGACGGCGGAGAATAAAAGGATTCACCACCGGCGTGACAAGGCAATCTGAGAGAAGAGCAGCTCTGACGTCTGTACGATTGTGCGGGCACTGACGCGATGTAAAAAATTGCGGGCAATTTTTAGGGTGGAATTTTTGGCAGAGATTGACGTGACGGGAGAAAGGGCGTGCTCGCATTTTGACAATTTTGGGCCACGCACAGTTTGACAGCCCGACAGCGAGGATGTATTGGGTAATCCAATTTGGACCACACATTTTCATGGATTCTTCAGAATTTTCAGACCAGGCATCTGTTGTTTGAGACTGTGTTTAGTTTGAAGATTTCCATTGAATGCACATCAGAATATGGCACGTTGAACTATCACTGGTCGCGCCAAAGCGGGTCCATAGTACGCGCGATTGAAGGCAGACGATGATCGTTCTCAATCGTCCATTTGAGGTGCCAATAGGCTCTGTGTCAGATGCGCCAATAAGGCCCATCCGTAATCGAAAATGTGGCTGCCGTAAGTATATTTTACTAATGGCCATTTTCACAGTGCAGTTTTAATCTCCGCTTCTGGATTGCACCTCAGTTCAGTGATTTATTCGGCTTTACAGTTTCGTTTAAGCATTGATCTAAGTTAAAGTTGTTGTCTACAGGAGAGTACACTGTCGTTTAAGCCCCAGTTCTGCACATCAGCCATCTTGTTTCGCACTCATTTTCACTGAGATCCATTCCATTACAATTTTTTGCAATCGATGCCTACACAACATCTTTTCCCTTCCTTGGTTGAAAGGCGCACTACAAAAGTAATGCCGAAAGTATTTTAAAAGTACAGCGCATAGAAAATAAAACAAAGTTGCGTGTATTTACTCAAAGATTGAGAATGAGATTGTAGACAGCCTTACACAAACGAAGTTCAACTGAACTGATGTGCAGACTTGAGTGTGAAACCGCACGAGTTCCACCAAACACGTGAACTTTGGTCAAGGTTTAGAAAAACGTAAGTGTATACCTTCACTGTGAAACTGGGCATAAGACACTTCCCAGAAAACAAAAGCTTGGAAGCAGACAAAAACTTGAACAAATCCACATCGTCTTCCAAGCGAAATGTATGGCCCCTTTCTCTGTGCTTTGGCTCAAAGTGATACCCTCCCACGATATCGGTGTATTTACGGATTCCCAAGCAGAAAAATAAGAGCAGAATGTTCCATTCCACGCAATGAACGACGATAGAAGGGAATTCCGTCCCCCGATCAAGACGAAGTCAAGATAACGATAACAAAGCTGCTGGAGCGGACGGATTGTCCGCGGAACTGTTTAAAGCAGCTGGAGATGATCTAGTTGGGCGCATGCACGTCTGTAGGATATGGTCGGAGGAAAGCATGCCCGACGAGTGGAATCTTAGTATCGTTTGCCCGATCCACAAGAAAGGAGACTCATTTGACTGCGCCACATTTCGGGTGATAATTCTCCTAAACATCGCCTACAAGATCTTCTCTGCCGTGAGCTGGGAAGTCCCCCATCGATCATTGTGGCAGATCCTCCAAAAAAACCCATGAGATGCAGATCGACCACCACCACCTATTTGTCGACTTTAAGGCCGCATATGGTGGTGGCCCGTGGCGTTGTGGGTATGTGCGTCGACCCCAACCTCGATGTCGTAGGTTCGAATCCAGCTCTGAGCGACGAAAATAATTTTCACGGCCCCACCTCTTTCGAGTTACTGACAATGCTCAAAGAATATTTCCTGTCTTGAAAAAAAAGCTTCTCAAACAGCCGTTCGGATTCGGCATTAAACTGTAGGTCCCTTCCACTCGTGAGAGAACAATAGCACGCACAACTCGAGTGGTTGCTGAGAAGCTAGGCCCTGGCCCCCTACGGGCTGTAGCGCCACCCATATATATATATATATATATAAGGCCGCATATGACAACGTGCCTAGAGACGAGCTGTACAACGCCATGTCTAGGATCAAACTCATCAGGTTGTGCAGGTTGACGATGGCGTACTCTCCCTGCTCCATCAAGGTCGGTAACGAACTCACCGAGACCTTCAATGTCAAAAAAAGGTTTTAGAAAAGGCGAGGCGCTGTCATGTGATTTTGGGAAGGTAGTGCAAAACTCACACGCCAACACCGGCGACACGGTCTTCGAAAAGTTCGTACAATTGCTAGCATCCGCTAATGACATTGACGTGATTGGTTGAACTCATCCAGCCGTCAGTGCAGTGCTTTTCTGGTATTGAAACGGAGTCGGCGAAAAAGGGTTTAGCGGTGAATGAGTGCAAACAGAATATATGCTGTCAATCAAGAAAGCACATACAACATCGACGACTCGGTCAGAACGTCACCATAGGCAGCTACAACTTCGAGGTGGTAAATGACTTCATCCACCTTCACTTCCAAGTTAATAGTTCGAACAGCATCATTACCGATATTAAACACCGAATAACTCTTGCCAACCGCTGTTTCTTTGGGCTCAAGAAACAATTGAGTAGCAGAGTCCCTCTCGAAAGACCAAGCTATTATAGAAGTCCTTGATCATCCCTGTCCTGCTGAATGGCGCGGAAGCCTGGACTATCTCAAGAGCGGATGAAGACACACTTGGTCTCTTCGAGAGAAAAGTTTTGCGTTCAATCGTTGGTCTTGTTTGCGTTGAAGGTTTCTGGAGAAGAAGATTGAACCACGAACTGTACGGGCTGTGCAGCGACATGAGTCTCGTCAAGCGTCTACGGATTCAACGTCTAAGATGGCTAGGCCATGCAGTGCGCATGGACACCACAGCTCCGGCCCGAGTCTTTGATACCGCGCCATTGGGACAATGCAACAGAGGACGTTCGCGAACTAGATGGCGCACATACGTGAAAAAGGACCTCAACCAACTTTGTGTGCGCAGCTAGACGCAGCTGGCGAAAGATTGTGTCCTGTTCCTATGTCCGAACAGTACAACATTGGTTTGGGAGGGGTGCCAGGCTATAATGACATCCAAAGCAAGGCTGATGAACCCGCTTCATACGCACTAGACTGCCAGTTGAGGGACTCCCACGTAACGTAGGTACCAATATTACTACCGTCAAGCTAAGACTGAATAGCTACTACACACAAAATCAGTGCAGGAGGGTTAACAAGAATCACTCTCCCCGGCTAAAAAAATTTGTCCTCAATTTGATCCAAAAAAAACTGTTCATCAAGTAGCCTGATTACCCTAAAGAAATCTAAAATTAGTGCTGCAGTCGGCATAATTACCGGACACTCTCTTTTAGACCTTCATACAAAATGACTAGGCCTATTCCCTAACGAATTCCGAAACTGGGATGTAGGGGAAAGCTTTCAGCACTCTTTCTGCGACTATCCAGGTCTCGCCTCAACTAGGCCCATACTTCAATTATAGTCTAAGCGACGTCTGTGAAATACCGGTCGAGGCTGTAGTAAAATTTGTTGAAAGAGCTGGCTGGGTGTCATAATCACTGGAACCCTCCTTCTTATTTGAAACACAGACGTGCCAATAGGGTGCGTTTATTTCGGTCTAAGTGGATCATGCACACATGATGGTTTCTGGGAAAGCAAATTCAGCAGTGACAGTGACGTCTAGCCAGGCGCATACGGATTGAACGACTAAGATGGATCGGCCATGTAGATCGGATGGACAACACTGCTCCAGCCCGAAGAGTCTTCGACTCCGAACCAGTGGGACAGCGCAATAGACGACGACCAAGAAGCCAATGGCGCATAAAAGTGGAGAAGGACCTCAACAAACTTGGAGGCAACTGGCTAAGGATCTTGCCAACTGGAGAGGCTTGTTGGCTGAGGCCCAGGTTCATCCAGAGTGTGCACCACTCCATTTATTTGTGAGTCCCGTAAGAACTAAGAAGCTTAAGCTGGACAGTCACGCGCCGTTTCTCTTTCTGAGGCTCAGGCAGCAGTTGAAGATGTCTGTGATCTTCCGAAATTGAAGCCGATCGATCGAAGAATGTCTAGTTCTATCCCGAACCTGACTGCCAGCCTTAAATGAGCAATTTGCAGAAATTTCACACAACATTCTCTTCGCCGATATGAGGCTCACTCGATTCCTCCACTGACGTCAACCGAGAGGTCCCCCATGGGGTAGTGAGAAACCACAAGACCAGGTCACTGCATGGTCTGCAATTTGCTCTTCTGCTGTCCACGGTCATCGTCCACTCCTCACACAGCCCACAACTCTCCTCAAAACCTCGAGTCAGTGACCCGTGCCTCTCCCCAACTCCGAATAAATATTCCCCATCCTCATGCTTCCGGAGCCACAACATCGCATCGAGCTCAGCATTCCGTCGGAGATTCATTATTTCATTTATGGATCAACTGCCGCCACAACCCCGAACGGTGTGCACTAAATCAGGAAGAAACAACAGGCTTCGGTCCAAGAAGCAGATTTTTTCAGATTCTGTTTCAATAAAAAAAAAAACCCAAGGATAATCTTTTGCGGTGGAAATGACTGGGAACTGTGTGGACAAGGATACGTCTTCATGCTGCGGCCATCGCCCAACCGAAGGAAAGCCGAAAAAATCCATAAAATAATATTTAAAGCCTCTTAAAAATAAATGCCGCCCTCCCCCGCCCACCCCATCACCTAGCCGCTTTGGTTGATCCTTTTTCGGCTTTTTGTGTGCGCAGATTAAATATTCCTTCGAAGGACATCGACTGCTGGCTGCTCAGTTTCGGTGCTCGGTGGCTTTTTTTTTCTCCTATTCCTCTGATGACCTATTTCCGAGTCCCTCACAGACTTCATATTCTTCACATTTTTTGCCGCTTTCATTTTCATTTCTATGATGTATTGGTCTTGGGCGGGCGTTTTTTGCTCGCTCTCGTCGCACTTGTGAAAGGATGGGCCTTAAGATATGCAAAGAGACTATTGTTGCCTTTCCGACAGCCTTAGCAAGGATAATTTTGTTACAATGGTTTTTTGTTAGCGGAGCGACCTTCACCCTTACAGCGTTGCTGAAGGTTTTCGGGTGCCTTTTGTGCGGAGGGGGAGGGGACGTTCCTTTTTTTTAATTCAAAGCGGAAAACGTTTTGATGATGCTGGGCGGTGATATTGTGAACAATGTAAATGGAAATGGACACCTAATGCAATGGGTTGGAGCTGGTCAAATGGAAATTCACTCTCGACTGGAAAGAGGGTCAGGGACAGAGAGGGCCGAGCATTGGAGGAACTCAATCTTGGGCCTTTCGAAATGGCTGAGTGGACATCAAGTGGATCGGGGATTGTTAGGTTTGCAGTTTTGCCAAGGATGGATTGAGTGTGTGTGCTTTTGATTTGTGTATGTGATGTGCTGCAGAAAGTAAACACGTGTGCAATGCCGCATTATGTTTCAGCGGTTCGCTACTCAGCGAGCGTTGCTGTTTCTCGACAACCTCTGCACAAAGCACCTAGAACGTTCACAATTGTGAGCCGTGGTCCTGCCTTGTCTGTTGAAAAAGTAAGTAGTAGCATACGACGTTGTACCAGCTGGACGTGCTTCTGAAAACTAAGTCGTTGCAGCCGGTCTCCAGATTTCGAGATCTCAAATTTTGCCCCCACCTTCAATATGAACCTCGAAAAAAATCTGAAAGACTAAGAAGTCATCGTTATCATCCTCAGTGACCAGCATCATCCTCAGTGACCAGCATGATCGAGAGCATAGCAGGAACGAGTGTTCTCAACGCCTCTAGATCCTTTGTCATTGACTCACCATCCCACGCCTAGTGGGCTACTAGTGCAATCAGGTGATTGGACTGCAATTTTTCATTTTGAGTTTGACAAGCAGCCGACTGTTGCATTCGCATTCTACTGTGTGCGCTCGAAGCGTGTCTAGCCAGTGTAGTGAGAGCAGTGCGTCAGCTTAGAGATAAGCCACCGTAGCGCCTTGTTTGTTTATTTTTACTTCTTGCTGTTTTGTGACCACTGATTCGATGTGCGTCCATCTAAAAGGTTGCTAGGCCTTCGTTGTTAAGGCACTTATCTACAAGTGACCTTCAGATTGCGAAAGCCTGACCAGAGGCTATATTCTGGTACCAAGGGAGATAGATGGCCCTGGAAACGATAGTTGGTGCCGTTAGGCTCCCAACCTTCTATTCAAAGCTATCAAGAAGACGGCCTCCTAGTCTGGGTATCATGGTGGCTGTGGTTGTCCAAAATCGCGTGAACACATTGCATACTACGACTCTTCTAGGGTCTGTGTATGGTGTTAGATAGGCCTAACCTTCAGCAAATCTTGTGGTCACCCTTAAGCGTCACTAAATTGTTACTGGGGTGGTAATTATCTCCTCTGGGCGGTGGTCAACGCTAAATTTGACTCCGTTATGGTGGATAAGGTCCACAGTGAAATTTGCCATTAATTGGCCGGGTATTGACGTTAAGTATACTTTCGACTTCTGTTGCATCGGCAGTCAAGAGGGACGTATCTTGAGAAGTCATGATCGAATCGTCATGAGAAGTCAATCAGAATCGAAGCATAGCCCTCTCCTCTTGAAGATGCAGCTGTTCAAAATGCGGGTCCTCGCGTACACCGTATCATGGCGAGTAAGGGCTGCTAGTCAATATATTTGGAAGACCTCTGTTGTCGAAGTCAATCCATGGCACTGCACGCGAATTCACATTCTCAGAGATGTTCTAAGGACAACTTTATTCGGGACTTTCTATTTAGCCCCTATTCATTCAACGAGAGGGTGGTGTAGATTAGGTTAGGTGAGCTAACAGCGAAAACGCCCTTCCAGCACACTTTTACTATGTTGGCCCATTGAGATACCCATAGTCAGACTACTACCGAGGACTGGCTATCTAGCACTCAATCAACTGCACCATCCAGCGATTGACTGCCGACATCACTCATAAGCAGCTACCGCCGACCTTCCACCTCATAGAGGACGGAGAAGCTGTTGCCATGATTCAGAAGATGAGTAAACCAATCACAACCACGTACTCCGATTTACTGGCAAATGGAAGGAAGATCATTTAGGTATTCTGGGCAGGCATGTATCCACGATGATGGACTACTGCATGTGGAACACAACCAGAAGGCAGTTTAGATCGCATAACATATCTAGGTGCAACCCACACTATGGGGAAGCAGTGACTAAATGGGCTGACATGAGAAACTCTTCCTGTACTCAATATAAGCTGGTGACATCGGGTCCATGTCAACCTTTTTGAAAATGGGAAACCCTTTGTCTACTCAATATATTGTCTCTTTAGTCACATTCGTTCAGGGTCAACCTTTTTTAAATAAACTGAGGCAGAAGGGTTGAAACACAGATGTCGGACTTCAGCAACATCCGAAGAGAAAGAGGCTGAAGGCACCGACATAGCACTGATCACAAGCAAGACTCAAAGTCCTTCATTTCTTGGTTCATTGGCATACACCTTCTTAGAATCACAGTCAACTAGTTCAAAGTCACCTTTATCATTTCCCCCAGTCAAGCGAATGTATGTGAAAGGACTGTAAGCTGTTCACTTAAACGCAATTTGTCCCTTTCCCTGACTTTAAGGAAACGTTTCATGAAATATCCTTCCGGTCTCACTGAAGATAAATTTGAGAGACGGTTTCAAGAAATTATCCGTAATTATCTCTCTGATTATCCGCCGGTCGATTAATTATGAACCCAAACCCGGAGAATTTTGTATTTTAAATGATGAATCACTGTCTAGCATCTACAGCTTATACTTTTGGGGGTGGGACCTATTGCGGTGTAAGAAACAAGATGAGAATGATGGACAGGGAATGGAAGAATGTCAAGTGATTCTCGGAACAAATGATTGTGCTCTTGTGGAATTGTCACTGAATATGTTAGTAATTAAGTACGTTTCTCGTTCTAGAGTCGAGGCTTGGACTGTCGGTGCAGGACTTGCCGCTTTTTCTGCCTCTTTTCCAACTTAACTTCTTCGGACAACGGTTTTTATGAAACATACTCGGGTCATGTGTGCCATTCACATGATAAGAATTTGATGAGTGTGGACCTGCGCATCTCTTTTCCTTTATACCTCTGTTAGATCCTGGTCTTTTGTGGTCCTCCTTTCTGTGAAGGATCAAGGAAATTGTTTATGAATGGATGTTTGTTGGGGCACAGAGTACCATTTTAGAGATATCGCTCGTTCTAGGCTTCGAAGTGGGCACAAACAATGCCACCATCGCCGGAAGAAAAAAAGCAAAAGTCTCTTGCCAATCAGTGTGTATTTAGACTTGCACGCCAACTCCGGACTATAACCCTCTCTTGAAGGAGCAAGATATTCCTATACAAGACCTTGGCAGTCACAGTCCTTTTCAATCTGGCGTAAAACAATAGACACTTACCAATGCGGGCGCAGAGGTCTTTGTTATCGAATGTGTTGAATGTGTTGATGGTGTCTAGAGGAGGAGACTGAGTGTCGAACTGTATGGGTTTTACAGCGACATGAATAGGGCAAAAT